>JARQOC010000003.1:184117627-184431384 GCA_033576535.1 Allobates femoralis
CTCACCTGGACTGTGCTGGACAATATGTTACCGCAGGACCCTTGTATTAGTACAGGACCCGTCGGCCCGAGGACTCCAAAGTTAAGTTTGTGCAGAATGTTAACCGGAAGTAAGATCTTGGCCAATGGGTGACCCGAGGACCGTGAGGTCTATAACAACCACTGCTGTGTGCTGTGTTAAGTAACGTTAAAGATAATGTGCCTCCTGGGAGCAGGAAGTAATAAGCATGCGGGGATTGTAAATAGTTACCTATTGATGATTCTAAAGAAATGTTTTTTTTTTTTTTTTAACTCCCGGTTTCCAGGTACCTCATACTCTGACGAATAAGTTTCCACCAAGGGGATATGTGGCGCCCCGTTGGTCAGGTGTCACACGCGGTATTACACCCAATCAAAAGTGGTGTTAATTATCCCAACTGTAAGTGGAGGATGGGTGGTCAGGAGGGCCCAATTCGAGCACTCCACACTCAATCCGGGATGGGCTCCTCTGGGGGGAGGGTTAGGAGAGTTGGAAGGTCAGAACAGGCGAGTTGCATGACTAGTTTCTGAGGGAAGATGAAAGGAGGTCCTGAGGGGACCCTGAAAGAGGGTGCTTTACGCGTGAGTATGGCCTGAGAGAGAAAGGGGGAAACCCCAGTGAGGAGTAACCATACTCCAGGCAGCTTCCCCTACTGGATTCCCAACTTGAAAAGAATGCTCCACCAGAGGCCCAATACCTGTGGAAAGAACGAAGCAGGTTATTCATCTATCAAGGTCAATTGTGCAGATGGTATATCAATCCAAGAACACATGACATGGTATGGTATATTGTGAAATTTTTTCTGGTTGTTTGATCAGCATTCTGCTGGCACCGTCTTTCACATTATGTCTTGAGTGCTGTGCAATTTTTTTCTGTTTTTATGTCTAATATGTGGAGTTGTTGGCTCTATGTCTGCACTTAGCACCCTCATCGCTCACAGGTGGTCTGGGGTTGAGATGGTGTTCACCCACTTAGAAGTGGGACAGGGAGGACAAGGAGGACAGGGATGTCAGCATAGGACTCATCAGACCTGAGGTCACCGTGTCGTGGTTGATGAGCAAACAGACATTGGCCAATGTATGTACCAAGAACCTCAGAAAATAAAAAATAAGAATATTGAGTTTTTTGAAAAAAATGTAAGTTTTTAAATTTTTTCCTCATATACCGCTTGTTAGCATGTGTGCATTATTGGTAGTAGCTGAGTGCTGCAGAGAAATTTTTTCTGGTAGCTAGATAGATAGCTAGATAGATAGTAGAATAGGTAGATCAGTCTTACCAGTCTACCGCTGCTGCTTCATGCATATTCACTGCATTGACCAGCAACAGCCAATCATAGATGCTCATACTCTGTGAGAGTGTCTGTGATTGACTTATAATTAGACTGCATTTCCACAATCTGGAAAGTGATTTTGCTTGGTTGCCATACAATTTAGTGTATGGCAAACAACCTGCCATCATAGTAATTAAATAAATAAATAATAAAAATGTAGGGCTTTGCAGCGTTTTTCAGTTTAGCCCAGTGAAAGCGGACAGCTGCGAGCTGCCACCCTCAGCTTCATAATTTAACCTTGACTGGCAAAAGAATGCATGGGCAGCTGAGGGCTGGTATTCTCAGCAGGGTGAGGGTCCAGGGCTCCCCCACACTAAAGAATAGCAGCCCACAGCCATCCCTAAAAATGGAGGATTCATCACAGCGCCATTTTCAGGTGCTTTGCCAGGCTCTTCCAGCGGCCCTGGTGGCGGTGGCAACCTGGATAATAAGGGATTAATACCAGCTTTATATTGCCAGCTAGTATTAAGCCCTGAGGTTCTTAATGTCAAGCCAAGTTAGACTCAGCCATTAAGAATCTCAAATACATGGTTAAAAAAGACACAACCCAGATACAAATAATTTTATTATAAGTGAAACCACAGAGACACCAAGTGACTCTATCTTGATTACCCCTTCCCCACCCTTCTACCACTCCTTGTGATCTCTCTTTCTGGACTCACACAGCTCTGCGACATCAGAGGTCACCATTGCCATAGTAAACACTAATAGCAGTTGCTATGGCACCGGTGACCTCACCACTATTAGCGGTTACTATGGCAACGGTGATGTTAACGCTTACTATACCTCAGGTCTCAGCGCTGTCGTTCAATGCTGAGTCCTGTGGAGTAGTAAGCAGTGAGGTCACCGTTGCCATAGTGACATGCCCCCCAGGGCCGTGGGGTTCTCGGAACCGGGCTAACTGTTCTACTGGGGTCGAGACCCGGCTCTGTGGTCCTGGAAGTGTCAATAAAAGTTTGCGGTATATGGGTTTAGGGATGGTTGTCGTGATGCCACCCGTGGTATTCGACTATTAGTGGCCGAAGCTGCAGTGTGGGAGACCTCTGGAGACGATGGGATGGCAGCTGTGGTGGTTTCACTCCCCATGGGTGGAGCGGGTACCCAGGGCAACCGGAGCGATGTCCGGTGATGGAGGGCCAGCAAGGTTGTTCTCGGTGAGATAGAGGAATGGGAGCAATTCTCTGGCAGGACTTCTGTGGCCAGAGCAACTTATCAGTCTACCAATCCGCAGGCGGGAAATGAAAAGTCTCACACACAGTTCTGAGTTCTAAACCCAGTTTACTTAACCTCTCACTTAGCGGTGTTACAGGGTATCATCATTGCACAATCTTGGTCCAGATAGTCCTCAGCAACCGGGATAGCTCATCCAAGACACCCCCTTTATGTTCCTTCCTTCTCTGGTTGCTTCCTCTCTTAGCACTGCCTGTCCGCCTCTCTCCTGCTCGCACCTTCGCACACAGTACCCCAACCAGCAGCCACGGGTCCTGTCAGGTGACCGGCCGTGTCCCCTGACCCTACTAAGGCTGCCTTCTTGGCGGATGTGTCAGAAGTTGGCCACAGCTCTTCTAGAACTAGTGGCCTCTTGTTCCGTGGTTGAGTGTAGAGTCTCCTTGCCACCTTTAGGGTCAGTCCTCCCGCTTTACTTCAGATTTGGGCGCACAGGTGGATCGCTCACTGCTTGTGCCCCTAGGGCTCCCTCTGTCCCTCTGCGGGAACCAGGATGAGTTCCTCGCTGCTCAAGTCCTACCAATCCTCCTCTTTCCACTGCTTCCTCTCGACTGACCTAAACTAACTTCAAATCCTCCACCTTTCTTCCCTCTGTCCCCTGACTACCTGGGCCCTGGGACCAGGTGTGTTGGGTTCTTGTGTGGGTGTCTCGGACTTACCATCCTGTTTACTGAGAACAGGAATATCACACCCGTGAGATGGGTTCAGTACCCCTTTGTGGCGACCAGACTGCAGGGGCACCACAATAGCCACCGCTACCTCACTGCATACTATACCGCAGGTCTCAGCGCTGTCATATAGTAAGTGGCCAAAGAAGACTGAAGACTGTGCCAAAATTCCTTGAGCTCAAAGAGACTCTTCACATATCCCAGAATGCACTGGGAATATGCAAATTATCTTCGCAAGACTCCTTCCTTGGTTTTACGACATTCTCCTTACCACTGCAACAGCTCAAATCTGGTCCTTGAGCTCGCAGAGATGCTTTACTTATCCCAGAATGCACTGGAAATATGCAAATTATCTTTGTAAAACTCCTCCTCTGGTTTTTCAATTACCTTTTTTCCACTGCAATGGACAAAATCTGGTGTTCCGTGAGATTGTGGAGTTTGTCTCAGAAGGCACTGGAATGTGCAAATTGTCTTTGCAGGACTCCTCCCATGGTTTTCCGATGTCCCCCTTTCTGCAGCAACGGTCAAAATCCGGTGTTCCTTGAGCTCGTGGAAACTCTTCACTTATCCTAGAATGCATTGGGAATATCCAAATTATCTTCAGAGGACACCTTTGCTTGTATTTGAGTGCAGAATCAAAGCTTTTATGTACTTTAAAAAAACCTTAAAAACTCGGCTTCACATCTGCACTAAAAATGCATCAAATAAGAGGAAAAATATGCAGCAAAATTATAATTAGAGACGTTTGTCATTGTGTGGTTTGGTGCAGACACCAACAGAAAATGAAAAACACAGTATTTATGAAACCTGAGAAAATTCTGCCTTGGGCCTCTTTCTTATAGGCGTTTTTGTTTTTTGCGCAGATCCGGACAAAAAACGCTTCCGCCGCAAGTGCCGCCTAACGGCCGCACTTGCGGCACACTTGCAGCAAGCCCCATACAATATCTATGGGGCTTGCGATAATGTGCGGCAGGTGTGGTTGCGGCAGTTGCGGCTGCGAAAAATAATGCGGTCAGCAGTGTTTTTTTTCGCGGCCACAACTGCCGCAACCGCACTTGCCGCACCTTACCCCATGCCCGATAGACAATGCATGGGGCTTGCCGCCAGTGTGCCGCAAGTGCGGCCGTCAAGTGCAGCAGGTAACAAAGTGCCTGATGACCGATGGTAGCAACAGATGAACATGTCAGCAGGTGAGTGAGTATAAAGGCCCCATTACACGCTATGATATCGTTAACGATATCGTTGCATAGTCACCAGTTTGATGACGTTTCAGCGATGTCGAAACAACATCGTTGCGTGTGACATCTACCAACGACCAAAGATGAGCTCGTTCATCGTTGGTCATTGGCAAATGACCTGGACCATAAATTTATTGTTGGTTTCCCGCTAGGCGGCCAGAATCGGCGTGTGACAGCAGGAGACCAACGATGAACGAGCTCCCAGCGACGCACAGCAAGCTCTGGTAACCAGGGTAAATGTCGGGTAACTAAGCGCAGCGCTGCGCTTAGTTACCCAATGCTTACCCTGGTTACCAGCGTTCTTGCTGTTCCTGATCGCTGGTGAGTCTGCCTGTTTGACAGCTCAACAGCGATCAGCTAACGATGTCCTAGTGACCCAATCATTGTAACGGGGCCTTAAGGCAGGGGGGTTAGTTAACTTACATTTAACCCCTTCACCACCCGTCAATTCTATTTTTTCGTTTCTGTTTTTACTTCCTCTTCTTCCAAGAGCCATAACTTTTTTATTTTTCCTTCAAAATAGACATATGATGGCTTACTTTTTTGCAGAACAAGTTGTACTTTTGAATGACATCATTGGTTCTACCACATAGTGTATTGGAAAATGAGAAAATGAGAAAACAATTCCAAGTGTGTGAAATTGCAAAAAAAGTGTAACGTTACAATTGTTTTAGTTTTTTTTTATTTAAGATGTTTATCATATGGTCAAACGGACCTGTCAGTATGATGCCTCAGGTCAGTTCGAGTTCGTAGATCCCAAACATGTGTATGTTTACTAATCTTTATCTGAGTAGTGAAAAAATTTCAGAAACCCCCCCCCAAGAATTGCGCTTTTGGCGCCATTTTCCGCGACTTGTAACATTGTCATATTTCAGGATCTTGGGCTGTGTGAAACCTGCTTTTTGAATGTTTAGCTGACGTTTTTAACTATACCATTTTGGTGTAGATGTGATGTTTTGTTAATTTTATTGTATTTATTTTATTGTAATGTTGGGATGATTAAAAAGACTTGATTTTGGCGATTTGCGCTTTTTTACAGTTACACAGTTTACAGATTAGATTAATTGATTTTATATTTTGATAGATCAGGCATTTCTGAACATGGTGATACCAAATATGTGTCGTTTTTTAATAGTTTTATTTTCAATGGGGCAAAAGGGGGATTTTAACTTTTATGTTTTTTAAAAAAATTTTCATATTTTTAAAAACTTATTTTTTTCACTTTTACTTTATTTTATTTGGTCTCTTAGGGTAACTCAAAACTTAGATGTCTGATCGCTCCTGCAGTACAGAGCTGTGCTGGTGCACGTCCCTGCACTGCAGAAATGATCATCTCTTATGAATGCTTGCACTCACAGGAAGTGAGTCAGGACAGCAACAAGGATCTTCATCTGACCCCTCGCTGTCATGGCAACACATTGGTGCCTTGTGATCACGGCACAGGGTCGCCAATGGCGTCGGGGAATAGCCTCGTTGCAGCATCTTAGATCATGCTGTTAGTGTTTGACAGTGCAATCTAAGGGTACCGTTACATGCGGCAATATTGCATGCAATTTCACTGGCAATTGGCTGGTTGCAGTGAAATCATGGACACATTGTTACATTTTGTTGCCGTGTACAAATGTAACAATGTGTCCATGATTTCACTGCAACCAGTGAGTTGCAAGCAATATATCTCTGTGTGTAACGGTACCTTAAGGGTTTAACAGCAGCGGGAAGATCTCTGATCAGCCTGGATCTGTTAACTGCACATGTTGACTGATCAGACCAGCTGGTATGTGCTGGGAATGGTGCGAACTTAGCGCGTGAGTTCACATCAAAGGGAGGGAAGTGACCTATGATGTACCTATACGTCCTAGGTCATAAAGGGGTTTTAAAGCACTCCACTAGTGGGTAAAAAAAATAAAAAATGCTGAAGTGGTGCTTTAAAAGAAACCTGTAAACTTTAAAAAAAAAAATTTCATACTGTCCTGCAGCAGCTTCTGTGATTGATTTTATTACTTTTGTACTGCAAAGTATTATGCCTATAGGTGGCATCATAAAGCTTCATCCACGTGGTGCCTGTTTTACCAAATACCGGAGACACGGACACACAAATACCAATGTAAACAGATTGCCAACTTTACATATCGGTGTTTCGACATATATCATATGCCTGTGGGGTACACACGCATGTCTATGTGCACCACACAAGGACATGTCTGTTTTTTACAGGAAGTACGGATGCCACACAGAGCGCACATTGATGTGATCTTTGTGACATCCATGTGACACATACTAGAGCAAATGCATGTCACTGAAATAAATGGATTTTTATACTTACCTGTCTCCAGCGCTGCTGTCACACTAGATTCCAGTACCCGCTCATTATACCTCATGAATATTCACTGCACTGACTATAACAGCGGACCTTGAAGCAAGAGAGGCAGCAGTGCCGGAACCTCGTAAGTATACAAAGTCATGCTGTCTGTTTGTTATCCGGATCTCAAATGGACAGCACACAGATGACACACACACAGACACATGGATGGCAAAACGGACCGTCCAACACATTTGTTTTATGCACGGACGTGTGAAGGATGCCTAAGGCACATTGGACTGGCCTTTTTTTAAATCCTGAATTCCATGGTAACTCAATGGCAGAGGTATTTTAATTATTATATTATTATATGGAAGGGATGCATTGCTGGGAGCAAAAAACGTATTAACTAAGTACCCTGTTTTTGATACTGTTTTTTACTAAGCACTTGCTTTTTATTATTACCTTTTTATAGCAGTGTAGTTCCACACGTTTGTTATACTGTTTTTTCTGTGGTCTAGTTATGTGGTGGTGTGAAAGCAGTCCTACAGACCTGTTCACATTCTGCCCTGGCTCAGTTGCAGTTTGTCATTTATGCTCTTGTTTAGCAAGACAGGGAGTGCCCCACCCCTCCTTTTCTGAGCCAGGCACATAAAGTGCTGTCTGCTGCACTGTGTCCATATTGGACTCTGGCCCGTCTTCACCCTGCATCCATGAGGTATATTTATACAGGATCAGGTTTTAAATTAGTTACATAGGACCATTCTGATAAGGGTCACCGTGGCAAGGTGGAACGGCTTACGTACATTTTTTTGCAAAAAACATATTGACTAAGTACCCTGTTTTTGATACTGTTTGTTACTAAGCACTTGCTTTTTATTATTACCTTTTTATAGCAGTGTACTCCCACACGTTTGTTATACTGTTTTAACTGTGGTCCAGTTATGTGGTGGTGTGAACGCAGTCTTACAGACCCGTTCACATTGTGCCCTGGCTCAGTTGCAGTTTTTCATTGCTTGGAGTAAGTAGTATTTCAGCATGTACATTCCAGTTTCAGCAGTTTAGGGGGAGAAAGAAAGTAACAGCTTAACCTATCATAAAATATATGAATTAATCTACTTATCCTTGTTGTGGGTTTTATTGTTTTTCTTTTTACTATCAATGAAATTTTAATGTCATTTTGCCATATCTTTCATGGCTGCTGATAACAAGCAGACATTGTGGTATTTTCTGATTTGTTCCTATTTTCATAGACTTTGTTTTTTACAGCCTTTTTGTAGAATGTCTGAAGCAGTACACCTTTTATACATGTAGTATTTATTAGCAGCTAACAGGTAATATTGTGTGGAAGACCTATCACAATCTTTTGACACCTGCAGGCGAGAATAATGTAACCTTGTGAATATAAGCCAGAAGTGTCTGATGAGTAATTTGCTTCTCTGTGGGCCAGAAAACATTTCAGCTCGGTTGTAACCAGCTGCTATTTCAAAAATGACCATTTTTCTAGAACCTGACTTACAAATGTCAAAATTCTCTACATGAGTCATTTGCATTCGGCTCGACAAAATAAATTACAAAAGGTGTGTAGATGTCAACTTCACAATCTACCCAGTAATAACACAACAGTACAATGCTCCCAGTCATGACACAGTAATAACACAACAGCGGTATTGTAGCCAGGATCTTTGTCATCAGAAACACTTTATGTACACTTAGTAGCACAACTGAGTGACTTGAGAGATTTCTGAACTGGGCCTTGGGGTTTAGCCTCACAGCAACTATGACACGGTGATGCCAATGAGATTTTCACTGGCTTTCTCTGAAACTATGTACTGAACTATCTCCACTGCAGTGGTGTAACTTGAAGCTCATGTGCCTCGATGCAAAATAACTAATGAGCCCCCCAATTATTGCAAATCTTTAATAGCGATAGTCTTTTTCTAAAGGCCAAAGGGGTGTTTGGGGTCTCCTATACTCCAGGGCCCAGGTGCGATTGCAACCCCTGCACCTGTTCTAGTTACTCCCCTGCTCCACTGGCAAAACCTGTCTACACCAGGGACTTGCGGCAGAGTACATTTTTCCCTGACACAAAGCTCTTTACAAGGTGGCCATGGCCATAGCCTGAACTTAATGCCTTTTTTCAAATCACTTATCCCACGTTTCTCACCGGACTATTCATCTCGTTGTCTCTTACAATCTCCCTCAGTTCCATGATACTGCCATACTGCCACAAATGCTACCCTTACCCTTAAAGAGGACCTGTCACCCCCCATGGATGTGAATCAAAGCCCAGCACTGAATGCAGCATGTCTGCTGCATTCAGGCAAGGCGTCCCCCATGGCTCTGTGAGGCTGCTACCCCAATATATAGGCTTATGAAAACTTACGGTTATTTTCCATGGAGGCAGGCCCTTGTGATTGAGGCAGCACATTCATGGGGCATTTCACGCCCACTGTGCATGTGTGCTGCCCATGTCCTCGTGCCCTTCATGTCCTCCTCACTCTGTGCGTCCTTGTGGTGTTGACGCAAGCGCAGAGCGAGGTTGAGGTGAATGCCCCGCCTCCCACTATGACGTCCTCTCATTTCACCGCCTGCTCCATAGCACAACACGGAGCAGGGCGTGGAAATGAAAGGACGTCATAGCGGGAGGCAGGGCATGCACCTCAACCTCGCTCTGCACTCGCGTCAACACCACAAGGACGCGCAGAGTGATGAGGACATGAAGGGCACGAGGACATGGGCAGCACAGAGGCATAGGGGGCGTGAAATGCCCCCGTGGACAAGCTGCCTCAATCACAAGGGCCTGCCTCCATGGAATATAACTGTAAGTTTTTATAAGCCTATATATATCGGGGTAGCAGCCCCACAGAGCCATGGGGGACCCCTTGCCTGAATGCAGCAGACATGCTGCATTCAGTACTGGGCGGCTTAGATTCACATCCATGGGGGGTGACAGGTCCTCTTTAAAGACCGTTAATCTATCTAATTCCACTACTATCCCTATCCTAGGGCCCAGGGCTGTCACTAGGAATTTTGGGGCCCCTTACTGAGACTCCGCCTCCACCCATGCTCAGTCTCCACCCAAACATACATTATATTTATAGTGAAAAATTGGAACTGCACCAAAAATTATCTCAATTTATGTGCAAAGCTTCCCAACCAACAATCCAGATGATTCCTTACAATAGAGGAAAAAGAGCAAAAAAAATAGAAAAAAAAAGTGGACTTTATTGCCTAATTCGGCAATAAAGTCCACTTTTTTCTATATTTTTGTGCTGTTTTTCCTTTTTTTTTTACACTCGCTCTCTCTATTTTATATTACACACATACACACTTGAGACTCCAGTGGCCTGAATACACAATAGCTGTATACACAATAGAGAATACACAATAGAGACGGCTGCTAGCTGTATACACAATAGATATGGCTGTGGGCCGTGTAGACAATGGAGATGGCTGCTGGTCATATAGACAATGGAAATGGGTGAGGGTTATACACACAACAGATACTGCTGCTGCCTGTACACAATGGAGATGGCTGCGGGACAAATGCACAATGGAGACAGCTGCGGGTCAAATGCACATTAAATGCTGCTGCGGGTTGTATGCACATTAGTGACTGCTGTGGGATGTATACACATTGGAGACTGTGCACAGCCCAAAGGCTGTCAGCTGACTCACTTTTTCTCACCGTCTGACTCTGTCTAACTAAGTGACTCCTGTTGCCACCCCTCCCTACAACTAAGCCCTCCCTCCAAGCAGTGCACACACACTTCAGTCTATATCGTTTAAGACCAGCACTCAGTGGTGTGACTCTCATCCCAGGCACGGACGGTGCTGGCTCTCCCAAGACTACGATTGACGTGTTGAGAAAGGCCTAAGAGGGGGCCGAAACATTATTACTGCGTCACCTCCACCATTCCAATGTCGTGACTTCTACAATAACCACACTTCACACTAATAAAGAACACTGCAACACATAACAGAATGAGTGCTTGGATTCGTATATATAATCCCACAACACAAACATTCACACATTCATTCCTGCTTCTCCCTTTGTGCCCCCCATTCACCCTGCTTCACCCTCTTCTTGTGCCCCCCATTCTTCCCTTTTTTCCTCTCTCCCTCTTGTGGCCCCCCATTCTCCCTGTTTCTCCCTCTTTTTTGTGGCCCCCCATTCACCCTGCTTCTTCCCTCTTGTGGCCCCTTTTTGTGTGCCCCTGTTCCCCCCCATCCTCCTGGCTCTCTTCGGCGCATTGGCACTTACCTTGTCCTGATCCTGCTCCCAGAGGGTCCTCACACAGTTGGCACCTCCGAGCATCAGCGCTTCCGGGTCAGGAGGAGCTCAGCTGCTCTGATATCCAAGCTGAGCTCACTCACTGATTCCGGAAGGGTCAGCAGTGCACACAGGGGGGTCAATGCAGCTGCAGCATCCCAGCAGTATTCAATAAATCCTTGGACAAGGCCGCCCCATCTGAGGAGAGAGCTCAGGGGGCGGGGCCTGGCGCGGCGATTCCTTACAGGAGAGCGGGGGCTCGCCGCCCATGCAACTAAACAAGAGGGGGCGGGCCCGCTCCAAACAGCCACCCCCCCTGTCAGCACGCCCGGGCCTCCCCTGACCCTATTTAAATGGCCACGCCCCTTCTAAAAACTGCCGAGCCCCTTAATCAGTAAGGCCCAGTAAGGCCTTAACGACGGCTCTGCTAGGGCCTACTGGTTCCCTGATGTTTTCTCTAAGCACCACATCTGCTTGATGCTCTTAAATAGCTAGAAAAAAAATCTTTATCTTTCATTTAGGAATATACTGCCAGGGTTACTGAAATTTAAATGCCAAAGCTAACAAAGACATCCAATGTCTGCTTTTTAGTGCAGATGGGATCATTTTAGTGCTCCTTTTTTTTCCAGCAGGGCCACATTTCTTGCCAACTCATATACTCTATTACATATAGGAACTTTAAGGTTTAATACACCATGCAATAAATCTGTAATAGGACAAACAACAATAGATGATCGAGGGGCATTATTTTACTTACTTTACTTTTGCTTGCCTCTATTTTATACAATGTTTTTAATTTTGGATACAATATGAATCCAACAGAAAAAACTTGTATAAATCATATATTTTAACTTATTTTGGAACTGCGAATGTTTTGGGGTGGTATGGGTCCTGTGCAGTTTAGGAAGCACCTGTCATAATATTTATGTAGAAAACTGGGACTACTGGAGAGAAAACCTGAAGTGTTGCTTCTTGGATTGAGGTCTCCATTGCTTGAAAAAATGAGTGCACAACATGTATACAGAGCTGACTGGTGCACATATTAAGATAGTTAGGTAAAACATGGAGGTTAGCATTAGAGGGGAAATATGACTCTTATTTCCTGCCTCCTAGGGTCAGTTAAAGAAGGCAAGTGAGCAGGTCTGAGCTGAAGGTGACCTGTTTAGTTGGTGACGTGAAAAGTGGCGACAAGCCCCCTGGTCTATTGATGTGTTTCTACCCGGTTTACAAAAGTGGTGGACATATTACTGTCTGAGAATGAGTCTTCCATAGCAAGGGAAGCCCACAGGAGTAGCCAGAGAAAGGGCAGTACTAGAGAATTATTGAACATTGAGTCTGCCTCAATCCAGAGGGGTGGTTATCATCATACCAGTGAAGCCCAATGGAGTGTAACCCCTGAGGCTTGAAAGTGTATGACCCAGAGTTGGTACACAGACACCCTACAGAGGACAGATTGGAGGGGGGGCAGCTGGTATATAATAAAAATAGTTTAATGGTCCCCAACGTAGTCCTCACAAAGTAAAATGGCGTTCATAGTAGCCCCACATTGTTGAATAAGGAACCCCAGATTACCACACTGTATAATGGCTTGCATGTTGTATATTGACCCCCACTTTAGCTCACACATATTGTATAATTGCCTCCACATTAGTCCCCACACTGTATAATGACCCCAAAACTGTGTAGTAACCCCACATTAGCGCTCACACTGTATAATGTTTTCCACATTCCCTCTCACACTGTGTAATGACTCCCATATTAGCTCCTACACTGTGTAATGGCCGCACATTGTATAATGACCCCCTTTTAATTTCTCACACTGTATAATGGCCCCCACATTAGTCGTACACTGTGTAATGAATCCCACCTTGTGTAATTGTGGCGCCCCATTGGTCGGAACGCCACATAGGGGTACTGCACTCAGATAAGAGTGTGTGGTATTCCTGTAACTGGGGAACAGGGATGGGGAATAAAGGACCTTTATCACACTCATTCCACACACTAGAGTAGGCATCGTGGTGAACCCTGTAGAGCCGTCCGGAGTGCAGGTAGAAAGTGTTGGAGGGAGAGTGCAGGCAGAGACGAGTTGGGAGTGAGGAGTGAAGGATGACAGAAGCGTCGGGCAGGAGGGAGACCCTGGGGACAGTGTTTTGGTGTGCCCAAATCTAGAACCGGTATGACTACCGAACAGAGGGGTCTGGTCCCAGAACAGAACACCAGCTCTGAGCATGGTGCAGGGAGTCTAACCCTGAGCAGTCAAATTGGAGGCACCGAACTTCTGTATGAAGTTGCGGCCAAAGACCCGGCGCATCCTTGAAAAGGAAAACTGGACTAGGGTCAGGGGGACCTAAAGGGGAGTCCTCCACTGAAGATCCATGGGAGTTGGCTCGAGGCTCTGCGCTTGGAGGCGCTGTGCGGTAGAGTGAGGAGGAAGAGAGCACTCAGAGGGACTGGAGAGAAACGGCAGGTACACCACCAAGGGTCCTGAGTAAAGCATCCCGGTTTTCCAGTGACTAACCAGGCCAGGGAGCGACCCGAAAGACTGTACTATCTGTCTGCTGCCTTAACGTGGAGTAAACCCATTCAGAATTAAAGACAGTGTTGTGTACTCTATTTCTCCCACCTGATGAGCCTCACACTTGCTGCTGCAAAAAGTACAAGTGACTGTGCAATGTGGTAAGCTGCCTGCTTGTGTAAAACAGCTACTACAACTGCCTCGGGATCCCGCTCCACCTACTGGGAGTGTAACCATCTTGCTGCCCAAACATCACCCCGGAGGTCTGACCTGCAGTGCCGGTAACCTTGCCGGAACCGTAGGTGGCGTCACAAACTATTTTTTATTATTTTTATTGACTCTTTTCAGCAACCACCAGGGCCACGGGACAGGGCACAGGCCCCCGTGACGTCCCCTGTGAATCAACGGATACCACACGGCCCTGGGGTGGTCATAATACATTATAAAATGACCCCCACATTAGCTTCCACACTGTATAATGGCCCCAATGTTGTATAAAGGCTCCAACATCAGTTCCTACAATGACCCTTAAATTGTGTTATAACCTCCATGTTAGCTCCCACACTGTATAAAGACTGTGTAATGACTCCCACATTAGCTTCTACACTATATAATGACCCCCACATTAGCTCCCACACTGTATAATAAAAAGAGAAAGAGCGGAGGGGCGCTCCTACTGAAAGCCTGACAATTGCGGGGACAGGCTGGGTTAGAAGCGTTCACCTTTAAGGGTTATGCGGCAGGCATAACACCGTGGATAAGCGCTGGGTAGATGGCGTACAGGTGCCGGGGATCCGACCAGTGTGGGGATTGCGGTCACGTGGTGCGGTCACGTGGAGTGACGTCACCACAGGTCCTCCAGCACTCCAGCGTTCAGGAATTAAGTGTCTCCTCTATGTGCAGCACCCACCGCTCGCCCTAGGGCTAAGGAGTAAACATGAAAGAAATATCGGCGGTTTTGGGGCGCTCAAGGAGGAGACAGTAGAGGATTAGTGATACTTTCCTTTACTTGGCATAAAAAGGGGGGTCTTCACAACGCGTTTCGGCGGTAGCTCCGCCTTCATCAGGTGATCTACTCTACTGTCTCCTCCTTGAGCGCCCCAAAACCGCCAATATTTCTTTCATGTTTACTCCACACTGTATAATGGCTTGCACATTGTATAATGACCCTCACATTAGGTCTTGCACTGTATAATAATAACCTGGGCCCACCCACTTCTGATTTTGCAAGTGTTCCCACCTACAAAGAATGAAGAGGTTTGTAATTTTTTATCATCTGCAGCAGGGATTTAGGTCCACTCCTCCATACAGATCTTCTCCAGATCTTTCAGTTTCCGGGGCTGTTGCTGGACAACATTGAGTTTCAGCTCCCTCCAAAGATTTTCTACTGGGTTCAGGTCTAGAGACTGGATAGGCCACTCCAGGACCTTGAAGTGCTTCTTATGGAGCCACTCCTTAGTTGCCCTGGCTGTGTGTTTCAGGTCCTTGTCATACTGGAAGACCCAGCTACCACCCATCTTCAATGTTCTTACTGAGTGAAGGATGTTGGCCAACATCTTGCAATACATGACCCAATCCATCCTACCAGCAATATGATGCAGTTATCCTGTTCTTTTTGCAGAAAAGCACCCCCATAGTATGATGTTTCCACCCCGTGTTCATGGTTGGGATGGTGTTCTTGGGGTTGTACCTATCCTTCTTCTTCTTCCAAACACGCCAAATAGAGTTGATGCCAAAGAGTTATATTTTGATCTCATCTAACCACATGATGGTCTTAGCCAACTTCAAATGTGGAGGGATTGCTTGCCCTGCAGGATTTTAATCCTTCACAGCGTAGTGTGTTACTAAGTGCAATTTTTGAGACTGCGGTCCAAGCTCTCTTAAGGTCATTGACCAGATCCTCCTGCATAGTTCTGGACTGATTCCTGACCTTTCTCAAAATTACCTTTACCCCATGAGGCAAGATAGTACATGAAGCCCCAGACCGAGGAAGGACTGTTATCTTGTGTTTCTTCCATTTTCTACTAATTGCACCACTTGTTGCATTCTGACCAAGCTGCTTGCCTTTTGTCCTGTAGAACTTTCCAGCCTTGTGTAGGTCTAGAATTTTGTCCCTGGTGTCCTTAGACAGCAATTTCGTCATAGTGGAGAGGTTGGGGTTTGATTGATTCAGTGTGTGGACACATGTCTTTTATACAGGTAACAAGTTGAAACAGGTAATGTGTAATGGACTACATATTAGCTTCCTCATAGTGATGAGTGAGTATACTTGTTACTATTCGGACGAATAGTACGGTATTCGCGATACTCGGTACTCGATGAGTTTTTTTTATTTGACTTGTGATATTCGAGTGAGCTAAAAAGCATGTTTTTGACTGATTTGCAGCCAATAAACGTACTAGGATTGCTTGCCAGTCATAGTAATGTCATATTCATCTTTGATAATGGCATTACTGGAATTGGCAGACGCAGTATAACTAAAGAGAAAACCGAATAGAAATGAAGTTTGGGGGGGGGGGAAGCCGTAAAAAGGCAGATATGGCTGAGAAGGTGCTCAACCTGCATGAGAACAGTATACATAGATGAAGTACACTGTCTGTATACTGTTCTGCCATGCCCTGACAGAACCTAGTGAAGATAAATAAATAAAACAGGTAGATTGGGCTTACCAAACTCCTGCTGCTCCAGTACTGCTCTGTCTCCCGCTGAACCACTTCCAGGGCTGCCTATTAAATGAGAGCCTCTGTGATTGGCTGTTGCAGTAACTATTAGGTTACTATTAGTAACCTAATGAGTGGTTACCATAGTAACAGTGATCTCTGATCACCACTGTTAACTTCCTGATTACTGGTCCACGCGGCAACTGAATGAGCTGGTTCCTGAATGAGCGGCTCTTGCAGGAGCCACAGGAGTTAACTCCCTGCTTAGCGGTGCTGCTGTCACCGCGGTTCCTATTCACGCGGCTCATTCAGGACCCTTATGGTACCTTTACACGCAGCTACAGGTAACAGGTTTTCCACAGGTAACTTACTGGTTGCAGTGAAATCATGGAGACATGATTCTATCTTGTTGCTGTGTACAAATGGAACTATGTCTCCATGATTTCACTGCAGCCAGTAAGTTACCTGTGGAAAACCTGTTACCTGTAGCTGCGTGTAAAGGTACCATTAGTGATAGCGGCGCTGGTAAGCAGGAAGTTAACTCCTACGACGTCTGCATGAGCCACTCAATCAGGAGCCGCATGAATAGGTAATCAGGTAGTTAACAGCTGTGATCAGAGATTACCATTGCTATGGTAACTGCTCGTTAGGGTACTATGGCAACAGTGGCAGCAGTGACATCACTGCTTACCATGCCGCAGTCTCTGCTCACTCATTGAGTGATCAGAGAGCACAGGGAGCGAAGCGTTCTTCCTCCCCATGCTAACTGCATCATTTGAAGAAGAGAGAAGAAAGAAGACACAATACTAGGATCATAAAGACGTACGTGGGAGTTCCTACATGGCGTTCCTAGGCATGTCTGTGCATTTATTTCTAATAAAGTATTTTTTCTCTGTGTGGTGTCTTTTTCTAATAAAGATTCAAAGTGCATAGCTCACCATGGCCTTCCTAGGCTGTTTGTGCTGGAATCCAAGCTGGTATCCAGATTAGCCGTGAAGTAAATAGAAAAATTCCGCACAGACCGGGTATTCTGATTTAAAACTCCAATTCTTTATTCATCCATACGAATAAAACACAAGTTCTGGGGTACACAAGCCCCCCTCCCACGCCTTACGCGTTTCGGTTAGAGCACCTTAATCATAGGCATGATTAAGGTGCTCTAACCGAAACGCGTAAGGCGTGGGAGGGGGGCTTGTGTACCCCAGAACTTGTGTTTTATTCGTATGGATGAATAAAGAATTGGAGTTTTAAATCAGAATACCCGGTCTGTGCGGAATTTTTCTATTTACTTCACGTCTTTTTCTAATCCTTTATTTGAGATTCTTAATGGCCGGGCCAAATTTGGCCAGACATTAAAGAAAATCTGTCACCCTTCTGGTGCTTTCAAAAGTGAAAGCACCACTGAATGCAGCATGTATGTTGCATTAAAGTAAGCTATGTACTAAGGCTTTAGCACCCCTGTACCCCCAAAAAAACACTTTGCAAACTTTACAGTTAAGAGGTCCTGTGGGTCAGGTCTGATTAAGAGATCCTCGCTGCTGGTACAGTCTTCCCTGCCTCCTCCTTGCATCTTCCGCCCCCTCTATGTGTCTGCCGCCGCCTCCTCTTGTTCTGGGTCTTCCCTCCTCTACTGCTCCTGCTCCTTGTGATGTCATGCAGATGCACAGCGCTTGGGTGAGCGGAGCCCAGCGGCTTTATGCTGCATAAGCATTAGCAGGGCGGCCTTTGCTGTGAAGTCACGCGCATGCACCTTACAGCCACCGGAGCCCGCTCACCCAAGCTCTATGCGCCTGAGTGATGTCACAAGGAGCAGGAGCAAAAGAAGAGGGCAGACCCAGAACAAGTGGAGGCTGCGGCAGACATATAGAGGTGGCAGGGAGGACTGTGCCAGCAGCATGGCCCTCTTAATCAGACCCGACTCATGGGACCTCTTAACTGAAAAGTTAGCAAAGTGTTTTTTTGGGGTACAGGAGGGCTAGAGCCTTAGTACACAGCTTCGCTAAAGGTAGCATACACACTGCATTCAGTGGTGCTTTCACTTTTGAAAGCATCAGGGGGTGACAGGTTGTCTTTAAGAACCTCAGGGCTTAATACTAGCTGGTAAAACAAAGTTGGTATTAACCCCATATTACCCAGCATGCCACCCGCCACCAGGGTCACTGAAAGAGCCTGGTAAAGCGCCTTGAAATGGCACTACGATAAATGCGCCATTTTCATGGGCGGCTGAAGGCTGCTATTCTTTAGCGTGGGGGGCCCTAAAACAATGGGCCCTCACCCCACTGAGAATACCAGCCCTCAACTGCCTAGTTTTAGCTTGGCTGGCAATTAAAAATAGGGCAGAGCCCACATATTTTTTTTGTGAAATAACAAAAAATTGAGAGGCGCAATCTTGAATAATACCCGGTGGTCTAATGGGGATATATTGTTAGTGGCGGTAATCACCACTCACCTGGACTGGTTGTGCTGTCCGTGCACAACCACGGTGTCAGCGTGTAGCTGCTGATTCCAATTTATCGCTGCAAGCATCGCCGCTCCCAGCCGTCTCCTTAGGTCACGTGTTCCGCCTAGGTCTTCTAACCTGGGATCTCTGACATCAGGGCAGGTTCTTTGATTCTCTAACTAAGCTACCTCACTACTGTGCAGCTCCAGCCAGATCCCATAAGGGATAATGGTAATGAAAGGCAGTAATTCTGGTATTATTTAGGAGCGCTCAGTAAAGAGAAGCAGATACCAATAATTAAAGTAGACCTGTTTATTCTGGTTTGTCCACTACGCGCGTTTCAACAGTGACCTGAGGAAACCCCCACCTGAGGAAGACAGCAGGTCGCTGTTGAAACGCGCGTAGTGGACAAGCCAGAATAAACAGGTCTACTTTAATTATTGGTATCTGCTTCTCTTTACTGAGCGCTCCTAAATAATACCAGAATTACTGCCTTTCACATATTTTTTTTGCCATCCAAGGTAACATTATGCAGCTGAGGGTGGCAGCCCTCAGCTGTCAGCTTTCACTGGGCTAGATTTAAAAATACTGTGAGGCCCCACACATTTTTTTTATTATTATTTATTTATTTAACATCCTATGATGGCAGGTTGGTTGCCATACACTAATCTGTATGACAACCAGGCACAATCACTGTCCAGATTATGGAAATACACTCTGACTGCAAAAAACAATCACAGAGGTGCTCACAGAATGTGAGCATCTGTGATTGGCTGTTTGTCTGACAGTGCAGTGCATATGTAAGTATCTTAATAGGCAGCCCTGGATATGATTCAGCAGGAGACTGAGCTGACCTGGAAGTGATTCTGCAGGAGAGCGGGAGACTGAGCAGCCCTGGGAGCAGCAGCAGGAGTCTGGTAAGCCCAATCTACCTGTTCTTCTATTTATTTATCTTCACTAGGTTCTGTCACAGCTGTATTGCAGAACAGTTCGCAAACATTGTATATCATGTCTGCCTACTGTTCCCATGCAGTTTGAGCACTGTTTCAGTCTTTTTACAGCCCTCCCTGACCTCTTTGTAGGGTCCAGCAGAAAATTACTCTTGTTTCCCATTGACTTGCATTGTACTTGCTATTCGGAACGACTACACAAGTATTACAAAGTACTCGTTACAAGTATAGCTATTACGAATATTACGGTACTCGCTCATCACTACTACCATACTGTATAGTGGCTCACACATTGTATAATGACCCCCACATTAACTCACACACTGTATAATAGCCCTCACATGAGCTCACACACTGTATAATGAATGAGGTATATATGTCCCCATCCAGGTACCGTATATCTGTCACCCATCCTGGTATATATGTTCCCTATCTTGGGCCCTTACTGGTACAGTGCTGTGCAAATTAATTGGGACAAAGCAAGTCTTTACTTGTTTTTCTTGCATTAGTTTTACTATTTCTGATAAGTGTGTTATCAGTTCTTGGTGTCGTTTTCCTTTTTCTTCCACATTTCCCTTTTCGTTTTGGAGAAAACGATCCGGTTTCATTGTGTGTGCAAATTATTCTTGAAACAGTAGATTTTCCAATACCAATGGTGGAAGCGATTTCTCTTACAGTCAGACTTGTATGTTCATTAAGAGTAATAATTCTAGACCTCTTCCGTGGAGTAACATCCATTTTTACAGACACGAATCACACTGAGGGAAAAAGTACACTAAACCACCCCTCACAGAAACAAGCTCTCAACTGAAGCTGAGGGGGCAGCTAGCTGTTATTTTCTGACTAAAACCAGTCAAACCACATTTTATTACTCAAGGTTGTACACTCACACCTGTTGAAAGCAGTTAAAACTGGTTTGAATCACTGACTGGTAACCAACTTACGATTTTACTTACAAAAATGCTTTGTCCCAATTAATTTGCACAGCACTGTATATCTATCCTCCATCCTGGTATATATGTTCCACATCTTTGGCACATCCTATTATATATGTCTTTCATCCTGGTATATGTGTTCCTCATTCTTGTATATCTGTACTCCATCCTTGTATATCTATCCCAATCCTGGTATACATGTCTCCCATTTTGGTATATATGTGTCTTGTTGTTACACCTGATGCCACAGTGCCAGTCTCCACATGGCAAGGAAACAGGTATCTGCGGTGTGCTAACCCTGCCAGGGGTCCCGTACCTGATGCCCGATTCCTGGCCTTGCTCCAGCAATATACTCACCCTGCCTGTGGTCCTGCAGCTTCTGCCTGCTTCTATGTTGTGACTTCCAGCTCTCAGAGTGTGTGTCCACTGCACAGGTCAACTGGGAGCACACTTAAGCAGCACGTGGAAGCATCTGCAGTAAAATGTTTGGGAGAGCAGTGGAGGAGCATTGTTCTGATTTGTGAACCAGCAGTCAGTATACAATCAGATAAAAAAACAGGGACAGCTCAGAAGCATCAGCACTACTGAGGAAAAGAGTGAGGGAAAATGCTACAGTGCGCCAACTGAGCCTCACACTACAGGGTAGTTTTCACGATCTATAAATATGTATGTTACAAATAAAGAATTTCTGCTAGTTTACCTGCTTCGTCAGTCAGATTCAGCTCTAGTGTGCAAAATAGCAATGAGGTCCTGCCCTGGGGACCCTCATCCCTACCCGAGGAGGGTTTACCATCCACGCTGCCCCAAGTCACCGTCCCCAGCAGAATACGGTAGTGGTGGTTCTACTAGCCACATACCCTGGGTGGCATTGTAGCGACCGGTGGTAAGGCCGCGGGTGTGTGTGTATGATCTTTCTCAACAGAATCCCCATACTCAGATTTAACCGGTAGTAACATTTCTTTACTGTAAAACATGTCTATAACACAGTCAACTGATCTAGCTGCACACATGTATATATTAGAGTCTCTGGATCTTCACTTCTTCCGGGTACGCAGCAAGCAAAGAAAAAAAAACACAACAAAGGAGATATCTTTCCCTAACTTTCCCTAAAATCACGTACCAGTCTATCACAGAAGAAGGTGTCGCTCCCACGTAGCAGGCCTGGGGTCTCACGATGACGGGTCCCGGTGCAGCGCTGAAGGGGGAAACTCCTCAGTCTTCTTCTGTGGTCTCCTTCCGCACGTAACAGGATCTTTCTTTGTTAGTCTCTCCCAGTCTCAGGGCACACAGAGCAGCAGACGGGAGCCCACAGCAGCACAGAAGTCTCTCTCAGTCTCGGGGCAAACCGATGAGCAGAAGGGAGATCACAGTAGCACAGATGGCTCCCTTATGTCAGTCACAGCCCCTGCACATGTAATCCGGTGGCAATGTCCTGAATTCCGGAGGCAATGTCCTGAATTTGAGTGGGACCCTCGGTAAGGCAAGGTCCTGCAGACCGGGGGTTGCAACAGCGATCCTCATGGGGTATTTCTTCCCAAGAATCCGGCTGCAAAAGAGCCCTATGTCGGGAGACACCACTCAGTCTGTCCTGACAGAGCTCTGGATCTCTAATCATCATCTCCGGCCCTTTTTCTTCCTCAGCACAAGGCTGTTGGGGGAGGGGATCAGACTGTGTAATCTTCACTGCAGTGTCCATTTCAATAATAACACAGTCAGGGCTACCCACTTCATTACATACCCCCCCACTTAAAGGTTGGCAGTCCCTGTCAACAACCGCCGGCTCCAAGGCAGTGATGGCTGTAGATGTCACAGGGGTTGGTTGAGAAGTGGGCCATACATACTGGTCCCTGTAGAACCGTCCGGGCGGGATCCCAGCAGTGGTGCGGTCAGTGCGTCGCAAGGGTCGGTTGTTCCCCTCCTCGTCACTGTCTTTACGCCCCACTCCAGTCAGTACTCCGGGAGAGGGACTGGTCTGTGTAGGTGGGTCACCGGTCTCAGAGTCGACGTGATCTCTATGTTGAGAAATGTCCGTGACGTCAGTCATGTCAGCAGCGTCACCCCCTCCGGTTACTGTGGGAGGGGAGTCAGGCCGGGGCGGCAGGGGCGCAACATATTTCGGTGCACAGTGCGGGTGCTGTGGCTGTCTTCACCCCGCACTCGGTATACATGTCCATTGGGGTAAGGGCGTTCGATTACCCGGTAGACTTCAGTCTCCCACTTGGCTCGAAGTTTCCCTTGAGGCTTCTTAATACGGAGCAAGACTAGCTGTCCCAACTTTAAGGGTTTCTCTTGCACGGGGAGTGGGTCAGCATGTATGTGGCCCCGGATTTGTTGACTCACCAGCCGGTGTACAGTCTCCATCTTCTGGCGGTGAGCATTTAGCCAGGAGGGGTAGTTATGGCAGACATCTTCTTCTGGGCGGAATAGGTTCAGGTCATGGACCCCTTTTCCTGGGCGGCCAAAGAGAAGAGTGTGTGGGGTGTAGCCAGTCACGGAGTGGACCTGGTTGTTGTAGGCCCATACTAGATCTGGAAGGAACTGGGGCCATCGATCTTTCTTATCTTCAGCCAAGGTGCGGATCAGCTGAAGTAGGGTCCGGTTAAAGCGTTCACATGCACCGTTCCCTTGTGGATGGTAAGGAGTGGTCCTCGACTTCTGGATCCCATACATCCGATGCAGCTCCTCGATGACTCTGCCTTCGAAACAAGCCCCCTGGTCGGAGTGTAACCTCTCCGGACACCCATAGACGTGGATGAACTGTCGACAGATGGCCTGTGCAGCCGACTCGGCCGTCTGGTCCTTGGTAGCAACAACGACGGCAAATTTTGTGAAGTGGTCCACCATGACTAGGCAGTATTGATAGCCACTGCTCGCCGTCCCGATCAGCAGATAGTCCACCATCAACAGCTCAAGAGGCCTGGAGGTTTTAATCGTCTGGACAGGTGCACGCTGTTCGGTGGACTTGTGCAGTTCACAGGTGCGACAGGTTCTGCAGACGTCTTCGACCAGCTTGCGGAGCCCTGGACAGTAGATGGACTGTTGAATCCACCGAAAGGTCTTGTCTATTCCAAAGTGACCGTTCCTTTTGTGTGCTTCGTCCACCATCTTACGAGCCAATTGGGCAGGCACCACGACTTGTGTACATTCCTCCAACATGTGGGACAGGAGAACCTTCCGATATAGTACCTCTTCTCTCAGAATTAGCCGATCCCACTGGCTGAGCAAGGTCAAGGTCCCGGTAGACAGTCGTGCCCGCGTGTCAGGGGGGGCTTCTGCCTTTGCTTCACCCATTGTTTGAGTAGAGCCCATTCAGGGTTCTGGTCCTGGAGCCTGCACAACTCTTGGGGACACAGTGTAACCCCCACTGGAGTTCCAACTTCGCCCACAACGAACTGGCAGTAATCCATCATCTGTTGGGCAAGCCTTGCAAAGTCGGGCGTCTCGTCTCCTTCTAGTTCTTCATCCCGGTCTCTGGTAAGTAAGGGGTATGACACTCTAGACAGGCTGTCCGCATTTTGATTCTCAGCCCCAGCCCTGTATTTGATCTTGTAGTTGAACTTCGAGAGTCGAGCCATCCAACGCTGTTCCATGACTCCGAGCTTCGCATTTTGTAAGTGGGCCAACGGGTTGTTATCGGTCAGGACCAGTACTTCCGCCCCTGTGAGGTATCCTGCAAATTTCTCCGCCATAGCCCACGTTAGGGCCAACAGCTCCAGCCGGAACGAGCTATAATTGGTGGGGTTCTTCTCACCCTCGTGTAGGGATCGACTGGCATAGGCTATGACACGTTCCTTGCCTTCTTGTACTTGTGAAAGTACTGCCCCTAGACCTTGTAGGCTGGCATCGGTATGTATTTGGAAAGGGAGATTGTAGTCTGCATATGCCAGGACGGGGGGTGAAGTCAAGGCACCCTTTAGGGCTTGGAAGGATTCTTCCTGGCTGGGTCCCCAGCTGATGGGTCGTCCTCTGGGGCCGTTGGTGGTCCCTCGAAGCAATTCGTGCAAGGGTGCAGCAAGCCGGGCGAAGTTTCTCACGAACCGGCGGTAGTAACCAGCCAACCCCAGGAAGGCCCGGACCTCTCTGACGTTCGTAGGCTGTGGCCAGTCCCGCACGGCGGCTATTTTCTCCGAAGACGGCTGTACACCTTCGGCCGAGATCCGGTGACCCAGGTAATTGATCTCGGGCTGCAGAAGACGGCACTTGCTGGGTTTCAACTTCAGGCCATGTTCTCTCAACCTACGAAACACACGGCCCAGCTGTTGCAGGTGTTCTTCAAATGTGGCCGAATAGACTACGATGTCGTCCAGGTAAATGAGGGTGAAGTCGAAGTTGAAGTCCCCCAGGCAGCGCTCCATCAGTCGCTGGAAGGTCCCCGGCGCATTGTTCAGGCCAAAGGGCATCCGGTCGAACTCATACAGGCCCATGGGTAGGATGAAAGCAGTCTTTTCTCTATCTTTCTCGTGCATAGGTACCTGCCAATAGCCGCTGGCCAGGTCCAATGACGAAAAATATTTAGCTTTCTTCAGGGCTGTCAGGGATTCTTCGATCCTTGGTAAAGGGTATGAGTCCCGGATGGTGCAAGCATTCAAACGGCGGTAGTCCACGCAGAACCTCAGGGACCCGTCTTTCTTCTTGACTATCACCACGGGTGCAGCCCAGGGGCTCTGGCTTTCTCGTACCACTCCAGCGTGTAACATGGAATTCAGGAGATTTTTCACTTCTTGGTATTGTTGGGGAGGTATTTGGCGGTACCTTTCACGGATAGGAGCGGTATCACCTGTGGGGATTTCGTGCTTGATACTGGGGGTGCATCCAAAGTCGGTGTCATGCCGGGCAAAGGACGCCTGGTGCTCTTGAAGTAACTCTTCCACCTGGGACACTTCTTCGTTGGAGTATTGGGATATGTCCAACTGGCACTTTTCTCGTAGTTCTCGCCCCGCGTTGATGTCATCCGCGACAGTGGCCATGGCAGAGACCGTCACTGTCCAATCTCCCTCTGTGGACGGTGCAAACTGGAGGGGGTTCATAGGGTTCACCTCTTCGGTTAGGGCGTAAACTTGGGCGAGTTGTGTCCCAGCCTCTAGGTCAACGCTCACGTTAGCCGTGTTACCCAGCCTGACAGGAATCCTCCCCTTTCTCACAACAGCTAGCGTTCGAGCAACTAGGGGGTTCAGCTTCCCTTCCTTCGGGTGCGCGGCTCAATCAGCACCTCCACGCCTTCGAGCTGTCTTGTGGTGCTAAGGGGTAGCGAGATAACGGTCTCCTTCTCAGCAGGTAAAGTTATCCTAGTATGGCGGGGTACGGTGATCGTGGCCAGCGGCAGTTGGTCTTCGGTCATTCGCTGGAGATTGCAGGTCCGGACCACTTGTTGGAAGGCTCGGCGGGTGGCCGTATGTGTGGTCAATTCTTGCCAGTACTTGGGCCCCCTCTTGGTTAGCAACACCAGATTCAGGTCTTTCAAGATGTTCATCCCAATAATCATGGGCGTTTCTGATCCACAGCCTTCCCTGACCACGATTATCCCTCTCTTCCCGAGATCTTGCCCACAGACTTCAGTGTTCATCCAGGCAACTCCCGTCACCGGAATGGGTAGATTATTGGCTGCTTTGATCTTGATAGTAGTATCAGGGTCACAGGCAACCCGCGGCTTCAGATACTCTTCGTAAAACTGCTCGGAGATGGTGGATACCTGAGACCCAGTATCCATTAATCCTTGCACGGCGGTCCCTTCCAATAATACTTCCAGGGTAGGGCTGTTTGATGCAAGTTTGTTCCGTGGCTGGCTCTGTTTTCCTACACTCCTCTCCTTGGCCTCCCCTGCCGAGTGAGCCTCTTTGGCAGGGGCGTCTAGTTTAAAGGTGGCCGCTGTTGTGGGGCATGACTTGCTGGTTCCGGTATATCGGCCCGTGGATGAACTTGAACGTTCTGGGGGCAACGGTTTGCTCTATGGCGGGGATCACGGCATGTCCAGCATCTTCCCATCGGCCGGCTGGGTTGTTGTCTCGCTTGCCTGTCCGCCTGTTGGTCCAGGGTGAGCTGCAACACCTGTTTCTGCAACTCTGCCACCATCTGCTTCAGTTCTTCCGTGTCACTGTTCGGGGTTCTGATACCAGTTATGGACCTGCAAGCCGCGGTATAAGTCTGGGCCTCCATGACAGGTCCTCTCGAACGTTCTATCGCTTCTTGCTTAACCTCAGCGAACGTAAGGGCCGGATTTATCCGGAGTAGATCTTGCAGTGAGCGGTTAAGGTACGGGTCTCTTAATCCAGTCACAAATTGATCTCTCAACACCAGGTCACGGGCGCCCGTACTAGCTATCTGTTCTTTTTTCCTGCAGGCTTGTTCAAGCAGTACTTGGAGGGCATTGGCATATTGAGGGATGTCCTCCGATTCGAGTTGAGTACGCCGGAAGAACATATACCGTAATGTTCCCGCATATGTGGTCGGCCCATAGGTGTTCTCCAGCACCCGCACCAAGTCATCCAACGTACGCTGGCCCCTAACCGTCTCCAGCCTGACTGTCGTCCACGCTTCTCCCTCTAATGTTAGCATGGCCATTTCTGCTAAGGTCTTAGGATCAATGTTATACATCTCCCCCACTATCTTAAGTTGTTCGGTCCATTCAGTTACAGGATAGTTCCGTCCGTTAAACTTCCTCACCTGATTGACAATAGATGCCGGGGGGGCTGTCCGGTTATAAGTTACTACCGGGAGGAGATTCTGTTGATCACACATCCTGCCGACTACGCCAGATGTAGCGACCGGTGGTAAGGCCGCGGGTGTGTGTGTATGATCTTTCTCAACAGAATCCCCATACTCAGATTTAACCGGTAGTAACATTTCTTTACTGTAAAACATGTCTATAACACAGTCAACTGATCTAGCTGCACACATGTATATATTAGAGTCTCTAGATCTTCACTTCTTCCGGGTACGCAGCAAGCAAAGAAAAAAAAACACAACAAAGGAGATATCTTTCCCTAACTTTCCCTAAAATCACGTACCAGTCTATCACAGAAGAAGGTGTCGCTCCCACGTAGCAGGCCTGGGGTCTCACGATGACGGGTCCCGGTGCAGCGCTGAAGGGGGAAACTCCTCAGTCTTCTTCTGTGGTCTCCTTCCGCACGTAACAGGATCTTTCTTTGTTAGTCTCTCCCAGTCTCAGGGCACACAGAGCAGCAGACGGGAGCCCACAGCAGCACAGAAGTCTCTCTCAGTCTCGGGGCAAACCGATGAGCAGAAGGGAGATCACAGTAGCACAGATGGCTCCCTTATGTCAGTCACAGCCCCTGCACATGTAATCCGGTGGCAATGTCCTGAATTCCGGAGGCAATGTCCTGAATTTGAGTGGGACCCTCGGTAAGGCAAGGTCCTGCAGACCGGGGGTTGCAACAGCGATCCTCACGGGGTATTTCTTCCCAAGAATCCGGCTGCAAAAGAGCCCTATGTCGGGAGACACCACTCAGTCTGTCCTGACAGAGCTCTGGATCTCTAATCATCATCTCCCGCCCTTTTTCTTCCTCAGCACAAGGCTGTTGGGGGAGGGGATCAGACTGTGTAATCTTCACTGCAGTGTCCATTTCAATAATAACACAGTCAGGGCTACCCACTTCATTACAGCATCATGACAAATCCCTTGTAAATACCCCCTTTTTGGACTGGTCCCAGGCCACGGGACCGGGTCACGACTACCGTGATACCCCAGAGAGACAGCACCAGCCCGGTTTCCGAGTACCCCATAGCCTGGGGCGCATCTTTATTATCATTATTATTTATTTATACAGCACCATTGATTTCATGGTGCTGTACATGAGAAAAGGATACATACAAACAAGGTAAAAATACAATGAACAAACTAACAGTGACAGACTGGTACAGAGGGGAGAGCGGACCCTGCCCTTGTGGGCTTACATTCTACAGGGCAATGAGGAGAGAAACAATAGGTTGGATCTACTAGGGTGGTGGTGGAGCACCAGGTCCAGTGGAGGTGGAGCACAAGGTCCAGTGCTGGTGGAGCGCCAGGTCCAGTGGTGGTGAGGTGACACCGTGGTCATTGCAGGCTGTAGGCTGTTCTGACGAGATGGGTTTTCAGGTTCCACTTGAAGTTTCCGAGTGTAGGGGATAGTCGGAAGTTTTGAGGTGCAGAATTCCAGAGGATGGGGGATGCTGGGTGAAGTCTTGCAGGTGGTTAGATGAGGAACGTACAAGCGTGGAGGAAAGGAGGAGGTCTTGGGAGAATCGAATATTACGAGTTGGATGATATCGGGAGATTAGTTCAGAGACATATGGGGGGGACAGATTTCTTGTGCACTCTGCTAAAGCGCAGTTCCTGGGGCATCCTGTGTGGCTGCATCCATGGTAAACATAGGGTTACTACGGAGCAGCGTTAGCTCTGAGCACCCAACGTTACCGCTGGCCGTAACTGCAGGCTTGCCTCTGCAGTAACGACATCCTGTTAACGTGGGTGACATGGTAAGTGTACCTCCCTAGTCTAAGGCAGGTGCACGAGATGGGGGAAAGATGATGAGTTCAGTTTTGTCTACATTTAATTTAAGACAGCGAGAGGAAAAGAAGGAGGATATGGCTGACAGACACTCTGGGATTCTGGACAGCAGAGAGGTGACGTCTGAGCCTGACAGATAGATCTGAGTGTCATCAGTGTACAGGTGGTACTGGAATCCATGGGACTTTATGAGTTGTCCTAAGCCAAGAGTATAAATGGAAAAAAGAAAGGTGCCAGGACAGAGCCTTGAGGGATCCCAACAGAGATGGGATGGGGTGAGGAGGTAATGTTGGAGTGGGAGGCACTAAATGTGTGGTTGGAAAGGTAGGAGGAGATCCAGGAGAGGGCAAGGTCAGTGATATCAATAAAAGAGAGGATCTGTAATAGGAGACAGTGGTCAACTGTGTTGAATGCAGAGGACCGGTCAAGAAGGAGGAGGATGGAGAAATGTCCGTTAGCTTTGGCTGTAAGTAGGTCGTTAGTAATTTTGGTTAAGGTGGTTTCGGTGGAGTGGTGGGGGCAGAAACCAGATTGAAGGTTGTCAAAGAGAAAGTTGGATGAGAGGTGGGAGGAAAGTACAGTGTGGACATGCTTTTCAAGAAGTTTGGAGGCTACCGGGAGCAGCGATATGGGGTCGTAGCTGGATGTGGACGTCGGGCCGAGAGATGGCTTCTTCAAGACAGGTGTAATTGTTGTGTGTTTGAAAGTGGAAAGAAAGGTACCGGAGGTTAGTGATACGTTGAAGAGGTGGGTTAGGGCTGGGATAAGCATGGTGGTGAGGTTGGGGAGAAAGTGGGAAGGGATGGATTCCGATGCACAAGTGGTGAGGTGTGCTTTGGAGAGGAGGTGTGCCAGTTCTCCGTCAGTGATGGAGGGTGGAGGGTTAGTGGGGGAGGGGAGTGGTGTGATATACATAGTGATGGTTGGGTTATCCTCAGCCCTCTCTAAGCATAAATTGTCATATTGTGTCTTGGGAAGCCATGCTGCATGCAGAAAATAGCACAGTGGGCATGGGATTTCTATAAATGCCATTCACTGTGCTGGTGCTGCATCAAAAACATTGCTAATCCTTTTCGTAGGCACTCACCCTTAAACTTTTGCTATAGTTAGAAGTATTTTGATCAAATTTCACTGTTTCTTCATACCAAAAAGTTGTGCTGTTTGTTATCTACAGTGCCTTGTGAAAGTATTCGGCCCCCTTGAACTTTTCAACCTTTTGCCATATTTCAGGCTTCAAACATAAAGATATAAATTCTAATTTTTTTGTGAAGAATCAACAACAAGTGAGACAGAATCGTTAAGTGGAACAACATTTATTGGATATTTTAAACTTTTTTAACAAATAAAAAACTGAAAACTGGGGAGTGCAATATTATTCAGCCCTTTTACTTTCAGTGCAGCAAACTCACTCCAGAAGTTCAGTGAGGATTAGGGATGGGCGAATCTACTCGCTAGGACTCGTTACTCGGCGAGTAGTAAGGGACTCGCAGGACTCGGTACTCTGCGAGTTTCCCAGTGATTACTCGCACGAGTCCAATGCAAATCAATATCAATCCTAGTTTTGTCAGAAACGCTGACAAAACTAGGATTGCCATTGTTTGCATTAGACTCGGCTACTGTGCCAGTGATAGCAGGGAAACTCGCAAAGTAACTGCTGTTACATTGCGAGCCGAGTCCAGCTGTCTTCTCTGTGCAGGCTGCCAGCTCCAGGGTCCTAGAGCCCGCCTGCTCACAGACATGGTGTAGCAGTGCTGAGATTGTTCTCAGTCTGCTCATTCCCTGTGCATAGACATCTATCTATGCACAGAGGATGTAGCAGAGAGGACATCGCGTTTTGGACTACGTCGGACGGAAGAGGATTTTTTTAATTAAAGATGGAGTCCCTAATGGCTTTTTTTTTTTATTTCAAATAAAATTTTTTCTCTGTGTTGTGTTTTTTTAACTCTTTATTGGAGATTCTTAGTGGCTGGGTCAAACGTGGCCTGACATTAAGAATCTCGGGCTTAATACCAGCTTGTATAACAAAGCTGGTATTAACCCCTTTATTACCCAGCGTGCTACCGCCACCAGGGCCGCTGGAAGAGCGGGGTTCAGCGCCAGAGGATGGCGCTTCAATGAACGCGCCATCTTCTGGGGCGGCTGCGGGCTGCAATTTGCAGCGGGGGGTGCCCAGAAAGCTTGGGCATCCCTGCGCTGCGGATTCTAGCCCCCAGCTGCTTAGCTGTACCTGGCTAGACATAGAAATTGCGCGGAGCCCCACGCATTTTTTTTTTATTATTTCATGAATTTCAGAGTCAGAGTCTCAGAGTCAGAGTCTCAGAGTCAGAATCTCAGAATTTCATGAAATAATTTAAAAAAAATGCGTGGGGCTCCGCGCAATTTCTATGTCTAGCCAGGTACAGCTAAGCAGCTGGGGGCTGGAATCCGCAGCGCAGGGATGCCCAAGCTTTTTGGGCACCCCCCGCTGCAAATTGCAGCCCGCAGCCGCCCCAGAAGATGGCCCGTTCATTAAAGCGCCATCCTCTGGCGCTGAACTCCGCTCTTCCAGCGGCCCTGGTAGCGGTGGCACGCTGGGTAATAAAGAGGTTAGGGCCAGCTTTGTATTATCAGCTGGCCCTAAGCCCAAATTTATGGCGGTCACGCCAATATTAGACATGACCGCCATGAATTTCTATTAAATTGTTTTAAAAAAAACACAACACAAAGAAAATTTTTTATTAGAAATAAAAAAAAAAGCCATTAGGGACTCCATCTTTAATTAAAAAAATCCTCTTCCGTCCGACGCAGTCCAAAAAGCGATGTCCTCTCTGCTACATCATCTCTGTGCACAGACATTCATGTCTGTACACAGGGAATGAGCAGACTGAGAACAATCTCAGCACTGCTACATCAGGCAGCAGGCGGGCTCTAGGACCCTGGAGCTGGTAGCCAGCACAGAGGAGAAAGCAGGACTCTTATCTGTGCGAGTTTCCCAGCGATTACAGTTGCAAAGTAAACGAGTCCAATGCAAATAAATGACAAAACTAGGATTGTTTCAGGCTGAAGCTTCCGAGACACATCTGCGATTTGTAAATCTCACACTACTCGCTATTACTCGCTTCCCCATTCATTAACATTGGACTCGCTAGACTCGCAACGAGTAGCGAGTCCTGTGCTCGGACTCGCTAGAGTCAAGCGATTCCGAGTAATTTAGGATTCGCCCATCACTAGTGAGGATCTCTGAATGATCCAATGTTGTCCTAAATAGAGATGAGCGATGTTCAATTAGAATCTCAAATTCGAGCTGTTTTTGCCGGTGTTCGAGTCATTTGCCGAATTAGAACAATTTGCTTGAAATTCGGCAGTTCTAGTATATGTTTGATAACGCTTCGATCCACAAAAGCTTAATCTTCCTGACCCTAAACTTAGCCCTAATACTGCAAATGAATGTTAATATCCAGTTTGTGTGTATATTGTGCAGGGGGGCTTGTATCAGAGCTGCAGCAATAAGGTCGCGCTCTTTTATTTATTTTTTTTCTCCTAAAGCATGTACAGTGGGGCGGTTCAGGCTGCTAGCCAATCACAGTCCCACACTTCAAAGTACATTTTTTCACACAACTAATGTCATCATTGGCTGTGTCTGTCACATGTCCTAGCCCTATAAAACCCGGCCATCTTAAAGATCGCCACCATTTTGCTGATAGCTTCTGCAGGTGTTAGATGGTGCCCGCAGCTACTGCTGTGTGCAACTGCTAAACAGTGCAAACTAAATTGTGTTCTCTCAGTCAGCTAGTGAGCGAATACAAAGTTAGATATGTGGCACCCCTGCGGGGGGATTGCCACAGGTTCCACCGGTGCAAGGAGGGAATTACACCTTGGTTAACACAGCACACACCACCTTCCACCCCATACCTGAAGGGGGAGCTCTACTGACTGCTTTAAGTCAGTTCCCCTTTAAGAACATCCAAGCCTGAGGGAGGAGTTAGTTATTTCCTGTAGTTTGAGTTCAGTTCCTGTGAGGATAGGGAAGAGAGAGGAGACGGAGGAACTGGTCGCTGGGGGAGATCCAGGACCAGGGACCACTGACCGCTGTGTGCACCCTAGGGAAAGGGTCAGAGGCAAGTGGAAAAGCAGGGAACTAAGAAAGGGAACCATGTTCTACAGCCCTTTAGTACACCCGGACACTGGAGTCCGATGCTGCCAGCATTCAGAGCTGCAGCAAAAGCCCAGAAGACTCAGGAAAAGTTCAGCCCTGAGGAGAGTGAGTAAGAAACACTAAACTGACCAAGCACAGGATCAGGGGCCATAGGAGAAACAGGAACCCCGCAGGAGGACCTCATTGTCAGTTTAGGACAAAGCCCAAAGAGGGAGAAGAAGCGGTGGGTTCAGGCTCAGGCAGGACTTATCCCACACCACAGGGCACAGACACAGAGGAGGCCTCATAACCTTCTAAGGTGGAAGGCCCAAGTTGCACCGTTGACCTGGTTAATAATCTGGACTGTACCTGTTACCGTGTTATCAGTAAAAGGTACTGAAACAACAATCCCTGTGTGTCTGTGTGCCTGTCTAACCGCCGCAATTCACCACTGTGTCAGCAAAGACTTAACTACTACTACTCCCCTCATCCATCCCCGCTGCCCTGAGGTAAAGCTCCACCTGTGAGGAGCCGTTCCACACTCTGCTGCACCTACCATCACCTCAGCGGCCGGCTTGCAGCGCTGGTACCATATTGCTGGGAACTACAGGTGGCGTCATGTTCCTTTGTAAATATCCCCTTATCCCCCACCGTTGCCCGCCATTGAGGGTCCAGGGCACGGCACCGGGGATCAACCAGCCGTGATCCCACCCATCAGCCCCCCCATCAGTAGGGACTAGTAATATCAGCCCTTTTTAGGGCTGCTGCATAGGAGTAACGATTAGGGATAGGGACTAGGGACTAGTAGTCTATCAGCCCTTTTCAGGGCTACTTCATAGAAGCAGGGACTAGTTTTAATTGCAGCCCTTATCAGGGCTAGGTTAGAGCAGTCTCTATTAGTTTTTGCCAGGCAGGTGTGTGTCAGGTGTGTGCCAGTGCTGTGCAAGTCTTTTTGGCCACAGTAATATAGCTCTTTGAATCCATTAGGGCAGGTAGTGTAGCAATGCTGTGAAGAAAGCTACGCCACTTGTCTTAATTAGGCTTTTTTTTTTTTGCTGCAGCTAGTCCAGGCACTTTGTTCGGGCTAGTAGCACACTAGCAGTGTCCCACAGTGGTTTAGCCCACTTGTGAGAGAAGCTACACCTTCAGTGTAGTTGATTCTACAAATTTTTTACTGCAACAATCAAACCTGTCATTTTTTGCTTAAAAGCAGTGTCCACAAAAAACATTACTGCAGGCCACGTGTAATGCAACCAAGTACACCTTGAGTGTAGTTCATTCTACTACCTTTTTACTGCAGCAAGCTATTCTGTCAGTTTTTGCTTAAAAGCACTGTTCACTAATGTTTAATACAACCTAATACACCTTGAATGTAGTTTATTCTAATTGTTAACTGCACCTTGCCCAGGTCTCACTTCGGGTCAAGTAGCAGTGTTGGTTCAGTCACCACTGCTTGATTAACATCAAAGTTTTGCTTGGCCAACAACTGCACAGTTCCCAATTTTGTAACATACAAAATTAGTGGCAAAAGGCCTGCTGATGGTGGAAAGGGGAGTAGGTGTGATGGAAAGGGCAAAAAACTTAGTGTCCGTGGGGTAGATGTTAAAGCTACATTATCATCAGCTGAAGAAAGACAATCTTGCAGCCAAAGTAAGATGTCTACTTCTGTATGTGGCCAATCGGTTACGATTAGGGATGAGCGAGTCCTAAATTACTCGGAATCGCTAGACCCGCACGAGTCCGAGCCCAGGACTCGCTACTCGTTGCGAGTCTAGCGAGTCCAATGTTAATGAATAGGGAACCGAGTAATAACGAATAATGCTATTTCCAAATCGCTGATGTGTCTCTGAAAGTGTGCGAGTCCAAACTCGCAGGTTTTTCTCTTATTTGGAGCCGATGATGGGAGGGGGAAGCGATTCTCGGGCACACACCATGCTGTAAAAGCAAACATTTTATAATTTCTGGTGGCTTTCTGGGGGCTTGTAAGGGTGCTTTCACATCTGCGTTTTTCGTAATTCGCGGCAGATGCGGTGAAAAAACCGCATCTGCCGCGTTTGCCGCATAACGGTTCCACTTGCGGCACGGTTGCGGTTTTTTCCATAGGAAGTATAGGGGGACTTGCGGCTTACTGCGGTTTTTTTCGCTGCCGCACCTGCCGCAAGTGCAATACCGCACTTGCCGCATCTGCCGCAAGTCCCCCTATACTTCCTATGGAAAAAACCGCAACCGTGCCGCAAGTGGAACCGTTATGCGGCAAACGCGGCAGATGCGGTTTTTTCACCGCATCTGCCGCGAATTACGAAAAACGCAGATGTGAAAGCACCCTAAAACAAGTAGCAGGTACTATTTCGTGAAAGGTACACACTAGAGGCTTAGGGCCCTTTCACATCTGCGTTTTTCGTAATTCGCGACAGATGCGGTGAAAAAAACGCATCTGCCGCGTTTACCGCATAACCGTTCCACTTGCGGCGCGGTTGCGGTTTTTTCTATGCAAAGTATAGGCATACTTGCGGCAGGTGCGGCAAGTGCGGTTTTGCACTTGCGGCAGGTGCGGCCGCGAAAAAAACCGCAGTAAGCCGCACCTGCCGCAAGTATGCCTATACTTTGCATAGAAAAAACCGCAACCGCGCCGCAAGTGGAACGGTTATGCGGTAAACGCGGCAGATGCGGTTTTTTCACCGCATCTGCCGCGAATTACGAAAAACGCAGATGTGAAAGCACCCTGCGATATTTTAAGACAGATGGATGGTACCGTGCGAGCTGCAGGCAGGACACCGTACAGCAACGCACTGGTACAGGAAAAAATTGTTTAGTACGCAGAACCAGGCACTGTTAGGCTGCGGTGCTGGCTGCGTGCAAGTTTACAAGTACCGTGCGAGCTGCAGGCAGGACACCGTACAGCTACGCACTGGCACAGGAAAAAATTGTTTAGTACGCAGAACCAGGCACTGTTAGGCTGCGGTGCTGGCTGCGTGCAATGTTACAAGTACCGTGCGAGCTGCAGGCAGGACACCGTACAGCAACGCACTGGCACAGGAAAAAATTGTTTAGTACGCAGAACCAGGCACTGTTAGGCTGCGGTGCTGGCTGCGTGCAAGTTTACAAGTACCGTGCGAGCTGCAGGCAGGACACCGTACAGCAACGCACTGGCACAGGAAAAAATTGTTTAGTACGCAGAACCAGGCACTGTTAGGCTGCGGTGCTGGCTGCGTGCAAGTTTACAAGTACCGTGCGAGCTGCAGGCAGGACACCGTACAGCAACGCACTGGCACAGGGAAAAATTGTTTAGTACGCAGAACCAGGCACTGTTAGGCTGCGGTGCTGGCTGCGTGCAAGTTTACAAGTACCGTGCGAGCTGCAGGCAGGACACCGTACAGCAACGCACTGGCACAGGAAAAAATTGTTTAGTACGCAGAACCAGGCACTGTTAGGCTGCGGTGCTGGCTGCGTGCAAGTTTACAAGTACCGTGCGAGCTGCAGGCAGGACACCGTACAGCAACGCACTAGCACAGGAAATTTTTTGTGGAAAAATGGCACCAAAATTATTTGGTAGACTAGTGCCAAAAATAAGAAAAAGCTTAGGATTACAGCTCTGAGGAAAGCTGGGTGAACTAAGCTCTGAGGATGGTGCTGGATTCACTGTAAGGCTGCTCCTATCTCCCTTCCTTACAGTCCTGTACAGCAATCCTCCGTCCTGGTAGTTCTGAAAAGAACTTTTGGGTTATGTGTGAGGAATCTTGACTCCTACACTCCGTCCTGTTAGTTCTGAAAAGAACTTTTGGGTTATATGTGACTCCTACACTGCCTAACTGTCCCTAGATCTGCTCCAAGTCTCCCTGCACTAGGTCAGCTCTTCTCAGGAATGTGCCCAAAATGGCGGGGGCAAGCCTTATATACTGCCTTGCCTGTCATAGATGACATAGGCATCACGATGGACAGCAGCCAATCATAGTCCTGACACAACCAAAGCTGCTATGGCATTACTGACTATGATTGGCTATCTTCACAAGTTTTCTGACCTAACACGCAATGCTGACTAGTAACATAAAAGATTCTGGATTCGCGAGTCCCGAATAGAGAATACAGGACTCGGAATCGCAGACTCGCTAGGATTCGGACTCGTAGACTCGCTCAGACTCGCTGCTGTTTGGGGAGATTCAAGCTATATAGTGATGTGATAGAGCGAGTCTAGCGAGTCTAGCGAGTGAGATAAAGTAAACTCTGACAAAACTAAGATTGCCATTGACTTGCATTGGACTCGTTACTGAGCGAGTATTCGCTAAAAGACTCGCCGATTACCGAGTCCAGCGAGTCCCTTAAGAATCGCCGAGTAACGAGTCCTAGCGAGTAGACTCGCTCATCCCTAGTTACGATCCCTTTCTTGCGGACACGATCATTGATACTACTGGTAAATGAGGTACAAAAACAAAAGGTACTTGAATGGATCGCAAGTGCTCCTCCACCTCAACTTCTACTTCACAAAACCTACAGTCATGTGAGGTGTCAGCCCAACCGCACTTCATTCCTCCCAGCTCCCAAGTCTCCAGCCGCCTTACTGAGTCTGGGGTAACAGACATGGTTGAGTCTGCAGAGCTGTTCAGTCACACAATAGCCTGGGAATCGGAGGTCTGCTCAAAAGCTGCACTGAGTCCAGATGAGGAAATGATCTGCCCTGATGCCCAGAACCTTTTTGAGGCTATGGTCAGACTAGGGTCACACATAGCAATCCGTTTTCGGAAGTGTTTTCCATGACCAATCCGGGTTTTTTTTTTGTGCTTTTTGAGCCTCCAGTGCCCCTGAATGTTTTTTGGACTTTGTCATTTTTTGCCAAAAAATGCTAGAAAAAACGGATCCGTTTTTTTTAAGGCACTAAAAAAACGGATCCGTTTTTCCATAGGGCCCCATGTTAAAAAAATGGATCCCTTTTTAAACGGCACCCAAAAACGTTGGGAGCAACGTTTTTGGGTAAAAAACGTTCCTAGCAATGTTTTTAGGTGCAGAAAAAAACGGATAGGGTCTTTATTACATCTAATCCGTTTTTCTATCAGTTTTTGGACTTAGAAAAAAAAGGGCAAAAACTGATGCCAAAAACGGACCAAGGACTTATGTGTGACCCTAGCCTGAGTCAGATCCAGGCCAGGCCCCAAAGGAAGAAGGTTCTGACCTTCGTGTAAACCCTCATTCCCTATCAGTAACTACTCTTGTTGGTCACAAGGAGGATGATGCTGATGAGACTCAGCGGATTGGATTGAAAAATCAAGTTTTCGGTCAAGGCAGGAAGCTGTTGTATCTAAGGATGAGGGGTATGAGAACACAGAGGATGATGATCAAGTTGGAGATCCCACTTACTGTCAACCCACATTCAGCCAGTCGATGAGGTCATCAGAGGTGGTGGAGGAGGTTGCCACTGACGACAAGGTTAGGTTATGCCTTCCTGGACATAGAAGGAGTACTGAAAGCACGTCAACAATTGCATACGCAGCCACAACTATGCCTCTGAGCAGAAGTTGTGATGCCTCTGCAGCTCGCATGGGCTCTAAGCCTTGCCTAGCCTGGGCCTTTTTTGACATCGCCAAGGATCTCCCAACTCATGTCATCTGCAAGATTTGTCACCAATCTCTGAGTAGAGGCCAAAAACTCAGTAGCTTGAGTACTTCATGTATGAAGCGCCACAAGGACATGAAGCACAAGTCACAGTGGGAAGCTCACTGTGCTACAATGTGGGTTAGCGGGGCGGGCCTACCACAGTGTGCCCCATCAAGTGTATCCGTGTGCTCTTCATCATCTGTGACTGTGGGGACAGCTGTCACACAGCCTTTAGGACACAGACATTCCACCTCTTTACCCACAACACGCAGTGTGATTGGCAGGTCATCAGTTGGTCTTGAAGTGGACAATGCTGCAGGTGTTGAGCTCTCACAGACATTGAGAGCAATACCTTTGGATGAAGGCATCATTACATCTTCGCCTGCACCTCCCTCACAGACCTGCAGTTTGCCGGAAACACCCTATTCAACCACCTCTCAGCACAGCAGCCATCCCTCCGTCCCTCAGATGTGGACAAATAAAAGACCATTTCCTCCTAGCCATGAGAAGGCTAAGCGCTTGAATTTCACAATCTGCAAGCTGTTGGCTACAGAAATGCTGCCTTTCTGCCTGGTGGACACAGAGTATTTTAGAGACCTTATGTCTGTCGTAGTGCCCCAGTACCAGATGCCCAGTCACCACTACTTTTCCAAGAAAGGTGTACCTGCGCTATACCAGCCGGTCGCAGACAACATCACTGCTTCCTTGAGGAACTCAGTGTGTCACAGGGTGGATTTCACCACAGACACTTGGACCAGTAAGCATGGACAGGGGCTTTACATGTCGCTCACTGGGCACTGGTTAACTATGGTGAGAGGTGGAGAAGGGTCTGCTGTCCAAGTCTTGCCATCCCCACAACTTGTGCGTCCATCTTCTGTAGGTAGACGTTCCTCCACTGCTTCTGCCTCCTCAACTTCGTCTCGGACCTCCACCTCCGCCCAAAGCCTGTTTGGTAATGCCACCTGCATTGTAACTGCACAGAATGAATCCTGCACACCTCCTTACTATGCTGGCAGCAGGGCTCAATGCCATCAGGCAGTCTTTACCCTCAAATGCCTGGGAAACGTAAGTCACACAGCTGAGGAGTTGTGGTCAGCTCTGGCGACTAAGTTTCAGCAATGGTTGTTTCCACTCAACCTGCAGCCTGGGAAGGCCGTGTGCGACAATGCTGCAAACCTAGGTGCGGCCCTTCACCGGGGCAATATCACACACGTGCCTTGTATGGCTCACATGTTGAATCTGGTTGTCCAGTTTTTTTGACACACTATCCAGGCCTAGATGGGCTTCTGCAGAGGGCACGGTTGCTGTGTGCTCACTTCCGGCTTTCGCATCCCGCAGCTCAACGACTTGCTTCACTCCAGAAGTCTTTCGGCTTGCCCGTTCACCGGCTGAAATGCGATGTGCTGACACGCTCGAATTCTACTCTGCACATGTTGCAGCGTCTGTTGAAACACCGCAGAGTCCTGGTGCAATACGTTATGATGTATAGCCTGGGCCAACGAGATCCAGAGATGGGGCAGATCACGCTTCAGGAGTGGTCTCAGATCAAGGACCTATGCACCCTTCTGCACAGTTTTGAAATGGCAACGAAGATGTTTAGTGCTGACGATGCCATTATCAGCATGACTATTCTGGTCATCTACATGCTGGAGCACACTCTAAACAATATTCGGAGTAAGGTGGTCGGAAAAGAGGAGGTGTAGGAAGTACAGGAGGAGTCCTATGTGGAAGGGATGGCAACATCTCCAAGGTTCTCACGGTCGGCAGCACAAATACGGCAGGCATGGGAGGTGGTGGAGATGGATTAACGAGGGCGCATGTTAGCAACCAAAGTATTGAGGAAGGTGCAGGAGCCCAGGAAGAAATGGGGGATGAAGTGGCAATGGGCATGGAAGACTCAGCAGATGAGGGAGACCTTGATGACATTTCTTTTGTGCGAGGTTGGGAGGAGAGGGCAGAGGAAGCAAGCATGATTCTCACCTCCCCACCACCAACACAACAAGGAATTGGTCCTCCTGGATGCGCAAGACACATAAGCACCTTCTTGCTGCACTACCTGCAACATGACCCTCGGATTGTCCAAATTAGAAGCAATGTTGACTACTGGGTTGCCACACTCTTAGATCCCTGGTACAAGACGAAATTTGTAGAAGTAATTCCTGTCATACAAAGGGACGCACCCTTGCAGGAGTATCAGCAGAAGCTGATACATAATCTCAGATCAGCTTTTCCACAAACCACCAGTGGTACACAGAGTGAATCTCACAGTTCTCACTTGGCAACCGTGGGACTGTCGAGTCATCATCACTCACACCGTACCAGTAACACCGTATCTGGTGGTGGTAATAGCAATTTTGTGGCCTAGTTTCACAATTTTTTTCGACCATCATTTGCAAGGCCTCAAGACACGAGGAGTCTGACACATAGTCAACGCCTGGAGCGGATGGTACATGAGTATCTCCAACTTAACATCGATGCCATGACTTGGGAAGTGGAGCCTTGCTCATTTTGGGCTTCCAATCTGGAAAAATGGCCTGAGCTCGCCACTCACACCTTGAAGATCTTGTCGCGCCCCACAGCCAGCGTTCTCTCAGAACATGTGTTCAGCGCTGCTGGTGGTGTGCTGACAGAAAAGCGCATGCGTCTGTCCACCCAGAATGTAGACAGACTAATGTTTATAAAAATGAACAAGGCATGGATCCGCAAGGACTTTTCCACCCCTGTGTCATCCTGGGAAGAATAAAGCCTTGTGGATTTTTTACTAAAAATCACCATTTTAATTTTGCAACTGTGGGGCAATTGATGCCACAGAAGTGGTGTCTGTGCCCAAATTTTTGGAAAAAATGGAGACTCTTCTTGAAGTCCCCTAAATGTGACACAATACTCCGCACCTGCACAAGGCCTTCTAGATGCTGCGTTAAAAACCGCACCAAATACTCATCGCCTGCACAAGGACTTCCAGATACTGCGTTAAAAATCGCACCAAATAATCATCATCTGCACATGGCCTTACAGATACTCAAGTGAAATGCACCAAATAATCATCATCTGCACATGGCCTTACAGATACTGAAGTAAAACTCAACAAATACTCATCTTATCGATGAACATTTGACGATCAAACGCCCAATTCGGCGAAACAAAACGAATTCGAACACTAGGGTGGTGGCTCATCTCTAGTCCTAAATGACTGGTAATAATAAATAGAATCCACCTGCGTGTAAGCAAGTCTCCGTATAAATACACCTGCTCTGTGATAGTCTCAGGGTTCTGTTTAAAGTGAAGAGAGCATCATGAAGACCAAGGAACACACCAGGCAGGTCCGAGATACTGTTTAAAGCCAGATTTGGCGAAGTTTAAAGGCGAATTTGGATACAAAAAGATTTCCCAAGTTTTAAACATCTCAATAAGCACTGTGCAAGCAATCATATTGAAATGGAAGGAGTATCAGACCACTGCAAATCTACCAAGACCCGGCCGTCCCTCTAAACTTTCATCTCGAACAAGGAGAAGACTGATCAGAGATGCAGCCAAAAGGCCCATGATGATCACTCTGGATGAACTGCAGAGATCTACAGCTGAGGTGGTGACAAGGCAATTTATCTCTTCCACTCCTTCACCGGTCATTCCAAATCAGACTATGAACATGCGGTACCAAATAAGTATAAAATCAGACTGATTATCCGATTTAAACTTAAATCATGTTCGGTGCTTTAATAGCATTGGCAAGATATACACAGCAACTGAACTGCATATCCGGGTACACCATCTTTTATAGTCCAGAAGATAAGCATGTAAATATCCAAAACGGGGTGTATTTATGCTAAGAGTTTAGGTGGGATTACGCTAATGTCTATTTATTAGTAATAAGTAATTCTTTGTCTTTCGTAAGTCCATCCTCCAATCAGTCCAGGTGTCATCCTTTAGCCTCTGGTATGCAGCCATCTCCAGTTTCTCATGGCACAGCCTAGTACCAACAAAGCAGGCCTCTACTTCAAGGACAACTTGGTACATTGCATCTTGTTCCTTCAGCAGTCTCACATACATCTGCAAAACACTTTGTTTAGAACATATTCATGGATAGGGGGAAGGGAAGCAAGAGAAGAGAGGGAGAGAGGGGGAGAGAGGTGAAGAGAGTAAGAAAGAGGAGAAAGGAGAGAGATATGAAGAGAATGAGAGAAAGGGGAAAGAGGAGGAAAGAAGGAAAGAATAAGAGAGAGAGAGATGAGAGAGATAAATAGATCTATATATTTATCTTGAGTACATACCTGAACAGAAGAAAAACTTATTGTTCCATTTAATGCTATAAGCCAATATATTAGTTATAAAAGAAAAACAAATATAAAAGTATAAATGACATATATATATATATATAGATATACTATAAAATATAGGTAAAAATATATCTTTACCTCGACAATTCCCCCCTAACAAGTAAGTTTTTCCCTAAATCTATCCCTAAATTTATTTATAAGGGGTCCTTTGAGATTGTCCATGTGATGGGTAAGGAGACGAATTGGGCTTTTTCAGTCAGATGCCTCAGAAATCTCTTTCCTTGTGAAAGGCACCAAAGCATCTAGACCGCCTACACTGGCTCACATGGAGTTCTCCCCGCCGCACTGTCCCTAATTTAATTCCCTCAACTGCCTCTGATGATGGGGGAAATTCTTCGATTGTCTGAGAGAAAGACCCTTGGGTATCTCCCCTAAACTGATACTTCCATCTGTCAATGGATCAGCTTCTTGACAAAAATAAATACCAGATGAGGCTGCCTTGGTGATGACCTTTTTTGTATAGGGGAATGGTACAACAGAGAACCATAGACCCAACCAAGATTAGAGCAACTAGTATCAGACAGGCCTGTTGAAGAAACCCTTTAAGTCCACCCAACCAACTGGAAAAGAAAGATGTATCTACTTTGAACTGCATAGCTAATTTAATTAGAGTGCATTGACCTGTCCAAGCATCGGGCAACCTGGATCGGAGCTTACCATCCCCACACAACCAGTAAATACCATACATATATCGTATATGTTGGCTGAGTAAATTTGTACTTACAGAGCTATTTTCATTACAAAATCCCAATTTAAAGGTTCCTACTAACATATTGCTGTTGTTGTTGGAGATATAGCATATATAATTGTCCTTCCATATAATCATTCCTCCTGGAATTCTCATCTTAGGCTCCTTGTGGATTAACGGAACATATTCTGGACAGTCAGTTGTATCTCTGCCCTTCAAAAGATTAATTTAGATTCTACAGTTAAATTAATTTCGCTATTCATTGGCTGTTTTCAGAGTCCAATCCATTGAAGGGGAAAGAAACCTCAAACATATTAGAAACAGCCTGAGGAATTATGTATCAGTTTTACACTATTAGTAACATATAACCTTAAAAGTACAAGACTCATCCTCCCTGGAACATTTTATCATATACCACTATCATTATGGAGAGTATACAAAAGGATATGAACTTCTTAAATATCTGCAAATAAGCACAGTTATCCACAAGCGAAAGATACATTACAAAAATCATAACCCATTGATTTGTAAAGAGAAAGTACATAAGAACAAAAACATGAGATATACAGCCCTTTGACGATTGACCTGACCACTCATAATAGTCAAACAGATATAATAATATCAGACAATATAATTATACTTTAAACAATATAAGTATACTTATCAATGGTTATCCAACTTTCCTGAAAGACAGATAAAAAGGGAAATAACAAAACAGCATAGCAAAAAGCATATAGCTATTCACTTGTCATAATATGATTAGTATACAGTTAAGCAGGCAAAAAACACATTATTTACTCATTTATTTACTTACTCTACTTAATAACATTTTAACCAGTATATATTTGACATCTACAATACCTTGGATAGAAGAAAGAGATTTACACATATTGGGACAATTTTTATACAGTTTTCTTGGTTTCCTTGTCCGCTCACTATTTGCAATTTCCAAACCCATGGAGCGACTGACGCTCGAAGCCCGCACCTTTCTGAGTTGTGTTGTGCGCAAGAATAATGCAGGATAATATACACAGCTTACCTGTACCAGGAGCGAACTAGGAGGTACTCACCTGATCTCACCCGTGACCTATTTTGAGGCGTAAAGTGAGGCCAAGCAGAAACCAGTCTAACCCTTGCTGATGAGAGACATCATGGCCTGCCCTGTCCCCTCTCACGACTCCTAGTTTAACACTGTTAGTGGTTCGGTCAGTCCCTATAAGGCAGTCGACTATAGAGAGGGCTCAGGCCGCCAGACACAACCCGGCTGGGATGGAGCAACCATCCGCCACTACCTTTCCTACCTTTTGTGGTAGCTTGCCTTCTACCTCCGAGAGGACAGGACACCTGTGGTGATTGTCAGTATGATTATACCATCCTAGACTGATAACATGGTGTTTACCTTACCGTAATATACCAATACTGCATTTAGTAGGCTTACCGTATTGTTAAGGAATTCTTCAACCGGAAATCGCTCCATTGCTCAGAAAGTGCAAATCAGAACCAAACATTCTGATTACCTCATATGAGGATCCTACCATTATCCAGCATAAAAATCTCTTTCGTCTATAAACATACCGTATATACTCGTGTATAAGCCGAGTTTTTCAGCCCAAAAATTGGGCTGAAAAGTGCCCCCCTCGGCTTATACGCGAGTCAATACGGCCCCCTAAAAGTTTGGCGCCCCCACCTCCCTTTCTGGGCCCCCCCCGCATGCAGCGCTGCGCATATACATTACCGGTCTAGCAGCTGTCACCCTCCGATGGATCGCGGCTCCCGGCTCCGGGCTCCATCTTCCTCGCTGTCTTCCTGCTTGTCAGGTGACCGGCCGGCGTCGCGGTGACGTCATCGCGATGCGCGATGAGCCCCGGTCACAAGGCAGGAAGACAGCGAGGAAGATGGAGCCCGGAGCCGGGAGCCGCGATCCATCGGAGGGTGACAGCTGCTAGACCGGTAATGTATATGCGCAGCGCTGCATGCGGGGGGGGGGGCCCAGAAAGGGAGGTGGGGGCACCAAATTATGAGGGGGGCCCTGCTGGGGCCATGTATACTACCACTGGGGCTATATACTACCACTGGGGCTATATACTACCACTGGGGCTGTATACTATTACTGGGGCTGTATGAATACTACCACTGGGGCTGTATGAATACTACCACTGGGGCTATATACTACCACTGGGGCTATATACTACCACTGGGGCTGTATACTATTACTGGGGCTGTATGAATACTACCACTGGGGCTATATACTACCACTGGGGCTGTATACTACCACTGGGGCTGTATACTATTACTGGGGCTGTATGAATACTACCACTGGGGCTGTATACTACCACTGGGGCTGTATGTATACTACCACTGGGGCTATATACTACCACTGGGGCTATATACTACCACTGGGGCTGTATACTACTACTGGGGCTGTATGTATACTACCACTGGGGCTATATACTACCGCTGGGGCTATATACTACCACTGGGGCTGTATACTACTACTGGGGCTGTATGTATACTACCACTGGGGCTATATACTACCACTGGGGCTGTATACTACCACTGGGGCTATATACTACCACTGGGGCTGTATACTACTACTGGGGCTGTATGTATACTACCACTGGGGCTATATACTACCACTGGGGCTATATACTACCACTGGGGCTGTATACTACTACTGGGGCTGTATGTATACTACCACTGGGGCTATATACTACCACTGGGGCTGTATACTACCACTGGGGCTGAATATACCACTGGGGCTGCTGTATACTACCACTGGGGCTGTATACTACCACTGGGGCTGTATGTATACTACCACTGGGGCTGAATATACCACTGGGGCTGCTGTATACTACCACTGGGGCTGTATACTACCACTGGGGCTGTATACTACCACTGGGGCTGTATACTACTACTGGGGCTGTATGTATACTACCACTGGGACTGTATATACCACTGGGGCTGCTGTATACTACCACTGGGGCTGTATACTACCACTGGGGCTGTATTTACCACTGGGGCTGCTGTATACTACCACTGGGGCTGCTGTATACTACCACTGGGGCTGTATACTACCACTGGGGCTGTATATACTACTGGGGCTGCGTGTATACTACCACTGGGGCTGTATATACCTCTAGGGCTGCTGTATACTACCACTGGGGCTGCTGCTGTATATACCACTGGGGCTGCTGCTGTAACACTGCTGGGGCCTGTATATACCACTGGGGAGGCTGCTGTATACCACACTGCTGGGGGCTGTATACCTGTGCTGGGGTCCACCCTCGGCTTATACACGAGTCAATAGGTTTTCCCAGGTTTTGGGGGCAAAAGTAGGGGGTCGGCTTATACACGGGTCGGCTTATACACGAGTATATACGGTATCTGCAATAAAAAAACTCAAAGAAATTTGTATTAATTTCAGAAATTAGGAAATTTTTATTCAACAATATAATTGCAATTTTCTACTAGTTATTTTGATTACATTTTTATTACTAGATAATAAATGGTAGAAAACACCATATGGGCGCTGTACATCAGAGCAGACATATGTAACATCATCTTTTAATTCAAAATTCCTGCTACCAGCATTTTCTCCAGAAAGCCTCCTCACCCCTCCCATATGGGGAAAGATAACGGACTATAAGAAATATTTTCACACAGTAAGGAACAAAGACTGCTCTGATAGAAGAAATTTAAGGAGGTGTGACCTAACTATAATACTTCAGGAGTAGGGGGAATAAAATTACAGGGAGAGGGTCAAGAATTCTCAGACACAGGTTTAGCTACTTGAATCCCAGGGCAAACCAGACATCCCCAGGGACTGACTCCTCAGCACGTATTCTACAGGTCACCAGCCGCTCCCACGTCTGCCATCACAGGTTCAGACCTCCAGAACAGCGACTGCACCAGAACACAGCATCGCAAGTAACTTCAGGTTTAACCCGTCTTCCCCACTGGAGAGGCTGCAAGACCCTCAGTCTCCTAACCTCATATCTCTATATACACGAGCTAGGCACTACTTTTAGTACACATGCATACAAACTGAATACTTTAGGATCTCCCCTTTTTTTTTTTTTTTTTCACTCATATAAATCAATAAAAATCTGATTATTATATTCAATATTAGACATTATTATTAATACCAAACTACCATAAATGTGAAAAATTCATTCTTGTCATTCAGAATCCTTGGAAAGATGGATAAGATTCCAGTGTGCATGTCAGGCACCTGCAGATTCCACCCTTCACTCCCCCTTTCTCTGGCTTTCTCGCTCTCTCCCTCACCTCCTTCCAGCATAAGCAGGCTTCTACAAGGTCACACACACAGCTGTTTAGATAAGGAATTCTGAAACTCACACAATAGAAAAAGAAATCTTTCTCTCCCAAACAGAGCTCACAAATTTGATTAACTGTTTCACACTTGTAGCTATATACAATTAACAATTCTAGCCATTATCTGAAATCCCGTGGCTTAATATTTAATTCTTCACTTACTCTTTATAATTTTAAGAACTTTCCATGACAGAAAAAAAATAGTAAAATATATTGATAGACGGACCGTGAACAGAGTGTAGTGGCTGTCGGTGTAACTTCAATAAAACAGAATAATCTTCACAAGATTACACACACCCCACCCCAATCTACCCCAACCACTCTGGAGCTAGGAACTACTTAATAAACTTTAACTTAACACACCCACACATCCGGGGACCTCATATCGCCGCCATGATAGGTTGATGGCTGGGATGGCGTACTCAATAACAATGGCGTGGCGGCCATTTTACACTGTATAAAATTATTGTTAGGAAGCAGCTTATAACCAAACACAGGCTCTGCATCATCTTTTCCCCTTCTCCATCAACTTCTCTCCATTCCTCACTCTTCAAGCTCCGCGTAACTCGCAGATGAGCTTGCGCTTGCTCTAATAATCCTTTATCTTTCAATTTGCCTTTCTTTTCTTGAATAAGATTGTGTCACATAGACGGCTGCAATCTTCCTGACGAAGGTAATTCTACGTACTTGTATAACCTTTCCACATTCTTAACAGCCTGTTTGCCTTCCGTGATTCTACCAATGCCTTCACTTCCACAGCATCCTCATCTAACTTGTGGGGTACAGTCTTTTTCTGCTTTAGGAGACGCAACATGACTCACAGAATACTACGGCCTGCTGCAGCTCAGTCCGCTGACAGCGACAATCAACACTGTGCCCCTAAAGCGTGGAACGGCTCTTCACGCTCACTCCAAGCGTGGCACGGCTCTTCACGCTCACTCCAAGCGTGGCACGTCTCTTCACGCTCACTCCAAGCGTGGCACGGCTCTTCACGCTCACTCCAAGCGTGGCACGGCTCTTCACGCTCACTCCAAGCGTGGCACGGCTCTTCACGCTCACTCCAAGCGTGGTACGGCTCTTCACGCTCACTATATTCTGCCCCTAGGCTAGACACCAGTGCTTACAGACTGTCCTGTCATGATATTTCAACCGGGAGGCAGTCTCCTCTCCAAAAATATAGGTGCCCAAACACCTTAGTCACGTGCAGATATAATAATGTCTCCTATTTTCCTATCTACACCGTCCCCAATCTATACCCTTCTCAGTATCTCACAGTATCTCTAGATTGGAATTTGAACAATGCAGTTAAACAACTACACCTCAATTCACAAGCTAACAGCAGGCACAGAAAGGGTTAATTTGCAAGTGAGGAATAAATAATGACCGTGGAGGAGGCGTGGTGCATGAGCGAGCACGTGTAAAAGGCAATATATCTCGCGTTGCTGGTTCGGAACATAGCTCTGGATCACGCTTAGTGTCACCACTCGACCGGTCACCCCCCTAGACCCAAAGGACACCCCAGACTTAACCAATATCAGCTGAAACACTGTAAGGGCGACACACATATGAATGCGATCTCCACTTACCATGTTTGGAGGTCGACCAGGGGTCAGCCAATACGGGCGTCATCCAGGGGCATCCGGGCACGGGTCCGTGGGGGTCGCGAATCACTGGCTATGTCCCATCTGGGGTGCCAATTGACAAGGCAATTTATTTCTTCCACTCCTTCACCGGTCACTCCAAATCAGACTATGAACATGCGGTACCAAATAAGTATAAAATCAGACTGATTATCCGATTTAAACTTAAATCATGTTCGGTGCTTTAATAGCATTGGCAAGATATACACAGCAACTGAACTGCATATCCGGGTACACCATCTTTTATAGTCCAGAAGATAAGCATGTAAATTTCCAAAACGGGGTGTATTTATGCTAAGAGTTTAGGTGGGATTACGCTAATGTCTATTTATTAGTAATAAGTAATTCTTTGTCTTTCGTAAGTCCATCCTCCAATCAGTCCAGGTGTCATCCTTTAGCCTCTGGTATGCAGCCATCTCCAGTTTCTCATGGCACAGCCTAGTACCAACAAAGCAGGCCTCTACTTCAAGGACAACTTGGTACATTGCATCTTGTTCCTTCAGCAGTCTCACATACATCTGCAAAACATTTTGTTTAGAACATATTCATGGATGGGGGAAGGGAAGCAAGAGAAGAGAGGGGAGAGAGGGGGAGAGAGGTGAAGAGAGTAAGAAAGAGGAGAAAGGAGAGAGATATGAAGAGAATGAGAGAAAGGGGAAAGAGGAGGAAAGAAGGAAAGAATAAGAGAGAGAGAGATGAGAGAGATAAATAGATCTATATATTTATCTTGAGTACATACCTGAACAGAAGAAAAACTTATTGTTCCATTTAATGCTATAAGTAGGGATGGGCGAATCTACTCGCTAGGACTCGTTACTCGGCAAGTAGTAAGGGACTCGCAGGACTCGGTACTCTGCGAGTTTCCCAGTGATTACTCGCACGAGTCCAATGCAAATCAATATCAATCCTAGTTTTGTCAGAAACGCTGACAAAACTAGGATTGCCATTGTTTGCATTAGACTCGGCTACTGTGCCAGTGATAGCAGGGAAACTCGCAAAGTAACTGCTGTTTCTTTGCGAGCCGAGTCCAGCTGTCTTCTCTGTGCAGCTCCAGGGTCCTAGAGCCCGCCTGCTCACAGACATGATGTAGCAGAGCTGAGATTGTTCTCAGTCTGCTCATTCTCTGTGCATAGACATCTATATCTATGCACAGGGGATGTAGCAGAGAGGACATCGCGTTTTGGACTACGTCGGACCGAAGAGGATTTTTTTAATTAAAGATGGAGTCCCTAATGGCTTTTTTTTTTTTATTTCAAATAAAAAATTTTCTCTGTGTTGTGTTTTTTTAACCCTTTATTGGAGATTCTTAGTGGCTGGGTCAAACGTGGCCTGACATTAAGAATCTCGGGCTTAATACCAGCTTGTATAACAAAGCTGGTATTAACCCCTTTATTACCCAGCGTGCCACTGCCACCAGGGCCGCTGGAAGAGCGGGGTTCAGCGCCAGAGGATGGCGCTTCAATGAACGCGCCATCTTCTGAGGCGGCTGCGGGCTGCAATTTGCAGCGGGGGGTGCCCAGAAAGCTTGGGCATCCCTGCGCTGCGGATTCCAGCCCCCAGCTGCTTAGCTGTACCTGGCTAGACATAGAAATTGCGCGTAGCCCCACGCATTTTTTTTTTATTATTTCATGAATTTCAGAGTCAGAGTCTCAGAGTCAGAGTCAGAGTCAGAATCTCAGAATTTCATGAAATAATTAAAAAAAAATGCGTGGGGCTCCGCGCAATTTCTATGTCTAGCCAGGTACAGCTAAGCAGCTGGGGGCTGGAATCCGCAGCGCAGGGATGCCCAAGCTTTCTGGGCACCCCCCGCTGCAAATTGCAGCCCGCAGCCGCCCCAGAAGATGGCGCGTTCATTGAAGCGCCATCCTCTGGCGCTTAACCCCGCTCTTCCAGCGGCCCTGGTAGTGGTGGCACGCTGGGTAATAAAGAGGTTAGGGCCAGCTTTGTATTATCAGCTGGCCCTAAGCCCGAAATTTATGGCGGTCACGCCAATATTAGACATGACCGCCATGAATTTCTATTAAATTGTTTTAAAAAAAACACAACACAAAGAAAAATTTTTATTAGAAATAAAAAAAAAGCCATTAGGGACTCCATCTTTAATTAAAAAAATCCTCTTCCGTCCGACGCAGTCCAAAACGCGATGTCCTCTCTGCTACATCCCCTGTGCATAGATATAGATGTCTATGCACAGGGAATGAGCAGACTGAGAACAATCTCAGCTCTGCTACATCATCTCTGTGCACAGACATTCATGTCTGTACACAGGGAATGAGCAGACTGAGAACAATCTCAGCTCTGCTACATCAGGCAGCAGGCGGGCTCTAGGACCCTGGAGCTGGCAGCCAGCACACTGAGCAGACAGGACTCTTATCTGTGCGAGTTTCCCAGCGATTACAGTAGCAAAGTAAACGAGTCCAATGCAAATAAATAACAAAACTAGGATTGCTTCAGGCTGAAGCTTCCGAGACACATCTGCGATTTGTAAATCTCACACTACTCGCTATTACTCGCTTCCCCATTCATTAACATTGGACTCGCTAGACTCACAATGAGTAGCGAGTCCTGGGCTCGGACTCGCTAGAGTCAAGCGATTCCGAGTAATTTAGGATTCGCCCATCACTAGCTATAAGCCAATATATTAGTTATAAAAGAAAAACAAATATAAAAGTATAAATTACATATATATATATATATATATATATATACTATAAAATATAGGTAAAAATATATCTTTACCTCGACAGTGGGAGAGTCTGTCCATATGACAGCAATCACTGCAAAATCTAGCCTTTATGGAAGAATGGCAAGAAGAAAGCCATTTTTCAAAGACATCCATAAAAAGACTCTTTTGAAGTCTGCCACAAGCCACCTCGGAGACACACCAAACATGTGGAATAAGGTGCTCTGGTCAGATGAAACTGAAATCAAACTTTTTGGGCACAGTGCAAAACAATATGTTTGGCATAAAAGCAACAAAGCTCATCATCCTCAAAACACCATCCCCACATTCAAACATGGTGGTGGCAGCATCATGGTTTGGGCCTGCTTTTCTTCACCAGGGACAGGGAAGATGGTTAAAATTGATGGGAAGATGGACAGAGCCAAATACAGGACCATTCTGGAAGAAAACCTGTTGGAGTCTGCAAAAGACCTGGGACAGGGACGGAGATTTATCTTCCAGCAAGACAATGATCCCAAACATAAAGCAAAATCTACAATAGAATGGTTCAAAAATAAATGTATCCAGGTATTAGAATGGCCAAGTCACAGTCCAGACCTAAATCCAATTGAGAATCTGTGGAAAGAGCTAAAAACTGCTGTTCACAAACGCTCTCCATCCAACCTCACTGAGCTCCAGCTGTTTTGCAAGAAAGAATGGGCAAGAATTTCAGTCTCTCGATGTGCAAAACTCATAGATGCATAACCCAAGTGACTTGCAGCTGTAATCGGAGCAAAAGGTGGCGCTACACAGTATTAACTCAATGGGGCCGAATAATATTGCATGCCTCACTTTTCAGTTTTTTATTTGTTAAAAAAGTTTAAAATATGCAATAAATTTTGTTCCACTTCACGATTGTGTTTCACTTGCTTTTGATTCTTCACAAAAAAATAGAATTTATATCTTTATGTTTGAAGCCTGAAATGTGGCAAAAGGTTGAAAAGTTCAACAGGGCCGAATACTTTCACAAGGCACTGTATGTATACCTAAAAACAGACAAAGTATTAGGAGGTTTGATATTTCCCATTAGCAATATAAATCTACCCATCTCACACTGCAATTATGCTATGGTGGCTGTGCTGTCTACGTTAATTCATGGCAGAAATCAGTTCTTTTATAGTAGAGAACTGTGCTCATGTAGTCAGCTTGAGGACAAGCAAGGGAGATTGTGACTTGCTGCTGGAGCAGTAGTTTGTGAGTTCCTAAGTGCATATTATGCTATTATCACAGTGGTCACTGTTGTAAACTCCTATAAGTATTTACAAACTGAGACTTGAGTGTTGTGATCAATGTAGCAAAGTCTTGAATAAAAGTACTGTAACAAGAAAAGTGGTGTTTGTTATCTCTGGGGGAAAACAGAGAAGCATGGTGTATAGCTGTGGCTGATTTAATTTTTAACTTTAATCTGGAATTTGTCTTGTATAGCGATGTAAGTAGGTAATGAAAGCTCTCATTGGTGTAACAATTGTGGTCTCAGAGGGATGGAGGGAGCCTGCCAACCCCAGCACCTATTTCAGTTGCATGTGCGTTCGAGGATGCACATCCAGCTTAAATATATTGCAGAGAGCAATCGGGTCCCTGCACCACAAAACAAGTCGCCATTAGTGATAAGCGAAAATACCCGTTACTATTCATTATTTGCACCGATAGTACAGTATTCTCAATATTCGTTACCAGCATCTACTACGGCTTGGGCTGTGTCGGCGCCGGGGGGAATAACTACAAAATTGTTATAGGTATTGGCTGGAATCCCTTCTACAAAAATACCAAGAAGTTTCTGGAAACCCATATAATTCATCAATTTTCAGCCAACTTCTATGGAGAAATACTTAGTATTGTTTTGTGAAAGATGTATCAATCGTAAGCAATCTGACACAAATTGCTGGCTTTCTTGAGTGAGCAATGGGAGCTGCCACCCTAGTTAGAACAGATTGATTAGTAGGCTCTCACTGCAGGATACATCAAGATGCTGTATTCAGTGAAAATGCAAAAAAGCCCGCCCTCCCGCCCTGTCCAGGAAATACTTGTTTTATGGTTGGCTATATGTGGGCAGGGCCTATCACTAATTGACAAACATTGGATTCGCTACTTGGACGAATAAGCGAGTATTACAAAGTACTTGCTACAAATCTCCCGAAGCCAAGTATTTCAGTACTCTCTCATCACTAGCCACCATCCAAACAGATTGCGGGTAGCTGACGTTTGTGTGTGCATTACATGTCAGTAATATCATATACTGTCATAGCAGGTACACTGATGTCAGTTGTCTTCCAAAAAAGAGGAAGCCTTGCGATGTGGGAACTGGTGAAATCAACTCCAGGACTTTTATGTGCTTAATTGAGAATGAAATAATGAAGGAATTACCCACACCTGCCTATGAAACAGCCTTTGAGTCAATTGTCCAATTACTTTTGGTCCCTTTAAAAACAGGGTAGTACATGAAAAGGAGCTGAAATGCTTAAACCCTTCATCTAGTTTTAATGTGGATACCCTCTAATGAAAGCAAAAGTATGGACTTTATGTCCATGTGCATTATGTAACCGTAACTTGAAAACTTGAATATGTTTCACTAAACTGGTAAAAAAAAAAAAAATTTGTGTCAGTATCCAAATATATATGGGCCTAACTGTATACGACGATGGGGGACAAATTTAACTGGAAGGGACCCAGGGTGGGAGACATAAAGACTAGGATGGGAAACATATTTACCAGGATGGAAGACCAGGACATATATTCCAGGATGGAGGACATTTTTAGCAAGAAGGGGACCATGATGGGAGACATAAAATATATTCCAGGATAGGGACATAATATACCAAGATAAGAACTTATATACAAGGAAGTAGCCCAGTATAATGACATATATGCCAGGATGGGGGACATATTTACCAGAATGTGGCCCAGGATGGGGAACATCAGTACAGGATCGTGGACATTACTGTATAATGAAGGGGAAGGGGAGGAACCACTTATGTCTATATAGGATGTAGAACGCTACATGGGCCCATACATTTCACCAAAATATGGTGGGGGCAGGTCTAAATTTTGCACTGAAAGTTTTGCATTTTATAGAGCTTTAGGCATGATGGTGCCCAAAAAAAGGGCGACTGTGCCTGAAACGTTGCACACTGCACTTGATGGCCTAATAAAGGCAGATTTTGGACACTTGATTTGGAGGGCTGCATTCCTTTTTGGTATCGTATCTATCTATTTATCTATCTATCAATCTATCGCAATTGAAGCTTTACAAAAAAAATTTTTTTTGAAGATCAAACACCTATATGGTAATACAGCTGCTTCTACATGTAAAACCATCCCGACTGATTCCCTTTAAATATCCAACTTGTTGGCATTGCTCTAATGATAACATTCTCTCTGTAGATTAATTTTTACCACACACCATGCAGGAGGCAGATATATGAAAATATACTCTACATTCCAGTCTCCTCTGCCATATTAAACTGAACTAATTGGGGTCTCTAATCTCATTGACAAAATGCAAGTTTTTAAACTTTTCTACTAGATTTGATTGTATAACCTTACAGATTAATGTATAATTAGGCAAACTGCGCTAAATATGCACCAATAATCGATTGTCACAAAACTCTTGCTATTAATCCTGCATATATAGTAAATTAAATCCTACCTAAATCTGTTTAGTGTCCAACTGTTAAAGTGCTCAGATGAGTGTAATCCATATTCCAGGGAGCGAAGAAGTGAGATTAAAACGTAATTGCCCCTCGACTGTTGATGTCCTGGTTGTGGATGATAGGAAGTCATGATCTGTGGTTGTAAAGATCCTGTCTCACACTATCATATCGGTAACAATATCATTGAAACGTCACAGGTTTTCCGTAGTTCTAACGACTTCGTAATGACGTCGTTCAGTGTGACATGTACAAACAATCAACGATAATTGGGCAGATCGTTGGTGGAAGGTTTGTGAACCGGACCTTAAACCAAATGATGATCTGCAGCATGGGTGTGTGTGACACATTGGTAACGATGTCGTTAACAACCGCGTCTATTGAGAACTGAAGGACGTAGATGAGCTAACGACCACAAGTATCGTTTGCTTGTCGCGGCATCATTGCTGCGTCGTTAACGAATTCTATACATGTGACATTTCACTAGCGATCATTGAATGTCGTTCAAGTGATCTAGGTCAAGTCGGATCGTTGGTCGGTTCGCTGACACATTGAAGCGTGAGACGGGACCTTTAGAAATGTCTGACCAGTGCTCCAGCCGTCAGCACTAGCGCATGATGCCACAATACTTATATTTTCTTTTTTTTGTATTTAGCAAGCATCAGCAGATTGCTTGCTGCTAACTGCAGTTTTTAGATACCTACAGGTGGGAGCATCAGTATATTTGTGTATGCATCTTTTTATAACCTTGTAAAATATTTGGTACATTTAGACATCCATCCGTTTAGGTAATACTTTGAAGTATGTCCTTCTCTTTGAGGATTAAGGATATATGAAAAAAGAAAAATTGCGGGTCATGGACACTAATGATCGCTGAACCCCAGAGTAAGGGAAAACAATGACCTTATTAAACTACATGTTTCTGGGACAAACTGACCCCTTCTTCAAGTATATTTCATAATTTGTCCAAGGAGCAGTTAGTGGTTTAATAAAGTCATTTTTTTTTCTCTTACTCTGTGGTTCAGTGATCAACAGCGTCCAATACTGCTATTTTCTTTTTTCTTTTATCCTTGGTTTTCCTGCTTTCTGCCTAGGGGTTGGTGTTGCAGCGACCATGATACACCATTGGGTTCCTCTGACGTATCAGAATCTTGCCTCCCCGCCTCTCAATCTCCTTCACAGGATTAGCATTACTGATGGTCAATTCTGTCTTCGGCGTTCATATGCTACTCACCCTGCCTTGGATCCAGTGTTGTGCCAGGATGCTCTCCTTCTAGTAAGCTTCAACTCTTCCCTGGGAGTATGGCTCACTTGCCTGGTTCTGGCAGCATCTGAAATCCAGAGATGGTCATCCTCATCCCAGTTTAACAGCGTCAGTGGATGAAAAGTGTAGAGATGAGTGAACCTTTTGAAGTTTGGGTTCGGTTTGGCAAATTGACATATGTTTGATGAACAGATCGGCAAATAGGCATAGGTATAACACAGTCTTACAAATCACTTGCTTAAATACACCCCATAAAAACACACACCTGTAATAAATTTTAACTACCGAGTTAGAAGACTTAACTCTTGAAACCTTGGGAAGGAAGAAAAAACAGGGAAGGGGAAGAGGGAAAGAAACAGGGGAACAGAAGGGCAATATACAATGTCATATACATATGGGCACTGTAATCCCACAAAAAAATCTAAAACATCATAGAGCAGTGAAATAAAGCAATATTATGAAGTATCATAGATTGTAAACAACAGACAACAAATTGCACAAGTGAATGACATATACAATAGGGCAGCAGAAAAAAGTGGCCAATTTTGGAAGTTAAAGTCTCCAAATGAAACTCTGTGCTGTCACGACACCTCCCCACGAATGAGTGTTGATATTTAGCACACTATGAATCCTGAACCGTAGGAGGTTCCTGGTTATACCAAAACCCGTAGACCGAGATCTGCACTGGTTTTCTCTAAGGAGCCACTTACCACTGCTTCTTCATCACATATTAACGCCATATTCATGTGTTTGGAAAAGAGAATGACTCAACATTCCAAGGTATGGAGGGACCTGACTACACTTGAAAAATATGTGGGACATAAAATGATACCGAGGGGACTACAATTGAAAAAGGTGGCCACTACAGCCTTTGGCAATGATTTTAACAAAGATTGGAACCTTATACTTTCTGAATGCTCTTTAAGTTTAATGGGTTTCATTATAAAGAAGGAGACCAATAAAAGTCAAAGACTTGGAGATTAAAAAGATGAGCTAAGGCTAGGGTCAGACTTACCTGCAGGTTCGGCAGAAACTTAGTTTCTGGCTGGAGCAGCGCATAGCATTATTAGCGCCGCCAGGCTATGGATCTCTATGGCAACCGGACGCTTACCGCAGCCTCCGGCTCCACAGAGATCTCCAGGATATGTGCTGTAGCAGAGCACATGTGACCACCTGGGAAATCGCTGATGAAGGCCCACACTGTATACCCGCAATATCGTGCGATATCATGGGATTTGGGAAGGAGGAACCAATCTCCCATTCTGGACCCTGCCCTTGCGTCCACCACATTGCCGGGACGCCGGTAACAAACTCCTTCGTATTATTGATTTATTGCTCATACCTGTTTTTCTGCCTTGAGAGCTATTAGAAGAAATTTTTTTGTTAAGGCTACCAACTTGTTAAATAAAATGAAATCTTTATTACATTTCTTAAAATGACTGAATGCCAAATACAGACAAATACAAACACATGCATGTGATATATACAATCACGAGGATTTGCTAATTATATCAAGGACCAGAAATATCCGTAAAAATCACTTATTGTTCCAGAAGACCATGTCCCTATCTGCTGTCTCTGCCTGTCAATGGAGATGATATCACCCTAAAGGATAGTGGTGTCCCCACTCAACGACGGCTGTCCTTATTTCTGACCCTAGGGGTGATAATAAGTAGCAGTGTACATATTTTACAGCAAATCGTATGGGAAAAAAAAATATATCTGGTGAACAAGGCTTAACTTAATTCAGTCGAAGAATAACTGCAGCCAAGTGATGTCCTTGTAACATTTTGCAAAACCAAGGTGAATTTTAAGATAGGCTTTTGCTTCAAGCTTGCTTAAGCTTTAGGTAAAGCAAAGACTAATGCCTGCTGTTTACTTTCTGTACTACAACACCATCACCCCTATCATCTCCCTGGAAGCCAGCCCTGGGAGGGTTGGGAAGGGATAAACATCTGTGCTGCATGCTACCACCTATCTCCAAGAGACCCTGTAATGTAATGTAATGCTGAGGAAAGTCTGTTATGTGATATGATGGAGAAAGATGGAAGAATAAAGTACAGTTAAAGTTTACCCTTGTGAATTCCTCATATCGTGTGGACATTACAAAAGGATGGGATATAACCACCGGCTGCTGTGAGTACTGATCCCTGTTTGCTGCTTCACAAATCAGCATCACTGAGAGACTCCGTCATGGCTTAATACTTACACACATTCCCACAGTTTGATATGACTGATGCTATTAATCTCTCCCATAACTGGAGAAAATGGCTAAACAGATTTGAGAACTTTCTAGAAGCCATGGACATAAAAAAGGACAAAAGAAAGAAAGCCGTGCTCCTACATCGTGCGGGCTCAGTAGTCTATGATGTATACAGCATGTTACCTGCAGTCGAGACAGACACATACAGCAATTGTACCAAAGCTCTCACTGACTACTTCAACCCCAAACAAAATATCAGATATGAAAGATACAAGTTCAGAATTGCTAAGCAGCTTCCCGAAGAATCCATAGACCCCTATGTCACCCGGATGAGAGAGCTGGCACATGGATGTGCATTCACCGATGTAGATGATGAAATTCTAACTCAAGTAATTGTCACCTGCTCATCCAATAACATAAGGCACAAAGCTCTGCAGCAGGAAATCTCTCTACATGATTTACTCAAACTGGCCCGTGTTCTAAAAGCAGCAGATCATCAGGCTACTGCAATGGAGAGTGGGGATAGTTTACATGTGCATAATCTCAAGCATAAGAATGCACAAGACATGCAAACCCCGAAATAGAGGAAATCCTATAGATGTGGACAGGATTTCCCTCACCACCTGAACAAATGTCCAGCTATAGGACAGACATGCAGTAATTGTGGAAAAGGGAATCATTTTGCAGCTGTCTGCAGGTCAGCACAATACAAGTCTTCTCGGCCTCTAACAAAGGCCGCAAGTATAAATGGTAAATGGTATATGGCCAGGAGGATAGACAGCATTTCTGTAGCCAACAAATTAGAGATGCTGAAGATCAAGCTCTTTGCTTTGGGATGTGTAGGAGGAAATAATATTTTCTGTGACGATAACTGTGGGACTCAGGGCTGGCTGCTGTGCTGAGAGAGGGTGGAGTAGGGTGTACCCGACAAACTGCTGCACTGTGAAGGAGGTGCAGGCGTAGATGTTATGCTGAGGTGACAAACAAGTGGTGTACTCAGCGTCTGAGATTGGTCAAAACCAGCAAGCAGGTCCACTTCCATAACAGCTAATGGGCTCTCACTCGCCCTGACTGCAGTGGTTAAACAAATGGAGGTTCAGCAGCCTGATATCTGTTGGACAACACCTGCCACGGTATGAAAGACAGAAAATACAAAGAGCCCAATTTGTGAAGAACCTGGTGGTCTAGTGGGTTATGAGATTATTGGGAGCAAGTGGCTACTCAGCTAATGGGGTTGTGCACCCATTGCAAAACCCCAGTTAGAGCTTAAGGACGAAGACAGCTGGAAAGTGCTAGGGAATGCTAAACGCCACTGCTTCTCTACAGCACTTCCAGGTTCCTGTCACATGATCGGGGAAACCAGATACACGTCACAGCAGGTCCTTCAGCTGTGGATCGGACATTGCCCGGACACGCAGGTCCTTTTGCTTCTCAAATTATGTTAAGTTATATCCAGAGTTGCTCCTGCCGCATACCCTCATGTAGAGGGAGAAGGATATAGAAGGAAAATAGTGTAGCGGTCTGCGGAGCGACGCTCCGAAGACTACTACATTATTTTCCTTCTATAACACTTGCCACGGCGACAGAGGAGGAAGAAGCAGTGGATGCTTGGTGAGGCTTGCTAGACACAGTTTTGGTGCAGTAACTTTGCCAGAGTAACGCATGCTGTTGTGCCATGTGTTGGTTTATGCATGTTGTAGTCAAATTGTTGTTGTTTTTGCCTCTACTGAAGTTGTTTTTAAAACTTTGCAAGTACAGTGAGTTGGGTCATCTTTTGTAGTGCCAAAAAAGGCCCGGGTTCGGCAACCCTTGCCACCACTGACAAATGCAGACCCCCGACCGCTGCTGTCAAGAGCCAGAGGTGTGGCTGAGGATACAGTGCCTGTCATGGTTGCAGCACTCAGTCTCTATGTGGGAGGCTGCAACCTAACCTCCTCATCTTTCTCCTCCTCTGCTGAGCTACTCAGCTGCATGACTCTGGGTTGACTCCAAGTGGGATCTTGAACCTCATCATTAACCTCTCTGTTGTCTCACTCTTTGCCCTGAAAGTCACCCCCCCCTCTTCCTGCCCTGAAACAGTACAGTGTGTGTACTGCTCAGATATCTGAGTTTCATCATCATCCTCATCATCATCACCTCCACCCTTGTAGTTAACGTCTGGTAACGTGGGTTTGGATTCTGCTGGGACACTACTTCATCCATCCCTGCATCCAACTCCAAAATATTTTGGGCATCATTGCAAATACTTTCCTCCTCTGCAGTAGGTAAATGTTGGAGGAGACCACTGATACTCATGGAATAAAATGTGTGAACATCTCTGCAGAATTGCCAATGTGTGTTTCCCCACAATCAGTTGTGCAGTTGGAGAGTTTTCACATGGGCTAAAACATTTGTAATTGGGACGCCACCTCTGAGGACTGTACTGTGTGTGATGTTGAGGTGGAGGAACAAGAGGACAGACCATTTGATGCAGCGCCTGACATGAACTATAGCAAAAGCTCTTTATAGGTTTCATCCACAACTCATATCACTCTGCTGCTTGGCAAGCAAAGAGACTGGAGTAGACCATCCAGTAACAGAAGATGTCACTTGGCTTGGGATATGATGAGCTGGTGTTTGGTCAGTACAGCTTTCAATAACATTAGCAGTAGCACCTACCACACTTACACCTTGAGCAGCAAGCCTACTGCCCCTTCCACCATGCCTATACCCTTCCCCTTTCCACCACAACCTTGTGACTTCTCACTCATGTTTAATGCACACAGATTTGGAAAGCACTCGTGTGAGGCCCAATAAAAGCCTTTTAGGGGAAACAGAAAGACTTGGCAATCAGTTGTTTTAGGCCAACCACAGCCTTGTTAGGGGAAACTGAAGGAATTGGCAATCACTTCTTTGAGGCCAAACACAGCCTTTTAGGGGAAACATAAATATTTGAAAATCAGTTGTTTGGGTGTTAAACACAGCCTTTTTAGGAGAAACTGAATGATTTGGCAATCAATTTTGTGAGGCCAAACACAGCATTTTAAGGGACACTTTAAGCAATCACTGGTTTGAGGTCAAACTCAGCCTTTTTAAGGGAAACTGAAGGATTTGGCAATCACTGGTTTGAGGCCAAAAAAAGCCTTTTAAGGAAACACAAAGATTTGGCAATCAATTGTATGCAAAAAATGCAGCTTTGGTAACGCTCACAGATTTGGTATTCACACTTATTCTCAACAAAAAATGCCTATGTCTGGATGAACCCTTTTGTCCTCCTAATCTATCTAAAAAGCAATTGAGTAGCTAGCTATCTTTTAGTTTAGCACTGATGGGGCAGGACGAAGCAGCATGGCACAGCACGGAGGGGCAGCAGCACTGTCCCTAGCAGTAACACTTTGAAAATGACGATCATGGCAAATGGCTGCTCCTGATATCCCAAGGGACATGTGACTTAGGCAGCCAATGACACAACCATTGTACCTACAGCTTGTGGATGTTTTATCTTCCCTGGTTCGCTGTCGAATCAAAACATCCACGCAGAAAGTGTTGGGAAATGAAAAATGGAGTTTGACGGTCCTCTAACCTTCCCCACCCCTTCCCTCTATGAACATGTCCCGCCCGCTATCCAAACAATCTGAATGTAAAAGAAAAGCATGACTTAAAGGAAACCTGTCACCCCAAATAACCTTTCTAACCTATTAATACCTGTCCCTGCAGCCTTACAATACATTCTAACACATCCCTGTCTCACCTTTTTTACTAATCTACGAGTACAATAATGTAGCTAGCAAGCGTACGAAATTCTTGTCAGAGGGGCGTTCTTCCAAACCATTTTGACCAGTAGGCGGGTCCCCTGTGCTGCGCTACCCCTGCCTCGTTGCTCTAATACACCTTAATGGGGTCATTATACAAATGCAGAGCTCGGGCACGATTTCAATATCGCGCCCACAACGTCACCGCTGCGACGCGGTCATGTGACGCCGTGACGCATCACTTCCGGTCGCAGGTCTCACAGGCAGACTTCTCGCATGCGCAGATTGCATGCTGAAGTCTGCCTGTGTGCGACAGAAAGTGACGCAGCGATGACGTTGCGGGCGCGATATTGAAATCGTGCCCGAGCTCTGCATTTGTATAATGACGCCCATTAGGGCATATTAGAGCAACGAGGCAGGGGTAGCGCGGCACAGGGGACTTTCCTACCGGTCAAAATGGCTTGGAGGAGAAATTTTTTTCTAAGTGGAGAGTCTTCATTGAAAGTCAATTTTCGGAAACAGAAATAGCAACATTTATGGCCCCATTTAGAAAAACTTCATGTAATGCGTTGGAGGATTTGGGAGGCACCCTGGGCAAATTAAAATAAGGAAAGTAGGGGTTGACTGTGAAGATGACACTGGTATTTTATAACGCTAGGATCTGTGGAGTAACCTATCTAGGAAGACATTCATAAATGAGCCAAGATGGGGAAAGGTAAGGGGTGGGTATCGTTGGGGAGGGGTTGATAAGAGGAGGTTAAGTAGTTTAGGATATACGACTATACTGGAATGTGTTACAAAATATGATTGCACAAAGACTTGATGGTTAAATATATCTGATTTTCATCAATAATTATTTTTGTATAACAAGCAATAGTTGTAATGTATCTTTGATATTGGTGTATACAAAATTTGTATGTCCTATTTTTCAAAATCAATAAAAGTAAAAAATGATGGTTCAAAAAAAAAATGGCTTGGAGGAACGCCCCTCTGACAAGAATTTCATAAGTTTGCTAACTACATTATTGTACTCGTAGATTAGTAAAAAAGGTGAGACAGGGATGTGTTAGAATGTATTGTAAGGCTGCAGGGACAGGTATTAATAGGTTAGAAAGGTTATTTGGGGTGACAGGTTCCCTTTAAATGCAGTAATTTTTTTTTCATCTGATCAATTATCAAACAAAGCCACGTTTGCTGATCACTCAACTGAATGTTCGTGCTAATTTTGAAATTGGTCGAACATGTTCGGGAAATGATCGCTCATCTATAGACAAAAGTTAATTGATCCCTTGATCCAAAAGCAGTGTTTGAGGATTGGTATTCCTTTATCTATAGAGATCTCAGCTCTGTGCTATTGTCCAGTGTGGAGCCTGACTCACACAACCTATATAGGTTAATGGAACTGCCTATATCTAATACACTGTTGCCACCTGATGCGCACAGAAGCACACCTTTTGTTATTCATTGCTTCTTTTGAAGGAGTATACCATAACTTTCACTTCCTTTTTTATGGAAGAATGCAGACACTTATGTTCCATTGTTCATCATCATCATCATCATCACCATGTTACGGGTCTCACCTGTTTAGGTGGATTTTCTAAGCCACAGGTTTCAATAGAAAGGAGTGACCAGTGGTGTACAATTTTTTTGTCTTCGGATTTTTTCTTTTATTAAAATCTATAGGTGTATTTGTCATTTTTCAATCTTTCCTCACTGAATCAATGTATTTTTAAGGTTTATATTGAAATTTTATTTCAAATAAATAAAAATAAACAATGTATTCTACCTTTGAATTTGGGCGAGGTCTCTAATTATGGGCATATCATAATTATATGCCTGATGAGTTCACTATGCAGTAGTAATATCACATTTTGTTGTGAAGCTCTATGGAAAAAAGGGAACAAAAGCATAGTTGTTTTATACAGGAAAAAAATATTGTCAAGGGATTAATTCAATTGTTTAATGTAACAGAGACAGAATAGCAGCAGTGGTCTAATTTGTAGTTTAATAAATAAGTAACATAGATTATGGTTGAAAAATTCTTTCAAAGAGACAGAGTTCTGTAAGGAAAATAAAGGTAATTATAGAAACATTTTAAGCCTAATGAGTCATTTCTCCCATGTGAGAAATTCAAGTAACATTTTAATTCATATAGCATCTCCGTATAATAGAAAATCATTTGAGTCAACAGTTATTTCAGACATTTGTACAGTACACAAAGTGCTTCAACTTATGTTATTGAGATGCTGTAATGATAAAGTCTTAGCTTTTGATTCTCTAGACAGGAAAAACTCGTTAACAAAATGTTTTAAATATTAAACGGTTAAAATGGATAGGTTGAGCGATTTATTTTAAATATGAGGCCTTTATGGCACACATGTACAGTTATTGTGGTTCCAAACTGCATGATGACATTAAATCTATGCATACCACTCTTTGAAAAATAACGAGTAATCCATGCCCAAAGTGGGACTAGGATAGACCCTTTTAAACGTTGAATGGTCCTTGTGGATTTAGTGGGTGCTCTCATCCGCTGACCTGGCTGTCTTTAGAAAGACTTCATAGATCAAGGCTCATCCCACTGAATGCCCATACCCTTCTGCTGATTCATCAAGGATTAGAATCTTAGGGTACTGTAAAATATAAAATAGGGAGGGGGACAAGAGGCGCAATAGTGCCCTATCACTAGTGACACTGATATAATGTGGTGGTGCTATGAAGCTGCTCACCTGTTCCAGTTGTGATCCCCACAACTGGTTTGAAGGCGTTTAGGAAACAATGTTCCAAGCTGCTGCAGGACCTCCACCCACCACTGGATAGTGGTATCGATCAAAGAAATGATGGGAGTGCTGGTGTATCACGGTCCGCGCTGCTCCAGGGCTAAATAAAACTCACCAATGAGCCAGTCAACTTTTCATCCTTTTTATTCCTCCTTCTCCTATGGGACGAAAAGTTGACTGGCTCATTGGTGAGTTTTATTTAGCCCTGGAGCAGCGCGGACCGTGATACACCAGCACTCGGATCATTTCTTAGAATCTTAGGGTAGGGACACACATGCGAGTGTAAAAACGGTCCAATTTACGTATCCAAGAGTCGGACGAGTGTCTTCCGAGTTTTGCTCCATTTTGCGTCCAACTGCTGTGCGAGTGTCCAACATTTTCTTGGATCACATCCGAGTGCTGTCTGTGTGTTGTCCGTGTGTAATGCGATTTTAACATGGCATTTCTCATGCTGTATAAAGTGAGAAAAGAGTTGACAGAATAGATAGAATAGAATAGACAGATAGATAGATGGTAGAATAGCTAGATGGGGTTCACCTGTCTCCCGCTGCTACTTCCGGAGCCGCCTATTAAGCTAATTACATATTCACTGCGCTGTCAGACAAACAGCCAATCAGAGAAGCTCACACTGTTTGAGAGCTTCTGTGATTGGCTGTTGTAGTCAGAGTGCTTTTCCTCAATCTGGACAGTGAGTCTGCTTGGTTGCCATATATATTAGTGTAGAGCAACCAACCTGGTGTTATAGGGTGTGAAATTAAAAAATATTTAAAAAAAAAATGTGTGGGGCTTCGCAGAAATTTTAAGTCTAGCCCGATGAAGGCAGACAGCCGTGAGCTGCCACCTTCAGCTGCCTAATTTTCCCTTGGCTGGCAAAAAAAAAATGCATGGGCTTCGCCCTATTTTTCAATGCCAGCCAAGATAAAACTAGGCAGCTGAGGGCTGGTATTCCCAGCGGGGTGAGGGCCCATTGTTATAGGCCCCCCCCACGCTAAAGATCAACAGCCCACAGCAGCCCCTGAAAATGGTGCATTAATAAGCGCCATTTCCAGGCACCTTACCAGGCTCTTTCAGTGGCCCTGGTGGTGGTGGCATGCTGGACAATAAAGGGGTTAATACCAGTTTTGTTATACAAGCTGGTATTAAGCCCGAGATTCTTAATGTCAGGCCAAGTTTGACCCGGGCATTAAGAATCTCCAATAAAGGGTTAAAAAAACACCACACAGAGAAAAAAGAATTTATTGGAAATATAGACACAGACAACCTTAGGGACTCCATCTTTATTACTCCCCTTTACAGCCATCCTGGTCTTCTTTCTTCTCTCTTCTTTCTTCTGTCTTCTCCAAATATTTAGCTCTGCTACATCACAAAGGAGGAGGAGGAAGAATGCTCCAGTATGAGCGGCGAATAGAAGAGCAGCAGTGAGAACAGAGTTAACTCCCCGCTTGCCGGCGCTGCTGTTATTGGTAAGCTGCGTCGGTCAGCAGGGCCTTCACTCCTTTGGCTCCTGTATGAACCGCTCATTCAGGAGCTGCTGTTCTGTCCCTGGCCACCGTTGCCATAATAACCGCTTATTAGGTTACTATGGCAAAGTGTGAGCGATGACGTCATCGCTTAGCTGCCGCTGACTCTGCTCATTTAGTCATCACAGAGCAAGGGAGGAAGCGTTCTTCCTCCTCCTGCTTTGTGATGTAACAGAGCTAAATATTTGGAGAAGACAGAAGAAAGAAGACAGAAGACAAAGAGAGAAGAAAGAAGACCAGGAGGGCTGTAAAGGGAGTAATAAAGATGGAGTCCCTAAGGTTGTCTGTGTCTTTATTACTAATAAAACTTTTTTTCTGTGTGGTGCTTTTGTAACCCTTTATTGGAGATTCTTAATGGCCGGGTCAAACTTGGCCTGACATTAGGAATCTAGGGCTTAATACCAGCTTGTATAACAAAGCTAGTATTAAGCCCTTTATTACCCGCATGCCACCGCCACCAGAGCCACTGGAAGAGCCTGGTAAGGTGCTTATTAATGCGCCATTTTAAGGGGCTGCTGTGGGCTGTTGTCTCTTTGGCGTGGGGGGCCCTATAACAATGGGTCCTCACCCCGCTGGGAATACCACCCTCAGCTGCCTAGTTTTACCTTGGCTGGCATTGAAAAATAGGGTGAAGCCCATGCATTTTTTTTTGCCAGCCAAGGGAAAATTAGGCAGCTGAGGGTGGCAGCTTACAGCTGTCTGCCTTCATCAGGCTACAACTCAAAATTGCTGCGAAGCCCCACGCTTTTTTTTTTAATATTTACTAATTTCACACCCTATAACACCAGGTTGTTTGCCCTACACTAATGTGTATGGCAACCAAGCAGACTCACTGTCCATATTGAGGAAAAGCACACTGACTACAACAGCCAATCACAGAAGCTCTCAAACAGTGTGAGCTCTCTGATTGGCTGCTTGTCTGACAGTGCAGAAGATGTAATTAGCTTAATGGGCGGCCCTGGAAGTAGCAGCGGGAGACAGGTGAACCCTATCTAGCTATTCTATCCTATCTATCCTGTCTATTCTTATCTCTACGAGAAAATCAATGTAAAAATCGCTCTCCCCTGTGCTGTCTGTGTGTGCCGTCCGTTTTTTGTTGGACCCATAGAGTGCATTGGCGAGTCTCATCCGTGACTCGTATAAAATCTCAGCATGTTGCGATTCACTCTCAATCCGAGAATTGGATGTGGAAAATGCGTGGGAGATTCGGAAATGTGCTCTCGGACATTAGTTAAACGATTTTTCCGCACAGTACATTCAGACGAGTTTCACTGATGTGTGTCCAAGCCCTTAGTGATTTTGTGGCATCCAGGGCCAACTATTTCAGCCAGGAGTCGCCCACTTTTAGCGATCACCACTGAAAAGAGGTAACGGCAAGCTTAGGACGCTTACTGAGCACAGCGAGGTATGTAGCATGGTGACTAGATCATCCCAACCTGTTCCTCCAGCGAATTTGAATCTTAATTTTGGGCAGTGTAGGAAATGTGTAAACCCTCAGCTTAAACAATGGAACCTAGGCTAAAGTCCAGTAGAATGACACATGGTGACAGGACAGTTCCTTTTATATCTGTCAACTCCCATTTTAGCGCATTGTGTCCCACAGGTTTAGTAAAGTCATTTAAGGCTGCCCCCTCACTGTTCCCTTTATCAATTAGATTGTATAATTGTCCTCCAAAAACTAGATATTCCACAAATTAATGCACAAAGACATTGAACTGTCTGACAAAAATAATGGTTACTGTTTCCTGATCCACTGAACAAAGGAACAATACGAATGGCATAATTAAGAATAGTTCACAGATCCTGATACCTAGTCATCACCGCCTAATGAGGAACTTCTGACCAAAATGAGGCATTAAAGTAACACTGATGGACACTCTCTGACACTAAGTGAAACTTGTAGGCATAATTGCAATTTGAAGTTGCACCAAAATTTGCAACTTTTGCCATTTTCACACCAATTTCTCCCAGCTCATCCAAATCAGGGTGTGACATGAGCATGGTGGAAGAGTGACACCACAGGTCATCAAAATTATGATGAGTTTGGTGTTCTCTACACCAGAAATCTTACTCTGTGAAGTCACGCAGTCGCATTTTCTACATACTCGACTCTTACCCCACAAGTGTCCAGTCTCCACTCCCCATACTCCAATGCAATTGACCACCTGATGTCCTTTTGATAATTCTGATGGCTTTCTAGGTTAATCTGATTTATATCCATTATGTGCTTGTTAAAGACCATTGGTAGAAATGTTGGACCTTTTCTTGCTGAATCAAAATAAAAATTAACTTTTTGCATCAAGATCCTTTCTCTATCATTTTTTCGGTGTTGAGGTCTCTGTCTTTCCTTAAGTGAAGACTGTGCTCCTTTCCTCAAGCACATAGTATTAAGAAGCAGTAGTGCCAGTCTTTGCCTTAGAAAGAAATCTTACTCTAGTTAGTGACTAGAATAAGAATTATGGAGAGGCACATGGAGGCGCACACCACTCATCAAATGCTCCAAATTCATGAGAAGGATCCTTTCTACCACAATGTCCAATTGTATTGTCATCATGTTGATGTTCAAAGTGGCATTTCTTGGAGATTTTATGCACCTATCAGAAAACTAATTTCTCCAGATCTTTTGTGGTTGCACCACTTAACACCACTTAAATTATGAAAATTATACCCAAGTCATCACTTTCTTTAGATGCATGTAATTGGGTCTAAAAATACTTTTTAATTGAGTTTCATTAAAATTATTTCACTGTTGTTCTATAGCTTCGGTTTTGTACTGTCTATTGCTGGCTGCAGAATGACTAAACTGAGAATTAAGCAGTCAGCCCACTATGAAGGTATGATGTAATCTTTTGTGTGCCTTTTTTTTTGCTCATTTCAGCTTATTTATAACACTATTCCTACATCAAAGTTGAATATCGTGGCAAACATAGAGCCTGTAACAGCCAAACGATGCAAACATTTTCAATGAACCCAAAAGGCAACAGATAGTTGTCTTGAAGAAGGTGTGGCGGGTGGGTGGTCAGTCATAAAGGACCATTTCATTGATGCTCTAAGGCTAGGGTCACATTACCTTTAACTAGGGCTTGCGTTAAAAACATAGGATTTGGCAGCATAAACGCAAGAAAAGATGTTGTAGAAAGCGTCTTTTCTCGCGTTAGTAAATAACACGAGATTTCACTCAGATGGCCACATTGCAGCCGCGCTAAGGGTCGCATCTCCATAGCGTAACACCTTGGTGGTAGCACCGCGTTAATGCTGCCAAATCCTATGTTTTTGATGCTACCCCCTGTTTAGCGGCAATGTGACCCTAGCCTAAGCCTGACTTGATAGAGGATGCTGTGATGCCAGAGCATTATGCCACACTGTCGGTAGGTGAGACTGAGGTGTGCCCATAGAGAAGTGCTTGGCACATATGGTAGGTGTGTGCGCAGTATGCACGTCAGATGGAGAGATCTTCTAAAGTGTCATTGGATATTTTAGCCTAGTCAACAACTTAAAAGCAAGTGGGCTTACGGAGAGGAAAAAACTGAGAGAATAAGGTACAGTGAAGCCTTCAGACATTAGTGTGTGAAGAAAAACCATCTAACATGGGGCCCATCCTCTGGTAGACATATACCAGGTAGTCCTCATTAGAAAGAGACATTGAGCCTGGTGAGTCATATGTATTACATAACTAGATTTTGATTTCCTATTTATTAGAACTAATGTAATAAAGCCATATAAATCCAATATTTGAAAAAATTTAAAATAGCTTAAGTATTAATCTATCTATTATCTATCTATGTATCTGTATCTGCTGTGGATCCTCTGTAAATCCTAGAAAATGATTGCCTGTGTACTTTACAAAATCCTGAAGGTGGCAGTGTTGAAGAAGCAAAGACTCTAAATACGTAGAAAACCAATATTGGTCCCAGAATGAATTATTTTCTAAAAAAACAAATCCAAAATAAGCCAGTCTCTCAAGGTCCAAGAATCTCATTAAATGTATGTTTTTAATATTGCTTTTGGGTATTCATGCGAATTTGTGTCTAAAGAGAAAAACACCTTTCATAAGCCTGACCTAATTAGAAGCACTTTTCAGCAGGAAATTATTGCATGGACAATATCACAAAATTAAGAATTCAGATCTCTCAATGTTAGGTAGTACATTACAGAATGGCTGTATGTGTGTGGCAGAAACATCTTTTGCATGTCATTCTTTTTTGCCGTTTATTAACATGTAAAAGTACTAATTGATCATATTGCAAGCAAATATTTTAAAGGGGCCGTTTCAAACATATTGTACCAAATTGTGTGTAGTTTTGTTTGTCCTCAGTTTGCGTTTTACAACTAGAAAACATCTGATGAGCGGTGTAAACCTGCAGTAACCTGCCAGGTACTGATTAAAATAAATTACTAAATAAATAAATCATAAATATCCTATCTGTGGTCAGTGTGCACTTGCAGAACTACTATTTAGATTGGGTCACACTGGCATATAGTATCCGATGTTTCTGTCAGGTGATATGCTAATGATACTCGGCTCAGACTCTGCTATGACCGAGTGTCATACTGTGCTCCGATTCTCTCGCATGCAAGAATTTCAGGTGAGGATAAGATGGAGAGATTAATTTCTCCATCTTCTCCACTGCATTTGGCATATATTGGACTGGACTCAGATGTCATCCAAGTGCAGTGCGATGTTTTGCACGACTTGTATGGATGCATGCCATCCGATATATGCTTCCAATTGCAGCACACAGCGATTTGGCTTGAGAAAAAAAGCACTGGTGGGCACTGGTCCATAGTATAACGTTATCGCTATCCTATAAAATATCTCACTGGAGAGTTGTGCGGGATTATAAGGCCCAAAGCAAATGAGTACCGTATTTTCCGGCGTATAAGACGACATGGGCGTATAAGTCGACCCCCAACTTTTCCACTTAAAATATGGAGTTTGGGATATACTCGCTGTATAAGACTACCCCCTCTTCTACGGTATGATTCCCACTATGACCCCCACACAATATAATGGACCCAAATATAGAATAATGACCCCTATATCTCTTCACACTGTATTATGGCCACCACACAACCCTAAAATAGCCCTGCATAAAGTATAGAGGCTCCCTCATACCCCTTCAAGTATTATCATGCTCCCACAGAGCCCTCTAAGTATTATAATGGCTTCCATATAGTATAATTGTCTCCATAAATTATAATGCATCATCAAAGTCCTCAATATATTATAATGCACCCCGTAGTCCTCCATATAGTGTAATGCACGCAATAGTCCCCTAGATAATATAATGCACCCCATAGTGCTCCATATAGTGTAATGCACCCCCGTAGTCCTCCATATAGTGCAATGCACGCCATAGTCCTCTAGATAATATAATGCACCCCATTGTGCTCCATATAGTGTAATGCACCCCCGTAGTCCTCCATATATTATGGTATTACAGTGGTGGTGGGGGAGTACAGCCTCCATCAACCCCCAATATTCCTCTGCAGTCACACACACAGTCAGACACACACAGTCACACACACACAGTCAGACACAGACACACACACAGTAAGACACACACACACAGCCAGACACAGACACACCAGTCACACAGTCACACACACACACAGTCAGACACAGACACACACAGTAAGACACACACACAGTCAGACACAGACACACACAGTCACACACACAGTCAGACACAGACACACACACACAGTCAGACACACACAGTCACACACACACAGTAAGACACACACACACAGTCAGACATACACACAGCCAGACACACTGTGCCACTGCTGTGCCACCGGACCCTTCCGGAGCTTACCACCGCCACCGCCGCTGTACGTAGCCGGGCACCGTAGATGTACGATAATAAGCCATCAGCCATTCAGGCAGCTGCTGGTGTCTGATTGGCCCTGGCATTACCGTACATACACACTGAGCGGCGCAGTTACCTCCGTTCAGGAGATGTACGGTAATACCTCAGCCAATCAGACACCAGCAGCCTCCTGATTGGCTGATGGCTTATTATCGTACATCTATGGCGCCCGGCGGCTATGTACACAGCGGTGGTGGCAGCGGGAAGCTCCGGAAGACATGGACGGCAGAGGCAGGTGAGTATCATTTTTTTTTTCTTGCCTGCCACCTGCCACCGCTCATTTTCAGGGGGGGCCCTTATGTTATGCACGGCGGACCGATGCCGGCATTTTTTTCCTCAGTACCCGCCTGTACCCGGCGTATAAGACGACCCCCGACTTGAGAGGAGAATTTTAGGGGTTAAAAAGTCGTCTTATACGCCGGAAAATACGGTATATACATTGGCCGAGTGCAATGCAAGAAAAACTAGCATTAAACTCAAACCAATGTCATTCTATATGGCCGTTCTTATTTGCGATTTTTTTTCTCACCTGTAATCGGACCGAGAAAACATTTACAGCATGCTATAAGTGAATGTGTAAATCACCAATGAAAGTCAATGAGTGCGAGAAAAAAATTGGACATCACATGGACATCCATATGGCGTGAAATTTATATGCACAATTATCCATTGAACCCGGAAATTGCATCATTCCGAGGTAGGAATTTGAGCTAAAAGAAATGTTTTGGCATCCATTTTAAAATATTTAACCAACACGCCTCCACAAAGTTCTGTACAAAACACCATAACCCATTAATGTAGAAGTGTTAATTGTTCTGGTCCAAGAGAGCTAAGCGAATCATAGGCATAAGGATGTATCTTGAACGTATAATTATACACAAATGTAACATATATATGATATGAGCTCACATTAAGAACAAGACGCAATTAATAAGTAGAGATGAGTGACCCTTTGTAAATTTGAATTTGGTTGGGTTCGCCCAACAGAAAATATTCGTCAAACTAATTCGCTGAACATCTGAACCCATTGAAATCAATGGGAGGCAAAATCAAAGGCTTAGAAAACACCTTAAAAGGAGCCCAAAAGATGCCAAGCACAGCTCAAACCATTTTACAGGGGAGCCCCACTGGTTTAGCACAGACATTATCTTCCAACACTATTAATTAGTAAGCTTCAGCGTCGCTGCCACACTCACCATACTTGACCCCCTAGAGACATGTCTCTAGGTGGGCATCTCCTAGAGACATGATGGGCAAAATTGTTATTAACATTATAGCTTTTTTCACAGGTTTAGCACTTTGCTTATCCCGGCGGCAGCAGGGATAAGCAAAGTATGTGGTAACCGGATTGCTCAGGATTACACATCCTGAGCAATCCGGGTATCGCAATGCGGTTCCCTCCACACATTTTTCATAAAAAATGTGTGGGACCACAATTGCGTTCACCGCATCCAGATCTGGATGCGGTGAACGCAATTTTACTTTAAAGTGTGACCCTAGCCATAATGATGAAAACAAGTTTATTCAGGTGACGGTCACCATTCACCACCAATTCATCTGAAATGGTGAAGAAGGCTAATGGACACTGCAGCAATGCAATGACAACTTTAATATTAATTATTCATATAACACAGTTGTGCACTTGTCAAAAGTCTGTATTGTAAATGTATGGCATGAAATGTGAGCCCCAATGGGGACAGTGTTGGAAACGTGTAAAGCGCTATGGAATCAATAGTGCTATAAAAACAAATTATTATTATGACATGAAATAGGGATTGCACATTTTAAAGAAGCAATAACCAGTCTGCAGTGTTTCATCAGTTTGAACAGACATATAAAATAATGGATATGAAGCATGGAATGGACATATGCTACTTTTATATGAATTGCTATTACATAAGTGTAGTATAGATGACCTCCCATGCTGTTGGCCCTCTGCAAAAATAAAAGTTTGGTCTCCAAAAAAAATAAAATAAAATAACTAAATATTTAAAAAATTCCCTATAAAATATTAAGCTCTCTTAAACTGATGTTTTCAGGAGATTGTAAGCTTCCTTGTCTTCCCAACTACTTCCACATCTGGTATTGTTTCCAAAATTAACACTAACCAGGCGTCAAAAACAGCTGCAAACTCCAGGTTAGGTGTTCCTAGCCAGCGGGTCTTCCAACGAGTGTTTTAGGCCCCAAACAAACAGGGAAAGTTTTAAGCCATTTTAAATTTTGAACTTATTTTCCGAACACAGCCATGAATTTTGTGAAAAGCGTTCGGATTGCCAATCTCCGAGCTGAATTGGCAGTGGTTGGTCGAATTTGCAATTGGCGAACATGTTCTGATCAGGTTTTGCCCCCATGTGTCCCTATGGTGCTGGATTGCTCTTATTTGGGCTCCAGTTTTGTGCTTTTCTGCGAGGATCCGATTTTGTTAGTTTTTTGCCCCAGACACAAAATCGGAGTCTGCATAAATTTTTTGTGTCTGGTGCAAAAAGGGATCCAGGGTGATCCGGTGCCCATAACATGGGAGTCTATGGGTACCGGATTGCACTGCATCAAAAAACCGGACCGGTTCCCAAAAGCCTTTCAGACAACAGCGCCGGCTTTGAAATGCAGCTGCACTCATTCAGCACCATGGACAGAGCAGCATTTCAGAGCTGGCGCTGAAGCTCCCCTGCACACGCGCTGCTGATATTTCAGCACTGGACAGCAGCTGAGACGTGCACAAACAATTCCTGCACAAAACAGAATTGGAGGGCATATTTGCCCTCAGTTTGTGCATGTCCGGGACTGTCAGATTCTGTCCGGTGCATCCTGCAAAACAGCAGACAGAACCTGACACCCGAAAATCGTGGTGTGAAGCCAGCCTTAACAGAACTAAATCCAACCTCCAAAATAGGGACACTGCCTTGTAATCAATTGTTCACGTGGATCCTATTGGTCCACAGTGCATATGTGGTGCCCCTGAGGGTCCAGCCACCACAGAGGTGCTGCACCTCAGCCAGTGGTGTGGTACCCCACTCTTGGGTAAGGAGGGAGCACTACCCAGTAACCACACACTAGTAATGAACACCACAGCACTCCAGGCCAGGGGATCTGGGTAGACCCTATTTAGGGAGGGCCCCATCTCAGGCTAGAGGGGAAACTGGGTAGAGGGTGTGGGTGGAGGAAATAGAGTAGAACACCAGGAAGTAGTGAAGGAAGTAGAAACAACATAGGTTGTACGTTGGGGATGTGTAGAATGTGAGGGACATGAGAAACTGTGAAGAAGAGTCTAGAAGGGAGATCAGTTGGTGACAGGAGTCTGTCACAAGTGGAGTGGAAGAAAGGTGTCCTGGGGACTGGAGTGGTGAGAGGTTCGTCCCAGGACAAGGGATGGAGGCTGTAGCTGTACCAGACATTCCCGTGTCTGTGTTTCTTTGGCTTTGGAGCAGCAGCGCGGACACCGAAGCACTTTGTCCAGGATTCTGTATTACGACCACGGTCACCGTTGAGAGTGCGGTCCCTGCAGCAGCTGCCTGTACGCTATTCTACCAGTTGTGGGTTTCACAACTGACTAAGGTGAGCAATTCCACATCGACAAGTGAGAGTTTTTAATTGAGATAAGACCCTATATGCGCATTCTTTCTTTCACAAGGGATGGAGAGGACAGACAAAGGAGCCGGTGAGGGGCTCCAGAGACAAAGAAGGGGTCCTAGGGGCACAGGAAGTGAGGGATCCACCAGTGGCGCCCGCATCTACGCTGACCGTAGTCGGGTGGAGGGACCAGGTCGCAGAGGGGACCGGCCCCAGACTAGCAGAGAGACTGTAAGCCTCAACTAGCAAACCGGAGGCTGTGGTATCTTCATGTGCAGCAGCCACATCCACACACATTCGCTAAAAAGGCAGCTGCATAAGGTCAAGGGGACAAGGAAGTTGTCACTTGACAGGGCCCAAGGCTACTGGCTTGGGACACTGTGTGTGAGGCGCAGGGCAGGAGGGCGAGAGCCACTGCATTGAGATGACCCAGAAAGGTACACCAGAAGGGGGTCCCAGTCAAGTGCACCCAAGTTAGCCTAGAGTTGGCTGGAACCCTGACCTGGAGGACACAGCACCAAGCTGATTGTTGTAACCTGGTGAACTGTGAGCAAAATGTGAAGACTGCACCCTGTTGTGTCCTCAGATTTATTTACTGCATTACCTGCCCTGTGCTACATCAGTAACCATCATCAAAAAGACTATATAACTGCCCTGGGGCCTTGCTCTACCTGAGGAGAGCTGTAACGTCTCTGCTGCATCACCAACCTCCCCAGTGGATGTGAACCACAGCATAGGCCATCCAATTGCCGAATACCACTGGTGGCATCATGAATTAATTCCCCATATAAACTTTCCTCCATTTTTATGACAAGGCCGGGCCACGGAGCCAGGACACGCCACCATGACACATCCCAAAAAGAACAGTTTGGCCTGGTTCCGAGTACCCCATTGCCCTGGTGTCTGAGTGTGTCACATATAAAAGAAAAATTTACATAGTCAACATGATCCAGTCGACGTGTTTCGACTACACTAAACAGCTAAACAGTCTTACTCATGACTCATGAGTAAGACTGCTTAGTGGAGTGAAAAGTGTTGACTGGGTCATTTCGACCATGTAAATCTTTCTTTTGTATGCGCCGTACTTTCTTTAGAAAATACAAAGAAAAGGAAAATCCAGTCCTGTTGAGCCGGGCTCCAATTTTTTCTATTTTCAAACTACTTCAATGAAGTCATCTAGCGATGCAGTGAACATATTGAAGCCACAGATGTGTCACATGATTTTATATCATTGGTGGGGAAGAAATAATAACTACATTTTTTTCAATAAAATGTTGTTTTAGCCTAATGTTTTTAATTTTTAAAAGGGATAATAAAAAAAATAGATAAAACAATCTGTTGTGTAATTTCTCCTGTGTGCATCAATACCCTACATGTAAATCGGGAACTATGTTTGACGTACACTGCAAAGCTCAGATAGGAAGGAGTGCCATATTGGACTTCAGAATTTGCTGGAATGGTTTGGGGGTGCCGTGTCCAATTGGCAGAGCCTCTGAGATGCCAGAATAGCAGAAATCCTCCACAAGTGAAACCCTTTTACAAGGTGCACCCATCAATTAATTCATGTAGGGTTGCTGTGAGCATATTGGCACTACAGTTGTGTCACAAAATGTTATATTATTAGGCAATGAAGAAAAAATAATTACATTTTGATCACTAAAATGTTATTTTAGCCCATGTTTCCAATTTTCACAAGTCTAAATGGCTAATAAAGGCACCATAATGTGTATACAATTTCTCCTGAATGTGGCAATACTCAACATTTGACTGTACAGTACTGTTTGGCCACATGTCTGGGCTCAGGAGGGATGGAGCGCTATTTGACTTTTGGAGCTTAGAGTTTTCTAGAATAATATGTGTACTCCATTGCTAGAGCCCTCTATGTGTCCTAACAGTAACCCCCCCACAAGTGAGTTCATTTTGGAAATGAGACTCCTCTGGGAATATTGTAGAATTATAGATTGGAAATAAGTCCTTGTAGTGCCCAGTACATTGTAGTGCCCTTACATTGTTCCCAGTCATGCTTCTGGAGACACACACCTCATAAATTACATGGGTTCTTCTAAGTACAACAATGCTAAACATGTGGATATTAATTGTTGTTTAGGAATATTTTAGTGCTCAGAGGGGAGGGAGCATTTAAATTAGGGAGTGCAGAATTTTCAGGATTTCTTTTTTTTGGATAGCCGTAGTGCTGTTCCAGAGTCTTTGTTCTACCAGTAATGTGGAAGGCCCTATGTATCCATTAACAGATGATGAACCTGAGTGGGGACCTTTTTTGTGGGGTGAGTTAAATGCTATTGGTGGGGCTAAGAACATTTTGGTTTAGTTCACATTGATCCTGTGCTCTTTGGTGAGCTCTTAGACTAGGGTTTCGATCTTGAGCTCCGAAATAATTGATTCAGGTGAAAACTTTGACTGCTTTATTCTTCGGTTCAGTATGATTACGGTACCACATTTACATAGTTTTTTTTGTTTTGCTGCTTTTGCTTTAATGTTTTTGCATGTTCTTATTCTGACAGCTATAGCGTTATTATTTTTTTACTGATGGAGCTGTATGGAGGCTTATTTTTTGCAGGACAAGATGACATTCTCAGGAATATCATCTCTATTTTATTTCACTTTTTTGTCAGTGTAGGAGTTAAATAGTGTGAAAATGTTATAGATCAGGCAGTTTTGGACATGACTTTACTAAATATCTGTCCTTTTTTTGCTTATTTTTCTTTTTATATAAATACCCATATTTACTGGCATAATGTTTTTGCCATTCTTTATTTTTACAGTTGTTTTGTTCTATTTTTTTTTTCTTACTTATGGGACTTTAACTTTTATTACTCTGGTCTCTGCTGTAATGGATTGCAATCCAGTAAGCCTGTCAGTGAGACACTGACATAACATCTTTTAGGGCCTAGATCATGTTATTGGCTTGGTCTAACAGGCCACCAATGCTGGCAGACTCGGAGGTCATTATTTGATCTTGGGTTGCTATAACAATGATCGGGACCCCGTTATCACATTGTGGGGGTTCTAGTCAGCTAGGAGAGGGAGCATACTTCACCCAGTCTCCTAAATGCTGCTATTTTTGCTATCACTTATGCCAACCTCCAGATGGTGATGGTGTGGGCACAACTCCTGTGCCTGCACGATCTCCATGACATATTGGTACATCCATTTGTAGGAAGCCCTTGTATGTTATATGTCAGGAAGGATCAAAATAAGTGGAGAATAACTTTAATGAAATGTCCCATCAATATCTTCTATAACTGGCATATTCAAATTCTGAATAATCTCATCTCTATTTTTTAATACATTTCTTGGTAGCATATTTGTATAGTTGGTGTTGTTGAAATACAGTATAACATATCCATCTAAGGGTGCTTTCACATCAGTGTTTTTTTCAAATCGCGGGAGATGCGGTGAAAAAAACGCATCTGCCGCGATTACCGCGTTTTTTTTCGCGGCCGCACTTGCCGCAAGTGCAAAACCGCACTTGCCGCAAGACCGCCTATACCTTGTATGGCGTTTACCGCAACCGCGCCGCAACCGTTCCGCAAGTGCAGTCGGTATGCGGTAATCACGCCAGATGCGTTTTTTTCACCGCATCTGCCGCGATTTGAAAAAAACGCTGATGTGAAAGGGCCCTAATTCAACCAAGGAAAGAAAAACCAGTGTAGGAGGACAGAAAAGCAATGCTAGTTTTTCCTTGTGGATTCAGCAGGAGGTATAAACTTGTAAAATATACCATCTAGCGCTAAATAGTGAAAACTTCTTTCTGATGATCGGGCTGGATCAATATTGGTTATCTCAAAGGGGTTGTCCAATATTGGTAAACCCCTTATTAATAGCCGCAGATTAGAGGATAAAATAAAAAATATATACCTATCCCCCAAAAGCACAGTCCTTAGTATGGGACAAAAATCTGAAGGCTGCTACAGTCACTTTGCATTGTTTATGTCTTGAGGCCAGCGGGGACACAGTGCTGAGATCGGAGTAATGGTGCCGATCTGAGAAATAAGTGTAGGTTTTTTTTTTGTATGCTGTACCCTGGGGCTATTAATAAAAGGTTGTCCTGTAGTGGACCACCCCCTTAGGGCCTTTTTAGAAGGGTCAATAATTGTTGATAATAATCAACAAATCCTTGTTCCTAATTATCAGCTTGTGTAATCACCAAATGAATCACCCTTTGAAACAAAGTGCCCTTCTGTTGAATGACTGGATTCATAATGTTGACGAAAAAATCGACATTGTTGGCAGCACATCACTTTACACAGACAATGGGGATTTTCTATTAAAGTTTGCTTTACCCCATATAGTTTTTGTTGACCTGTATGACTAGACCAGTACCGTAAATACATCATGATGATATACAGTTGTGGCCAAAAGTATTGACACCCCTGCAATTTTGTCCTGTCAGATAATACTCAGTTTCTTCCTGAAAATGATTGCAATCACAAATTCTTTGGTATTATTATCTTCATTGAATTTGTCTTCAATGAAAAAACACACAAAGAATTGTCCTAAAGACAAATTGGATATAATTCCACACCAAACATAAAAAAGGTTGTGGACAAAAGTATTGGCACTGTTAAAAAAATAATGTGATGCTTCTCTAATTTGTGTAATTAATAGCACCTGTAACTTATCTGTGGCACCTAACAGGTGTTGGCAATAACTAAATCACACTTGCAGCCAGTTGACATGGATTAAAGTTGACTCAACCTCTGTCCTGTGTCCTTGTGTGTACCACATTGAGCATGGAGAAAAGAAAGAAGACCAAAGAACTGTCTGAGGACTTGAGAAACCAAATTGTGAGGAAGCATGAGCAATCTCAAGGCTACAAGTCCATCTCCAAAGACCTGAATGTTTCTGTGTCTACCGTGCCCAGTGTCATCAAGAAGTTTAAAGCCCATGGCACTGTGGCTAACCTCCCTAGATGTGGACGGAAAAGAAAAATTGACGAGAGAATTCAATGCAAGATTGTGTGGATGGTGGACAAAGAACCTCGACTAACACCCAAACAAGTTGAAGCTGCCTTGCAGTCTGAGGGTACTACAGTGTCAACCCGTACTATCCGTCGGCGTCTAAATGAAAAGAGACTGTATGGTAGGAGACCCAGGAAGACCCCACTTCTTACCCCGAGACATAAAAAAGCCAGGCTGGAGTTTGCCAAAATTTACCTGAGAAAGCCTAAAACGTTTTGGAAAATTGTTCTCTGGTCAGATGAGACACAAGAAGAGCTTTTTGGGCAAAGGCATCAACATAGAGTTTACAGGAGAAAAAAAGAGGCATTCAAAGAAAAGGACACGGTCCCTACAGTCAAACATGGAGGAGGTTCCTTGATGCTTTGGGGTTGCTTTGCTGCCTCTGGCACTGGACTGCTTGACCGTGTGCATGGCATTATGAAGTCTGAAGACTACCAACAAATTTTGCAGCATAATGTAGGGCCCAGTGTGAGAAAGCTGGGTCTCCCTCAGAGGTCATGGGTCTTCCAGCAGGACAATGACCCAAAACACACTTCAAAAAGCACTAGAAAATGGTTTGAGACAAAGCACTGGAGACTTCTAAGGTGGCCAGCAGTGAGTTCAGACCTGAATCCCATAGAACACCTGTGGAGAGATCTAAAAATGGCAGTTTGGAGAAGGCACCCTTCAAATATCATGGACCTGGAGCAGTTTGCCAAAGAAGAATGGTCTAAAATTCCAGCAGAGCATTGTAAGAAACTCATTGATGGTTACCGGAAGCGGTTGATCACAGTTATTTTGGCTAAAGGTTGTGCAACCAAGTATTAGGCTGAGGATGCCAATACTTTTTATTTGGCCCATTTTTGGAGTTTTGTGTGAAATGACCAATGTTTTGCTTTTTGCTTCATTCTCTTTTGTGTTTTTTCATTTAAGACAAATTAAATGAAGATAATAATACCAAAGAATTTGTGATTGCAATCATTTTCAGGAAGAAACTGAGTATTATCTGACAGGACAGAATTGCAGGGGTGTCAATACTTTTGGCCACAACTGTATGTGCATATAGTCGAATGATGCTCAATAACACTTTGAAACTTAAAGGAAATCTGTCAAGTTAAAAATCCATATGTAACTGATATATTTTCTAATTCCTCTGGTGAAGCTCTTTCATTTATGTATTTCTTTTATTCACACTTACCCCTATCCTGTGTAAACTTCAAAAAAAGAGATGAATTCCATCTGTCAATCACAGTGAGTGATCACTTATTTCTCTGCTGCCAGACGTCTCCTCCCCAGGGAATGTATATTCATGTTGTGACATCACTGCACTCCACACAAGGAACATTCAGTAGAAATCACTTACATGGGGGGGTCTGTATCCTCCTATGTGTTCTCCTTGTATGCAGCAAAACAAATATCCAAATAAACACATAGTATCTCCCACAGACAGCATGGGCTTGTGCTCAGAGCAACAGGTGGAGGAGATTGCCTTAACTAGTTCAGCTATCATATATCATATGTGCGACTGCCATCTCTCCCTTCCACTCTCTTCCCATCAGAATCACAGTGCAGTACAGGAAAATGAAAGTGAAAGGCTCAAAGGCACAGGGTATATGGGGGGATGGAAGGAATACCTGCTAAATTAACATTTACATATGCTGGAATATTTGGCAGTGAAAGCAATGAGCTGGACTAGTGCAGCGTGCTGCCTGCTGGGTGTGAAGATGATTATAGCAAGAGAACAACAGACGGTACAGTAATGATTTTTACATATTCTGAAAGGTCTGCACTATTCAAGGCTACTATTAGTATCATACTGGAAAATGACCTGACAGAGCCCATTTAACAGCTATTTCTCCCCTGATTGCTCTTGTTTCTAAGTTGTTGTCAGTTTAGGAGCTGGTGCATTCATTTGCCATATACATAATGATTTTATACTTGATCACATTTCCTAGATGTGTGACCAAACTTAATTTGTTTAGGTCAGCATGTAACATGTAATCATACTTTAAATCATTTTTAAATATGTTACACAGGAATGATCACACTACTGTACTTAAAATTGTATTACACCACTTATAAGGTATAGCTGATCACAATGATTCTGTGGTGTTTTTCTCAAACAAACCGAGCTAATTATACAAATTAGTTTTTTTTTTATTTGCTGCTCTCTTTGAATCCAGAATCCACCCTGGTAAGTAAGGTATGCAAGTTTTATTTACGTAAGGTGCAAAAATTCATTAAAATATGGAATAGCAGACCCCAGTACAGGTCTACGCATTTCAGGTATACTGTACCCTTAGTCATGATTAAGGGTAAGGGGTACCCAAAATGCGTAGACCTGGACTAGAAACTGCAATGCCATATTTTAGTGATTTTTGCACCTTTACCTAAGTATATAGCTGTACTAAGAAACTAGCCCGTGCGATCCCCCTAGTCATCTTTCCCCTTTTTACATTTGCCTCCCAACCTGTGGATTGCCATAGAAGACATTGTGACAGAATTCAGCTCCGATTTCACAGACTCTGCAAACCTGATGGAGTTTGTGGCATGTAGAGCAAAAAGAATTGTGAAAACTTTAACCAGTGTAATTAAAAAGTAATTGCAAAATGAGAGGACCCTAAAATACAAACCTCAATAAGGGGAGAAAACAACATTTTTCACTTTACCAGTTATCTCAAGACCCTTTGAACTGTAAAACTGAAGCGGTAGAATTTCTCTCAGGAATCAACTGTAAGTGACTCAGAAAAATGTTTTAACATTGAGTCATAACATGCTGCTTCTCTAATCATAATGCAATTACAAGTAGCTTTCAATCAGGTAGCAGGGGAAAGATTCTTTTTATATTGTAGCTAACTTGTGCAAGGCTACTCAAAGACAACTCTATTAAATCCTAAGCAATACTAAAAGCTCCTCGGCCTTGCAGTTTAGTGCAATCAGATTGAAAGAATATACCCTTCAATCTGAGGCTGTAAAATTTTAAAATTAAATTCCTTGAGGATTCGGCTTCTCTGCAGGTATTATAGCCTTTAAATTAATTATTGTGTTAAACTGTCAGTGCAATATTTTATCTCATGGCACTCTGCTTCCTCCTTACTTAGAATTATTTGTATGCTTTATTAAATGTATAGCTAGTAAACACAGTTATTATTTTTAGTATTGTTTCCTACGGCTTGAGAGTAGATAATCACTCTTGGAGGAAGAAATAACTCACAAAGCTTTCTAAAAAGCACTGACGTAAAAGAATCAATGCACTTATGTTACAAATTAAAGTTTTGCAACTTAGCACCTTAGTTCTCATCATTTTTCTCAAAGGTTTAAGACTTGAAAGAAGACAAGTCTCTTGACTTCAATCCATATCCTAGTGTGTTGATTTGGAGGAAGTCAAAAATCCCATGCTTACTAGTTTGACCCCATAATAGTTACATTTCAATACCACTATCTGTTCTTTACCCCATAGGTTTGGCATGGATAAGCTTTAGCTTGCTTGATCTCTAAGGAAGATCGGAACACTACAACAATTGGAGGGGTTCCTAGTTTGTTAGTTGTGCAAAAGAAAGAGGGCATAGGGAGTATAAAATCCATAATACGTCATTGGCAAATGTCCCAAATTGGGTGTGGGAGTACTGCAGCAGGTGCCAAAATGAATGAAGCTGCCTCTGCACCTCCACTTCTTGGGAGTAAAGAGGTGTCTGTATACTGTACCCAGTACTACAGTAGAAAAAAGTAATTGAAACTAAAAAGGAATTGGCGGAATTAGATAAGGGTGTATTACTGCATGTCTCTGTGACTACGTTGCATTTTTGACCCATTTTTTGTGCTGCGTTTTTGGTGAAATCAGCACCAAAAAGGTTTATGAGATTTTAGAAATGCTGTGCCAACTACTGCATTTTTTACTGCTCTGTTTTTGGTGCAGAAAACGCACCCAGTAAAAGAATGAGCATGTCCCTGATTTGGGGTCCCCGGAAAATTGGCCTGATTTCTCTGTTAGCAATAGATAACTACGGATGGGCTTTAATCCATTAGGGAGGATGCAGCTATACTGCGAGAAAGAATGGCTGAAAGGAGGAGTGTTTATGAGCGTGTGTGTAACAGCTGAAATTGTATGTCTGCTCATATAGTATTTTCTTACACGCTCACATTCATACTTTCCTTTCCTTTTATTTTTAAACTAGCTGTAGTACCCGGCTACACCCGGGTTAATAAATAACTGATGTTAGCTATAACAAAATAGAATTTGAATATGTCATATTAATGAACTGTAAGAAAATAGAAGCTGAGCTGTGATTGGTTGCTATAGGCAGCCTAATAAATCTCCAGCCAACAGTAAACCCTCCCCCTGGCCGGGCAGTATATGTTACCTCACACATACACATAATAGACAGCTCATGTCACTGACATGTGCCTTAATTCCCTATATGGCACATGTGTTGCACATTGGCTGTTTTGAATCAGATGTTTATGTTTGGAAATTAAAGATAGCACACGTATGAGGCGAGTTGTGTGAGGTGATTTGTGCACATCTGTGTCTGTCTGTGTGGTGTGTGTGTGCCCCTGGGGTGTGTGTGTGTGCCCCTGTGGGGTGAGTGCATGTGTCCCTATAGGGTGTGTATGTCCCTGTGGGCGGGGTCTGTGTGGTGTGTGTTTCTGTTGTGTGTGTCTCTTTGTGGTGTGTGTCCCTGTGGGGTGAGTGCATGTGTCCCTATAGGGTGTGTATGTGTCCCTGTGTGGGGGGGGTCTGTGTGGTGTGGTGTGTGTATCTGTGTTGTGTGTGTCTCTTTGTGGTGTGTGTGTGTGTCCCTGTAGGGTGACTGCATGTGTTCCTATAGGGTGTGTATGTGTGTGTGTCCCTGTGGGGGTGTCTGTGTGGGGGATGTGTGTCTCTGTGTTGTGTGTTTCTCTTTGTGGTGTGTGTGTGTCCCTGTGGGGGGGGTCTGTGTGGTGTGTGTGTGTGTATCTGTGTTGTGTGTGTCTCTTTGTGGTGTGTGTGTGTGTCCCTGTGGGGTGACTGCATGTGTTCCTATAGGGTGTGTATGTGTGTGTGTCCCTGTGGGGGTGTCTGTGTGGGGTATGTGTGTCTCTGTGTTGTGTGTGTCTCTTTGTGGTGTGTGTGTGTGTCCCTGCGGGGTGAGTGCATGTGTCCCTATTGGGTGTGTATGTGTGTGTGTCCCTGTGGGGGGGTCTGTGTGGTGTGTGTGTCTCTTTGTGGTGTGTGTGTGTGTGTCCCTGTGGGGTGAGTGCATGTGTCCCTATAGGGTGGCTATGTGTGTGTGTCCCTGTGGGGGGGGTCTGTGTGGTGTGTGTGTCTGTGTTGTGTGTGTGTGTCCATGTGGGGTGAGTGCATGTGTCGCTATAGGGTGTGTGTTCCCGTGGGGGTGGGGTGTGTGTCTCTGTGTTGTGTGTGTCTCTTTGTGGTGTGTGTGTTTGTTCGGGTGCGTGGTGAGTATCCAATATTAGGGCTGCACCTTAGCAACTATACACTTGCTGTTACTCTTTGTGTGCGTGTGGTGTGTGTATACATGTCCCCGTGCGTGGTGAATATCACATGCGCAGTACGGGGCTTGAAGCTCTAACAGCGGCGCGGGTGTAAATACGTCACCCAGCGCCGGAAATGACGCGAATCGCGTCATACAGCCCCCACACAGCAGCGGTCCGGAATAGGAGAGTGGGGAGGCGCGCAGGGAGGCGCGCATTTGAATATATGATGAAGATCACGCCTATTCAGGCGTTATATTATGAAGAGGGACAGCCTGGCTGGGTGACAATGAATACCATAGTCACTCATTAACATCAGTAATGAGGTACTTTTATAACGTTTATATTCAGTTTCAATATATGCATTTAGAAGCTAAAAGGAGTGTAGGGTAAGTGTTACTATGCTCTAGGGACAGCTTTTAATAGCTTAGGAGGTTGTTTGGGGGTGACAGGATCCCTTTAAGCTTCCTGTAGTTTGCAGGTGGTTTTGACACCTGGAGGGTGTAAATTTTGGAAACAGTGCCAGATGTGGCAGAAGCTGTGAAGTCCAGGAAGCTTACAATGAAGTCAAGAGAGGTTAGGCTTATCAGAAAGGTGCTCAAGTACACAAAAAATAGTCACAATATATAAATATACTTCGGCACACTGAAAATGATGATTGAAACCGTGTAGAGATGGTTCGGTTGTTTTTATTACTCAAAGTATCAAAGAATTTAACAGTCATAGCATCTTATGTTTCAACTCTCACACAAATTTTTTCAAAAGAAATTTTTACCTACAATAATACATGATAGAAGAAAAGTAAATATCAACATATAAGACAGAATTATACTAAAGATAAGAAAATCAACAAGATTATATGTTCTTCAATGGAAAAATACTGCCATATTTTTGTGACAAATTTGAAAGTATTATTAACAACTGCTTGATGGACATTATCACACTCACCATCGAACACTTACAAAAGGAACTATCTACATTTCCAACAAAAATTGAGCAACAATACCCTTTCTCCAACTGATTTCAACAATCTCAAGACGAAAACCATGAACTCCTTCGCAGAATTCAAAAAGAACCTACAAATTCAGAAATGTTCTTAGTTCCCAAGGGACTAGGAGGACTACGCACAAAGACAGGTTTAATGATGCTGCAGTGGCAAAGCATACATTCCTCAATTTGGATATGCTTCATTCAGAGGTGGTGAGAGTGTTTAAGGTAAGCACTACTTCTTCCCCCCCTGTTTTTTAGGTTGGCACAGACAACACAGAGAAAGGCGCAGCGAGGGAAGAGGCATGGCACCTATACCACACCAGTTGGCGAACCACTCAAAGGTAAGACCAACCTGGTCTACAAATGCTCATCATACAATTTATCACCCATTTGACACAGGTCTTACAAAACGGTCTCGCTTTTTGTCCCACTCCCCACTATGACTCCTTCAACATAGAATAGATGATGAGGGGTTGAACCATGTATTTTAGAACACTAAGGTTAAAAGTGCACTTCATGATAAGGTCACCCTGACTGGTACAACTACACAAATCCCCCAGATTGATACCTTGACACTACATGACCTGAATTTAAAAATCTCAAGTACATGCTTGCTACCAAAGAGCTACCATCCAGTTAAGACATACATCTATCTCATTCAGACTGATGTCCATGAAATGACCTCCAAGATCAATAAGGGAGACTTTCACCTTCATAATGTGGCACCCCAGAGTCCGAATGCCACAATATCATTGCCCCCCCTCGGGGGGGTAGTGTCATACCCGAGAGCAACAAGGGATATCCACACCAGGTGAGCCAAGCACACAACACCTTTTCTGCCTCCAGGCCTGAAGCAGGAGGTCTAAACTGGGGTTAAGGGCAGCTCCCCTATAAATTCTGGTCTGGGGCACAGTTATTTAGTTCAGTATGGAGCAGTACTGAGGAAGACATCCTGTGAACTTGAGCAGTGCTCAGCCCGTCCCAGGATAGCTGAAACCTAGCTTGAGGGAACCATAGGCAAGGGTCTGAGGAAGTCGAGGAGAGCCTGTGGAGTCGAGCGGTGTCGAGCTCACCCCAGTGCAGAGCACTAGAACCATAAACCAGAGTCCGAGGCTGTGCAGGGCCTGCCGGCAGCCAACACCCGAGGGTGGGGAATTCCAAGTCCCCCAACCACACCACCGTGCCTGCAGGCAAAGCAGCAGAGAGAGTCCAGGAGCAGCCATCAAGTGAAGTGGGGATGGAGAAGGGCTCGAGCTGCTTGCCATACCGGCACAGCGCAGGAAGAGAGAGAGGGTCGCAGCTCAGCTATAGGCAGCAGCAGGGACCCGCTGAGAGAGCGCAGCAGGGAGGCCTAAGAACTTGTCGGGTGAGAAGAACCCCGAGTTGCTCCCAGATTGCACGGACTCCAAGTAACATCACCTGTCTGTGTCCCGGCTTGCACCAGTAACATCAGTAAATGACCTGAGGAACCAACAACGAGTCTGTCTGTTACTTTGCGCCCTCCATCCTGCACCCCAATGACCTTCCAGCATCCACTGCCCTGGGGACCTGCTCCACCCGTGGGGAGACACTCCATCCCAGCTGCCCGTTCATCGTCCCCAGAAGTTCTGCAGCAGTGGTGGCCACTCATAGCCGCAAACCACGGGTGGCGTCACAATCCATTATCCCTAAACAATTCCCCCACATTTTTCAGTGACTCCGCAGGGCCATGGAGCTGAGTCTCAGCCCCCATACATCCTCTGAAAGTCTGAATAACCCGATTCCAAGTAACCCACAGCCTTGGGGGGCAAGACATTTTGCACCTCTCCTGACAAGAGACCCAGCCTGTACATAACTCACACACTTAGATTGCGCTGAGCTTGCTGAATGCTGCTGTGTGTGTTGTGTTTGCATTTCTGCATGAGCTGCATGAGGTTCGGTTGTGAAGGTCTTGATCCTGACTTACCTCTTGTATTATACACCAGAGCTGCACTCACTTATATGTTCAGCTGCTGGTTGAGGGGTTGATGTTAGGCTTGGGTGTGACACACCTGGAATCCCTTCCCCCTGACTTTAAATAGCTTTCACCCTCCTCTATCAGATGCCACTGATAGCGTTAGTTTACTCTTGGTCATTGTGCTGTGCAGATGCTTGCTACTGGACTGAAGTCTTTGCCTTGGGAATAGCTGTGATTCTGGATCCGTGGGTGGAGCTAGGGGCCCTCAGCCTAGGGTTATTTAGGAGCTGTGGAAAATAGGGTGGAGACTCGGACCTCCTCACCTTCAGATGTATCTCCAAATGCAGGGCGAGCCAGGGACCCCCAGTGTAAGGGTCAGTTTAGCTCTTCCTGTATTCCTTCACCCATTATATCATCCAGTTACTTGATTCCCTGTCCTCCTAAGCATGACAATAACTTTAAAAATAACAAACATGGATCATACTTATTACATCTCTGATATTATAAGACAACTTGATGATAGGGATAACTATACCCCATTCCTAAGGGATCCAACCCTGTATGTAAAATCACTCATATTAGACTTGGTGTCTCACTACCAGAAGCAAGCCACAATTGATTCTAAATTCTCAGAATATCTAATTAAGCATTAGCCAAAACACTGGTGTTCTACACCTTGCAAAAGTATACAAGAACCTAAGTAGACCTGAAGGGCATCCTAGTGTAACATCAACTGATTCTATCCTGTCCCCTTTGGCCATCACCCTAAATAGGACCCTGTCACCTCTGATCCGCCTGTTCCCTTCGTTTCTCAAGGATACAAGACATTTTAGGTTCCATTTAAAGGAGGTGGACGCCATCCCAATTGGTAGCCTATTGGTTACACTTGATGTAAATTCATTGCATACCAGTATTGATTATGAAAAAGGTCTAGAGAATGTTGAATGGTTTCTAAAACAAATTCACCAATTTTTCAGATGGAGAAAAAAATCATTTTGTCACACCTAATGACCATTGTCCTACAACAGCATTTTTCCTGTTTCAGGACCAATTTTATGTTCAGTTTAGGGGGATTGCTCTGGGATCCAATGCCCCCCTACGCTAACATCTTTATGGCCAAATTTGATGAGGACTTCATTATTAACCATCCTATGATTTGTCAAAATGCACAATTGTGGAAGCATTGTATTGGCAACATTTTTCTCATTTGGCATGGTACTGAGATTGAGTTGTTAAGCCTCTGTAACAATATCAATACATTGATCCCTAATTTAACATTTACAATCCACTTTGATCAAAATAAAAAAATTTCTTGATACCAATGTCCAATTGGATCAGCAGGGAATTCTGTCTATGGATCTTTACATAAAACCGACTGACAAAAATAGCATTCTACATTTCACCTGAATCATATTAAAAAATCTTTATTACAGTAGGTCTGTTCACACTCCTGAAACACCATACTATGGCTATTGCTTCTTGAAAATATGCAATCACTTTATTTCCTTTCATTTGTTTAGAATACAGATTTTTGGCATGTGCACAAGTGTGTTATATGTATCTTTGATATTGAACTTGTCTTTCTATTGCTGGCTACTAGCCTTATTCAGCATTCCAGATGAAATAGTGTTTTACTGAATAAACTTATTTGTTTTCATTATTTCTCCTTCAAATATATCAGGCTTCAATAATCACTCCACCCAACCACAAACTCTGGTGTTATCTGTGGCAACGAGGCGTCACCATGGAGCTTGGCGCCATCTTGGCAGTGCATTTAGTACAATGCAGATATACTCTTCTACACTTAGTGTTTGCTAATGTGTGCCTGCAGTATGCATTTTCCCTATATGAATCCACCGCAAGATATGCCTGCTCTGTAGAATGTCATCTACCCCATGGGCAGAGGGTGCTTCAGCACCAGAACTGGTGTACCTGCACAGGACACATATGTGACCTGGAGTTCCACTTTGCTACCCACAATTTGCTCCATATGCAGCGGCCACAGGATCCAGCAATGGTCTCGCATGCCAGAGGAGGACCTGAGGAGGACCTGAGGAGCTCAAAGTCAGGAAGTGAGCCGTTTCCCATAACAGTCGGGTACACCACAAGTCACACTCTGGAGGATCTTGCAGCATGCCTGACTCTATTAAATCTACAGACAGTGCCACAACTACTGGATCTACAAATCCAGAAACATGATGAGGAGGATGAGGAGGCCCAGAAGGATGAGGAAGAGTAGGAGGTAGTAGAGGCAGAAGGCCATGTTTTCCAGCCATGTGTAGCACCCCCTCCAGAGGGCTTTGACTGGGAGAATGCCATGTGGGGACCCTTACCCCCGCCAAGCAACTATCTAACATGGCATGAACCGCCCCATCCTGTCTCCTTTTTTGAGATTCAGTTCTTGGATGCCATTGCCTGAGAGTCGTTTCATGGGCTTAAGGTAAATGACTTTGACAACCGTTAGGTTGTGGCATTGTACCAGAATTGGGGGTTTAGCTTCCTAGCTGAACAAAGGTACTGGGCATCAGTGCTATGTCAACTGGTCCACCTTGCTGTGTGACTATCTTTCCAAAAGACTCCGCACAATCTATGTTGGGGAAAAGGTCACCTTCATAAAGGTGATGGGCAGCAAGGGGTTTTTCACGGTTGGCATAAATCGGGTTGCCACCATCGATGACTTTGAGAAGTGGCAGCAGGAGGCTGGCTATAAGAAAATGTGGCATCGGGTGGAGGCTAGGCCTCTCTTGGTAAGCCAACCAGATTCACCAAACCTATGTGGTGTTTCCCACATTGGGTCTGTCTTTTCTAGAGGGGGTGGTCATTCCCTAATTCCTCCATTGTGTTCTCCAGCAGTGGCCATGATGGGTTGTGCTGGGGGGCAGGTGGTGGCAGAGAATACCCATGGAGGAGTAGCCCCTGCAACCCCCCCGAGACTGTCTGAAAGCGGAGTACCATGTAGAATGGTGACTTTTATCCCGGGCAGCGTTCAAAAAGCTTCTGAAGTCTATCTATAGTGAATAAAGAGAGGACTAACCTAAAAAAGCATGTTGTTCGGTCGCTGACCCATCTCTCAGTTGGCATTTTGCCCAAAGAAGGACTTTTTCAGTTTTTTTCAATTCTTCGAACAGCAAGACCTGTTTTTTAGTTAATTTCATTTTTCCTCTTTCCAAGTTTAGCACTGGTTGAATATTCCCCTGCTGGATTAGAATAAATGTGTGGTCTTTTGGCTACACTTCAAAGCCCTCAATGGACTCTACCATTAATGGACTTTTCACCACTGTAATGGAGTCTACTGATCTCTGTGGACCTTTCCTTATATATATACTGTGTATATTCATAAACGTGTCTTTGAGGCTTTTTATAGTCTGTGCTAAGTAGCTATGTTTAAATTATTTCAATTTGGGTCTGATAAATGTTACGACTGACATCATGTGCCACCATGGCCTTTTTTCTAACATTGCTACATTAAAGTTTATTCGGTTCACTCCTTGTGTGCTGGTCTGTTTGTGCAAAGAGGTGCTTTGATGCTGCCCTACAGAGACTGGTGAAAAAGCTGCAGGCCTCTGGAACGACGGTCTGAGGTATGGAGAAGCAAGACACTACAAACACTCCTGTAGAACAGGGTTGCCCAAGTGCAGTCTTCAAGGGCCGCAAATATTGCATGTTTTCAGGATTTCCTTAGCATTGCAAAAGGTAGAATAATCACCCCTGCAGGTGATGAAAGTAGCACCTGTGGAATGCTAAGGAAATCATGAAAACTTACATTGTGTTCAGACCTCAAGTACTGTAGTTGGCCCCCCTGCCCTAGAAGTCTCTGTGGAAGTAGCCATGGGCAAGAGAAATCCTTGAGCCTTTTCACTACAACTGCGGCTCCCCCTGGACCCTCTTAGGTCCTGTGACCATGGTATGTTCTTTGATGCTTTCTTAAGGCAGATTTTGTCAGTCTGCATCAAAATCTGCATGTCTATCCTGAGGCCAGCAAAGTCTAAGACAGGTCAGAAGATCTGTGCCCATGTTGTTTTTTTTCCCCCTTGCACATGTGGTTCAGATTTCATTTTTAGACCTCAAAATCTGCAAGGAAAGAGAACATGTTGCCATATCACTTCTGAACTCTCATAGACTTTGCTGGCTTAAGTATAGACTTGCAGATTTTGAAGCAGATTCTTAAAATCTATTTCAAAAGTAGCATCAAACAACGTACCATGGACACGGGGCTTTACAACAATATGTGGGCGTCACTTTCACAGAAAGCATCTCCCATATGCTGAAAGAACAGGCACTCAGGCATTTGGTGAGAGTTTGACAAGCAGTGCCATCACAAACATTACTATAGTTTAGACTCGATGGGTCACACAGGGGAGATCATGCAAGTTTGAACTGCGCTGCATTCTCTCATGAGACAGCTAGTGTTATAAGCGCTGATACCACTGAGGTCATCTCAGGTAACACAGTGGGATTCCCTGCTGCATTATACCCAATGTTTAACTTGGGACAACCTCAGGGAAGTCATGATGATGTCTTAAGTTCATGTCTGGGCCCGGACATATAGTGACAGCAGTGCTGAAGCTTACTAAAGAAGTGTGTAGGAAGGTAATGACTGAGCCAAAAGAGTGGGGCTCCACTGTAAAATGGTTTGAGCTGTGTTTGGCAGCTTTTGTGCCCCTTTGAAGGTGTTTTCTATGTCCATGATATTGCCTCCCATTAATTTTCATGGGGTTTGAAAGTTTAGCAAATGGTTTGCCAATCTATTCGGCATACATATGCTCATTTGGTGAATTGAACCAAGCCTGAACTTCAAAAGGTTTGCACATCTCTAGCCATGATGTGATCACGAGGCACTGATGGGTTGCAATAACAGCCAGAGGTCTGCTGATGATCCATGTGCCTGTCATGATGTACTTCCTGTGAAAGCTGGCTGAGCGCCCACAATCACAGGAGATGATCATTTGTGCAGTGCAGACCGGTGATGATGCAAGGCTCTGTACAACACAAAAAATTGTGAAAATTGGGAAAAAATTAAACAAACAACAAAAATTTAAATTGCCTCTCTTTTGCCCCACTGAAAAGAATAAAACATTGCTGGACTTTGTGTCCTGGTCTTCACCCCTTTTTGCTTAATATGGACTTACTTGCTGGACTTTGTGCCCCGGTTTTCACCCTTTTTTGCATAATAAAACATATTTATATTTGCTATTGCTGCCTTCAGAAATGTCTGATCTATCAAAATATAAAATAAATCAATCTGAGAATACTATGTAAGGAAAAAAAAAATTAAAAAGCCATATTTATGTTTTTTGGCAGCTACAACATTGCAATAAAATGCAATAAGAAATGATCAAAATATTGCATCTACCCCAAAATGATATTTCTAAAAACCTCAACTCAAGGCACAAAAAAAGGCTATCACACAGGCTCAGATCTCAAATAATGAGAACTTACAGTTCTTATTAAATTGCAAACATTTTGACAATTTTTTTTTTTCCACCATTTAAATTAAAAAAAAAAAATATTACATGTTTGTTAAGGTACAAGATTGTACTGACCTATGGAATCATATTTCCAGGTCAGTTTTACTATATAGTAAATATAGTAACTAAAAAAAAAAATTGGAGAATTGCACTTTTTTTGCAATTTCACCACACTTGGAATTTGTTTCCCTATTTTTCACGACACAGTGAATGTTTTAATTCAACGGTACAACCTGTCTTACAAAAACCAAGCCCTCATTTGGATATATTGATGGAAAAATGAAAAAGTTATGGTCATGAAGGGGTTAAGTAATATGATTTGTAAAGTTTTTATTTCCTCATTGAAGAACGTGTCAGATGTAAACTTTCTTTATTGTTGTAAAATACTTTAATTGTTGAGTGTGGTCAGAAGTTGACATACCTAACCGTGGGTTATTATAACATTAGCTCTCCTTGATATTTTCATTTTAGGATTTATTATTTGTATAAGCCTTTGCTTGCATCCACTTTTTTTGCTACAAATTAGATCATCGCAAAGCTTAAAGTTGGCCGTAAACTAATGTGCAATCTTTAATATTGTTGTCATGATTTCTCTATGCAGTGTGTCTCAGACCCTAGAGTTAATGCTGTGTTTGGTATATAGTGTGCTGAACTGTCAGTAGTTTATTGATAGCACAGGCTTTCAATTTGGTCCTGGGAGGTGCTGGGTTGCTCAGGTGTCCCATCTTCCCTGTGACTGCTCTGCCACTGTACTGAGCAACCTCTCCCAGAATCCTGGCAGTCATGCATTGTATTTGAAGTGGTGTTTGGCCTACAGTCCTGAGTCTGTGTTGATCTTTGTTATCTAACCATGGACTATAATAATAATAATCTTTATTTATATAGTGCCAACATATTCTGCAACACTTTATAAATCAGAGTTTCAAATAAAAACAGTCATAAGTAACAGTTATCAAAGAATACAATAAATAAAGTGAAATAATGATGGCCCTGCTCATAAGAGTTTACAATCTACAATGAGCTGGGGGTGACACAAATTACAGGGGCTTATTTACAATGATGGTGCAGCCAACTTGAGGAGATGGGGAATAGATGAGAGCTGCATGAGTGGTCACCAGCCATTCTTTGTCATGTTTGTGGGTCTGGTGGAGTGAATAGGCTATGTCTAAGTAACTTTGATTAGGGAGCGAGACTATTTATTGATTTCTTCTTTATTAGCCTTCTGTGCCTGTTGTTGTCATGAAAATATAGTAAGCCAAATGTTTTAAACTGCCCTAAGAGCTGGTACTGACGCCCATCCCTCTCAGGAACTTGTAGGCACAAACAAATGGTTTACAAAGTTAATTAAGGTCTTCTGATTATAAACTACAACCCTCTGCAAAGCAAAAGACACAACTCCTGCTCTGTCTATACTCCGAGGCAGAGACTAGCTTCCTTGTACAACTGGGTACTGGGATTAAAAGGGTCCCTGCAGCTCTTTCAGCACTAGTGATAAATGATAAATATTGGATGGTGCATAGGTCCTATAGTTAAGAGAGGTCCATTTTTTAGATAACTACAGATGTAGAAACATACTACATATCTTTGCATAATTGTGCAACATTCCTATCAGCCCCAAATTAATATTGCGTCAATAGATAACAATTGCCACACCATGTTTCCGATCAATAAAAATATAGTTTCATGATAAGAAATATGATGTTGATATTTTCCACTTGAGAACTCAGGAGTTGAGATATCCCAGAAACTGGGATTTCATAAGTTTTTGGAACTGCAGCCACACCCCACAAACAGCCTCACACCAGAGGAGAGAGTTGACTTGCGTTAATTAAAATGTAACCACCAGAATTATGCTTTGTCAATTCCAGGAAGTTTTATCTCATGTAGGATTGAACCATATTTCCAGAAGTACTTCCATCCATATATCTGAGCCATTTCAGTGACTCAGGTGTAGTAAGTTTCTTTTTTTACCCCTTTTATTTTATGTAATTGTCTATACTGTATTGTATTGTTTCCCTTTTGTAAAATCTTGTATATTTTATAAACACTGTGCCTATTCTTTTTGATTAAATATATAAAATGAAATAGCTTTCATCCTATCACTCTATTACCTGCACCCCAAATCTCACATTACAGGTATCAAGTCTACCTATATAAGGGCCCTTTCACATCAGCGTTTTTCGTAATTCGCGGCAGATGCGGTGAAAAAAACGCATCTGCCGCGTTTGCCGCATAACCGTTCCACTTGCGGCGCAGTTGCGGTTTTTCCCATACAAAGTATAGGGGGACTTGCGGCAGATGCGGCAAGTGCGGTTTTGCACTTGCGGCAGGTGCGGCAGCGAAAAAAACCGCGGTCAGCCGCGTTTTTTTTCGCTGCCGCACCTGCCGCAAGTGCAAAACCGCACTTGCCGCATCTGCCGCAAGTCCCCCTATACTTTGTATGGGAAAAACCGCAACCGCGCCGCAAGTGGAACGGTTATGCAGCAAACGCGGCAGATGCGTTTTTTTCACCGCATCTGCCGCGAATTACGAAAAACGCTGATGTGAAAGGGCCCTAAATGACTGGTGGTGGCAGCACATTTTTTTTGTGTTATTGCAGAGCTTAGAAGTGACAGTACTAAGGTATCGATATACTGTATTCCATGCGCTTGAACTTGTGATATATATGCACAATACCCTCACTGCTGGTGGCTCAATAATAGGCATGATAGCTTAAAAACCATAGCCTCATTTACTTATTGTTTGTGAATTCCGTAATTGTTCTAATGATAAGCGGGTGACGGAGGGCTGTTTCGACAATTGTGATCTCCTGGTATTTTATCCCCTGGACTGTGACCTGAATACGTCTCAGTTAACTAACTGAATCCTCATCCTTCATGCTTTCCTGGTTACCTGATCCTGGACTATTGCATGACTATGTTTCTGTCTACTTCCTAAATAATACAAGCTTTCCTGTAACCTGACCCCGGATTGCCTTACTTGTAAGTAGTGACTGTGTCACACCCTAGCTATTCGTTGTGACTAGCATCACTATTCTTTATAGGAATTATGTAGGTATTGGTGATATACAAAAGTGACCTGTTCCTTATGAACCAACAGCCTGGAATCTTCCCTTCCTTACTGTGGGCTGTTTGTTACTGTTTGTAATCCTTTTGAATCTCCAAAAATTGTAGTGTGAATTAGTAAATACTAGACACAGCGGAGATACAGGACTAAGAATTTTTCATTTATTTTTTATAATTTCGAATTTGATGTAGGGATGAGTGAGTACCGTAATATTCGTACTCACTATACTCGCAATGAGTAGGCACCGGTACTCGGTACTCATTGCGAGTATAGCAAATACGAATACCTTTGCAGTGTATCTATAGATACACTGCGAAAGTACCCTAAAAGTGATTAAAAGTTGCTAAAAATAATAAAATTACATACTCACCTGTCCGACGCCTGCACCGGGACCGGCAAAGAAGACATACAATCGCTGGACAAAGACCTGTGACTACCAGCCAATCAGATGGCCGGTAGCGATTTGTCCAATCAGATGGCACCACGTCACAACTACGTAATCGCTAGCGGCCACCTGATTGGCCAGTTTGCAAGGTCCTGACAATACACCTAGGACCTTGCAAACTGGCCAATCAGGTTGCCACTAGCAATCATGTGATTGTGACATGGCGCCATCTGATTGGCCAGATCGCTACCGGCCATCTGATTGGCTGGTTGTCACAGGTCCTTGTCCAGTGATCGGATGTCTTCTTAGCCGGTCCCGTGCAGGTTTCGGACAGGTAAGTATGTAAGTTTATTATTTTTAACAACTTTTAATCACTTTTAGGGTAATTTTGCAGTGTACCTATAAAATCACTGCAAAAGTATTAGGACTACTCGCTACTCCCGAGTACACATAAGTACTCGGAGAGTAGCGAGCAGCCGAATACCGCTACTATTCGGCGAATACCGAATAGTAGCGAGTATACTCGCTCATCCCTAATTTGATGTGATTACAAAGCCCGGTCCCCTTTCACAACAAAAAGGTACCCTACCTTGCATTAGTCAGGTAGCTTTATAGAACACCTTACACATGGAATTCTTTTTTAATGCAATAATTGCTGAAAAAAAGTCCTTGCAAATAGAAGTACCGTAATGATAAGTGTTTACAACATTTTATTTCACTTATTATTTTTATTCCTTTTAAGTTGTTTCACTATAATCGTGGCCTTTTCTAAACATTAAAGAATTAGAAGCTTAAGTGTCACGGGTGGCACGGATGACAGGGTGGAGGCCACGCGCAGACGATCCCAGCGTTTGGCCCACCAGCCATAATGGTGGAGGATGATCCGTCTTTTTCAGGAGCATTTACCTTCTGTGTTGATGGAAAGAAGGTGTAATGAGATCTCTCTATTATGGGGAGACGGCTGTGGAGGTCTTGCGCTCGGTCTGGTGTTATTCACCAATGTTGTAGGTCACTAGGACCCAGCAGACTCCTTCCACCTTTATAAGGAGGTTCATTGCCTTTCCTCGGTGCAGGTGATAGTTCCTTGTGCACACTTTATCCTTGCTCCAGCAGAAGCTGAGATTGTGGAGGTTGCGGTGTTCTGCTGTCAGATAAGTGTTTCCTTTTCCCAAATGTCTGTCTTCCCTGGTGTTTGTCTTTAGTTGATAGTGGAGGGGTCTAGTGAACCTCTCCATCTGATCCTTAGATAAGATAGATCTAGGATCAGAGAGGGACGAGGTTCGTGGTCGGCGACAGTTGAGGAGACTGTATAGGGACGTCAGGGCAGACAGGGTCAGCTCTAGGAAGTCTAGGGGTCACCGTCTCCTTCTTGTGCCCTTAGCATTAGGGACTCCTGATCCCCCCCCCCCCGTCGTTATCCTACGCTGGGTGTCTTCCCCACTCCCAGCGTGACATTAAGAATCTAAAGCTATCTTTTATAACAAAAATTTAACTTCAACGAATAAATATTTTATACATTTTAGAGACTATATTTAAATTGAACTGCTTGGTGTTGTCTTTTTATTATTTAATAGTATTAGGAAAAATACAAAAGACTACTAACTCACATTCATGATATAGCATCTGCACACTTATTTATGAATATCTGCCATGTTGCTGTTTAAGAAATGTGATCACATCATCTTTCAGGGAACGGAAGATATAAACCGAAAATAAGGACAGAATCATTTGTCTGAGGCAGTGGTTCCTTAGTGGGACAGGAACATTAACACCCATTCGCTTCAAAAATAATCCTGTACCCCAATAAATGACAACTATATGGTTTCAAAGTGAGTGAATTATGGCTAAGGTCAGAAAATGTACTTTTTTGGTGTTGTATCATAATCAGACTTGTGATGATATATCCGCTAGTCCTGAAAATGCTGATGCTTCACCTTGGTTGCTTTGAAATATTAACATTGCAAGTGACAAGGCTCTTCTTTTTTGATGCTTATTTTATATGTGAATTGGCCCCACAGCACATAAATTTGAGGTATTGCTCAAAGTTAGTTTAGCTACTCCACATCTCAGGGGAGAAAGCCTAGCGAAAGAGTTTGGCTTGCTTATATTTCTTTCATAATTTTGACCTTTTTAAGTAAAGGTTATATGCACTTTACAACAAAAGCTTTGTCTCACTCTGCTATTTCTCAACATTGTTTGGCAAGTTTCTTGTCTAATGTACCAATGCACCTTTCACATTTATTAGTCTTTTGCACTTAGACCTGGTATTTTTGATCAACAACGTATAGTCTATCTTTTTATATTAGCATGGGATTTTCTTCCCCGTGATTAATGAAGCAAATTACTCCCATAACACAAAAGGGTGTTCAGCTGGATACTTTTCTCAGTCTTCATATTATAGGTATGGTGCTATATAATTTTGTGGTGCCCAAAATGATGGTTTCACTTTGAAAGCATTTACATTTAAAGAATGCTGTGCAGAAAATTTAAATAATTTCAAAATAAAAATATATTTTCATATTTTATTCCAAGCACATAAGTGAAAGTCATAAAATAACTTTGTACATACTTTTCTCACATTAACCCCTGTGCACATATAAGTGTAACTGTATGTCACTCCTGGGGTGACCACATTTGGAGAGTGCTTAAGAGCTTAGCCTTCTTTAACATACAACTGATGCCAGCTATACTACAAAGCTGACATCTGTATCTAACAGCTGCAGTCGGAGATGAGATTTTATTGTAGCTTATAACCATGTAAACGCCACCGTCAGAGACTAACATGTTAATTTAAGTGACATCACAGCTGGTGTGAGCACTGAAACAATTGTTGGGCTACTTTTGCAGCTGGAGGCCTGCTGAAGACTATTGTTACTGCCATATTGGTACTCATCTGAATCTCAGCTATATAAACTGCACAGTAGAGCACAATTTACACTATATACAGCAATGAAAACTGTGTAGTGTCACACCCCAGGCCCGGGGTACTCGGATCCTGGGCATTAGTTATGGATGCTATCAACAGTGGCCAGTGCCTGGGCCCGTGGCCCTGGTAGACGCTCAGAAAGGGGTTTAATAAAGGAATGAGTTTAAAAAAAAAAAAAAATAGAATTAAATTTTCGTGACGCCACCTGCAGTTTCTGGTAATGGCACCAGCGCTGCCAGCAGACCTCTGGGGACGGTCGGTAGGCAGCCAGATGATATCACTCCCTCCAGGCGGATCAGAGTCCCCAGGGCAGACCTCAGAAGTACTGGTTGTCGTAGTAGTGTTACTGTTCTTCTTTCAAACAGTTTACAAGGTACACAACCATGGGTAGCTGGCCAGGTAGTCACCAAAAAGATGCAAAGTCTCTCTGAGGCCCTCAATAGTGTACCTTCAGGTTTCAACCTCTGTCCTTCTCACTCACTGCGCTCTCCTAACTTCCGTGCTTGGCCTTGCACGGAGCCCTCTTCCTACCAGGTCTGCTAGAGGTTACCCTTCTCACTAAGGGGCTCAAACCCTGGATGGAGATCCTGGTGGGGCCTTGCCTTGGACCTCCAACTGGCTAACTGTCTGTTCTTTCTGCTCCTTTTCTCTCCACTTAAGCTCTTCCCACCGGGACCAGTTACCCTTGTAACGGGTTTAGCCGATTGGCCCCCTAGCTCTAAGTGTATGAATGCGGGGATGAGGGCCTCATTTTTAACATTACAATCCTCTGGAGACCGGGATACCACACACACTTATCTGGGTGCAGTACCCCTTCTGTGGTGCACTGACCAGTGGGGTGCCACATTTAGTATATAGTAAAAGTGATTGGATGATCATAGGTTCAATTCCCTAAGGGGGCCAACAAATGAAATTAAAATTACAATAAAAAGTATTTTATATTATTAAAATAAACAAACAAGTTTTACAGTTTGTTAACACCAGACTTGTGATATTGTAAAATTATTTCTATCAAAATATAAAGTTAATTAATGAGATGATTAAAAGCTGTAACAACAAAATAAAACAAAACACCAAAATTGCAGATTTTGTTGGTAAGCACTAGTACTGAGTGAGCCTGCTTGCCACTGCTCGATACTTGTTCAAAAATGAGTGGATGGGTACCCTTGTTGTTTGATCGAGTACCACAATTGCTTGAGCGCCATTCTTGAGTCCCTACCCACCATGCATATTTTGCAGCTGATAGAAAGTCAATCAACATGCGGGCAGTGCCTGCTATACACGGCAATGCTGTAGCCATATTTTCTACTTGAATTACTGTGGTTGGCCAGCTGCATTGCGTCATACGGTCTTCTATAAAATTCGGTGAGATGATGCTCGACACGCTCTCCTCTGGAGGCATTACAGGAAGAGTTTATCTTGGAGTGAGGACTTAGATTACAGCAGGAATATAAAGCAGTGTTCAATTGCTATTGCAGTAATTATATATTGCTGCTGCAGCAGTAAGACAAAAGTCCTTTTTAGGGCTATCTACTGTCCTTTCTGTAGTAAGATAGATATAGACAGACATATATAGACATAGAGACGTATAGGCAAACAGAGTTATACTGTAATTGCATTCCTCCCTAAATATAATAAAAATGCTTGCTATTAAGCTTTTTGTACAGCTTTGTTATGATTAAATATATAAATAGATAAATAAATAAATGACATGGGGTCTCCCCTATTTTAATAACCAGCCAAGGTAAAGCAGACAGCAGTGGGCTGATATTATCAGGCTAGGAAGGATCATCATTATTTGGCCCTTCCCAGCCTAAAAATAGCAGCCTGCAGCCACCCCAGAAGTGGTGCATTATATTATTATACACCATTTATGATGCTTTGCATTAACTCTTGTTGATTGCCCTGGTGCTGTAGCAATGGTAATGGTTTATGGGGTTAATGTCAGCTGTGATTTATTAGCTGCCATCAAGCCCTGTTGTTAGTAATGGAGGGCATCTATTAGATACTCCCATAACTAATCCAGTAAATAAAAAGAAAAAACACACACTCATATATTTTATTTTATAAAACACCCCTGAATCTTTTCCTGGTCATCAATTTGTTAAAAAAAGTAGTTCACAAATGGGAAAGTGCCTCGTTCATCAATTTATTATTAAAAATAATCTCTGACATAATTCATGCCACTCCCATGCTGTCCACTGGTGTAATATAAACTCTTGAGCCTTGTTCTAAGAACAATGATTCGTAGGTCACTCCCGGTTAATCTGCACTCAGAGATATGATATGTGATATCCAGTGACTGTGATGAGCGGTGATGACATCAGTAACGTTACTGCTCATCACCACTCTCACCAGGTCATACAGGGGGCAACATGAGACCTGGAATGTCATACGAGCGGAGTAGTCACTAAGTTACAGGCATCACTGCTTGTAACAGATTCAGGGGTTGTCGTGGGTACGCCATGGACTACATGGGAGCTGTGGGATTTTTTAAAAAATAAATTGGTAAAAGAGGACTGTCTCTTGTTTTTATGTCATTACCCATCTCTTTTTATGTTGTTCAGGTTTCCATATGTGATCTACTTCGGATTTAGTTAAAAACAATAGGTAGACAAGGGCGCAATGGGTCTTATCTGTTTTGTGTAAAACAGTATAAAAAGTGCATAGGCTGCTCACCTGGTTCAATTGTGAAACCCACAACCAGTACTCACGTATCAGACAGCTGCCACAGAATCCACCACCTCAGCGGTGGTCACGATATGCCAAAAAGGACAAAAGATTTGATCCACTCTGCTGTATTAAATGACAAACGTCCATGATAATGTTAACTGTTTCCTTTATTCCGAAGCATTTCAAGGTCATCCTGACCTCTTCATCAGCGATATAACAGCATAATGCCTTGAAACGCGTTGGAATTAAGGAAACAGTTAACAATATCACAGATGTTTGTCATTGAATGCAGCCTCGCGGATCAACTCTTTCGTCATTTTTGGTACTTTGAATTTAGTGGCCTAATTTCGATCTTCATTGCATTTATTTATTTACTAGCTGTGAGCCCGATTCTAAAGAATCGGGAGTCTAGAATCTGGAGAGAGAGAGGGAGAGAGGGAGAGAGAGAGGGAGAGAGGGAGAGAGAGAGAGGAGAGGGAGGGAGAGGGAGAGAGAGAGAAAAAAGAGAGATGATGATAGATGGAGAATAGATATAGATAGATGAGATATAGATATAGATAGATGGAGATATAGATATAGATAGATGCATAGATATAGATAGATGAGATAGAGATATAGATAGATATAGATATAGATATAGATAGATAGATAGATAGTTTAGATAGATATAGATAGATATAGATAGATAAAGATATAGAGATAGATAGAGATAGAGATAGATATAGATATATATAATATAATAAGATAGATATAGATAGATAGATATAGATAGATAGATATAGAGTAGATAGAGATAGATGATAGATTAGAATAGATAGATGATAGATAGATAGAAAGATATAGAGATAGATAGAAGATAGAGATAGATAGAATAAATAGATAGATAAGATAGATAGATAGATAGATAGATAGATAGTTAGAGATAGACAGAGATAGAGATAGATAGATATATATATATAATAGATATAGATAGATAGATAGATAGATATAGATAGATATAGAGATAGAGATAGAGATAGATAGATAGATAGATAGATATAGATAGATATAGATATAGAGATAGATAGATATAGAGATAGCGATACATAGATATAGATAGATATAGATAAGATAGATATAGATAGATATATAGATATATAGATAGATAGATAGATAGATAGATAGATAGAGAGATAGAGATAGATAGGTAAGTCGTTGCAGCCGCGGTAAGTCCGGCACGTAGGTCCATTGCGATTTTCTTGGGCCGGCGACAGCCGAGCGCCGCGGCCGAAAATTGAACCAAGGGGCCGGGCATGCATTGTTCGAAACACCGCTATGTATCTCTATGGGAAGTGAGGCGCTATTCTGATTGGTCGCTGTGTGCTGGCAGCGACCAATGAGAATAGCGCCTCACTTTGAGCGGTAAATTTGAAACTCAAAGTCGTCCATTATATCTCTATGGGAAGTGAGGCGCTATTCTGATTGGTCGCTGTGTGCTGCCGGCGACCAATCAGAATAGCTCCTCACTTCCCATAGAGATATAATGGACGACTTTGAGTTTCAAATTTACCGCTGAAAGTGAGGCGCTATTCTGATTGGTCGCCGGCAGCACACAGCGACCAATCAGAATAGCGCCTCACTTCCCATAGAAATATAATGGACGAAAAGTCGTCCATTATATCTCTATGGGAAGTGAGGCGCTATTCTGATTGGTCGCTGTGTGCTGCCGGCTACCAATCAGAATAGCGCCTCACTTCCCATAGAGATATAATGAACGACTTTGAGTTTCAAATTTCCTGCATAAGTGAGGCGCTATGCTGATTGGTCGCTGTGTGCTGCGCCGACCAATCAGCATAGCGCCTCACTTCCCATAGAGATACATAGCGGTGTTTCGAGCGAAGTATAGCCGGGCCCTTGGTTCTATTTTCTGCCACGGGTCTCGGCTCTCGTCGGTCGTCGCCGGGGCGGGAGACTCGCAATGGCCGCTTCACGGCCATTGCTCAAGCCCCTGCAACGGCTCTCAATGGCCGCGAAGCGGCCATTGCGAGTGATTCGCGTGCCACGAAGAAAGCCACGAACAAAGCCACGAACAAAGCCACGGAAGTAGCGCCGTGTGCGACGGAAGTCGCTACGGCAATTATATAATAGATTTATTTATTTATTTTTTAGTAAATTGGTGAACAAGGGCAAAGCTGGGGAGTCTTTTTTAAAATAAAATATGTGTGCTTTTTGCTTTTAATTTACTGAGTTAGTAATAGTGGTGTCTGACAGACACCTCTCTATTACTATCACCAGTGCTTGATGCCAGCTGGCAGTGCACAACTGATATCAACCCCAAAAATTATTACCCTGATTGCCACGGCACCAGGTCAGTAGGAAGAGTCAACATAAAATTCCAGAATTGGAACACCTTATGTGATGCACCTCTTTTGGGACAGCTGTGGGCTGCTATTTTTAGGCTGGGAAGGGCAAAATAACCATGGACCTTCTCATCTTGATAATATCAGTTTACAGCTGTCTGCTTTTACTTTACTGGTTATCAAAAATAGGCGGGGACTCCCCCCCTATTTTTTCACTTATTTATTTACTAGGTTATCCAAGTCCAAACACTATTTAGTGCCACATAAAAGGCATTAAGGGGTGCAAGTGTGTAATATGTGGAGGGGTGGGATATTACTTTGCTTTGGTCAGTTTCCTGTTTCTTCTAATTGCTGTTTTTGAACCAACTTCACTGAGACAAAAACGCATGTGTCAAAGACACAATAAAAATCACAAGTGAGGTAAAGTGCAGGATTCATCTGGAAATGCAGCTGCATGAAAACCTTAACAAATACTGATTGGGTGCACATACCCTAAAATACTTTAAGGGGTGAAGGAGGCTTTTTTTCTCTTTCTAATTTTGGCTTATATACAAATCCACCTCTATTCAGTACATTATATAGTAAATTGAATGGTATAATTGAAAAATACAACTCGTCCCGCAATAAGCAAGTCCTCACATAGCTATGTTGATGGAAAAATAAAAAAGTTATGGCTTTTGTCAGAAGTAGGGATGGGCGAATCCTAAATTACTCGGAATCGCTAGACTCTGACGAGTCTGAGTCCAGGACTCGCTACTCGTTGCGACTCTAGCGATTCCAATGTAAATGAATGGGAACGAGTATTGCAGCGATTCCTCTGCTGCCGGACCCTATAAGGGGTCTGGCAGCAGAGGAAAAACCTGCAATTCCCCATGTTCTTTTAAAGCCAGGGGGGGGAATGAGGGGGTGGTGGGGGGAAGGGTGGAGAGGGGGGGTGCACCGGACTGGCCGGCTACTTACCCCTGCCTCCGCCGCCACCGCAGACTCGCTCCCCGACTCTCTCTGCTTCTGTTTCCGGAAATTCCCCAACGGTGACAGAGCAGTGAATAAATTAACTTCCGTCACCGCTCGGGAATCTCCAGAGGCAGAGCGAGTCGGGCTGACAGCAGGGTTTAGCTCAGGTCATAATGACCTGAGCTTAACCCTGACTGTTTAGTCAGTTCTCAGCTCTGCTACATCCCTGTGTGTCTAAGCAGGCTGGTTACAGAAATACGGCAAAGCCCAAGTCATTTTTTTTTCTGAAAAATCAATAAAACAAACCTAAAAAAGGGACTGCATCTTTATTAACCCCTCGACCATGGTCCAGGGGTTAATAAAGATGCAGTCCCTTTTATTCATATTGTTTTATGGATTTTTCAGAAAAAAAAATGACGTGGGCTTCGCCATATTTCTGTAACCAGCCGGATCCAGCAGGCAGCGACGGGCTGCCCCCAACCCCCAGGTGCCTATTTGTACCTGGCCGGACACAAGAATATAGATGAGCCCCCTTTTTATATTATTTCATGAATTTCATGAAATAATAAAAAAAAATGCGTGGGGCTCCGCACAAATTCTATGTCCAGCCAGGTACAGCTAGGCAGCTGGGGGCTGGAATCCGCAGCGCAGGGAGGCCCAAGCTTTCTGGGCACCCCCCGCTGCAAATTGCAGCCCGCAGCCGCCCCAGAAGATGGCGCGTTCATTGAAGCGCCATCTTCTGGCGCTGAACCCCGCTCTTCCAGTGGCCCTGTTGGCGGGTGGCTCACTGGGTAATAAAGGGGTTAGGGCCAGCTTTGTATTATCAGCAGGCCCTAAGCCCGAAATTTATGGCGGTCACGCCAATATTAGACATGACCGCCATGAATTTCCAGTAATCAATATAAAAATAAAACACAACACAGAGAAAAATGTTTTTATTAGAAATAAAACAGAAGACAATTAGGGACTCCATCTTTATTTAAAAAATCCTCTTCCGTCCGATGTAGTCCAAAACGCAATCTCAGCTCTGCTACATCCATGTGGTTAGACACACAGGGATGTAGCAGAGCTGAGAACTTACTATAAACAGTCAGGGTTCAGCTCAGGTCATTATGACCTGAGCTGAACCGTGCTGTCAGCCCGACTCGCTCTGCCTCCGGAGATTCCAGAGTGGTGACGAAAGTTAATTTATTCACTGCTCTGTCACCATTCGGGAATCTCCGGAAACAGAAGCAGAGAGACTCGGGGAGCGAGTCTGCGGCGGCGGAGGCAGGGGTAAGTAGCTGGCCGGTCCGGTGCACCCCCCTCAGAAACTTTAAGGCTGGCTTCACACCGCGGTTTGGAGCTGTCAGGTTGTGTCCGGACATCTCATCTTATACTGTAATGAGGGGATGCGCAATTTGCGTACATCTCCTCATTACAGTATAAGACAAGATGTCCTGTGCTGTGGTGATGATTGTGCTGAAGCCGGCTTCAACACCAGAGCAGAGGACAGCTACGCTATTCACAAATCACTGTAGTAAATGTTCACGCAACACTGATAAATTACACCACCCGATGCCTTTTTAACAATGAATAAAGCAGAGCCGACATAGTGCTGCTTCTGTACACTTGCTTATCCCCTGAGTTGCCAATGTTATGTGGTACATGGCTCCAGGGGAGTGTGTGCACTCTCTGGGGCCATGTACCTCACTAACATTCACCCCTTACACACCGCATGCATAGCCGCTCCTGATTTCTGTGTGCCGACCTGTACCACACAGCTGCAGGAGCGGCTTTTACATGTTAAATCACACACACATTTAATAAATTTTAGTTTTTAAAACAATGTTACATACAATAATGTGCCAGTGCTGCTGCAAAATCGTTTCCTCCGATACTGGCACGCTGCCAAAATGGATATCGTTCTCGATATCCTTGTGTGTGACAACGCACGAACGATATATACATATTGTTCGTACGATGTCTACCACGTGACTTTTGTAAGGATATCGTTAACGATATCCTTGCATGTAAACCCACCATAAGTCACTTGGACAGGTCAATTAAAGGAACAATATTAACTTTTAGGATTGGTATTCCAATTGGTAGCATTATAGTTCCGGTCCTATTTCTCTATAAAAGAAGCTATTTACATGTTTAAATTCTGAGGAGAGTATTATATCGACTATATTTCCTACAAAAACTTCAAAAGCAATGACGTGGACAAACAAGCGCAAAGGGGTCTTGCCCAACATAAAAAGATTTATTGTGAAGGCAAAAAAGCTCACCTTGTATCACCCACAACCAGTATTGAAGGTAATATACAGCTACCGCATGGTACACAAGCCCTAAGGCAAAAGGCAGTTTATAGGAACCAGGGGGATATGTAAATCAATCTGTGCTGGCGTAGGTAGAAGACATTTCCAGTATCCTGAATTATAGATTCAGCATAATAGATAATAGATAAATAGGATGGTTTAATCTATGCATTTCGAAGTGAAACCCGACTTCTTCTTCAGGAAAAGGCACCCAATTAACAGACATTTTCAAAAAAGAGTGTCATGACACCAGAGTTAGGGTACAAAGGGTTACCGGTAATAATGCTGTAATGTTCACAAAATGAAAACAAAATATTTATTCAATAAAATAAATCAAAATGTTAAAAAGAGAAAATAATGAATAAAAAGATAAAATTAGAATTATGTCCGTTTGCAAAAAATCAATGTGCTTAAAAAGAAAATATGAGGATTAGAAGCCGTGCCTAATGTTAGTAGAATTACATTGCTGGTCAGAACGGCTACAACTGTGCTGTGGAGGAGCATCAGGCTTATGTTATCAGTATGGTGAAGTACTAATGTAACAATGTCTAAGTGCGCAAAATGTGAATAGAAAAACTGTGGTATATAAAATGGAATGATAAGAATTATTGGGAAATGCATTAACAAAAATGGGAATAATAGAAATTCATGAAGAATAAGAGATACTAATGTGTGCAGTATATAAATAAAATAATACGCTAAAAACTGCATACAACATGTTAATTAAGGAATACCGTGAATTTAAAATATGTATGAAAGAGGAAATGTAGTGCTTGCAAAAAAATGAAATATATTTAGATATAGAACAGAGGAATCATTATTAGCAGAGAATTAGTGTGTGACGGGAAAGTGTAATGTCCGTGAAAAGTGTAGCTTCGGTTCATCAGGGAAATGATAGAACATAACAGAGCAGGGGAGTACAGATAAGGTCATCTAAGTTCATGGTGAACTTCTTTTCTTCTAGCACATATTTATTTTTGCCCATGGACAAAGAAGTGCATCTAAATAAATTAGAATATAATCAAAAAGATAATTTATTTCAATAATTCAATACAAAATGTGAAATGCATATATTATATAGAGTCATTACAAGTAGAGTGATCGGTTTCAAGTGTTTATTTTGTTAATGTTGATGATTATAACTTACAGACAATAAAAATCTAAAAGTCATTATCTCAGACAATTACAGTCATATGAAAAAGTTTGGGCACCCCTCTTAATCTTACTCATTTTTTTTTTTTTAATTGGGTTTTTGCAACAGCTATTTCAGTGTGATATATGTAATAACTGATGGACACAGTAATATTTCAGGTTTGAAATGAGGTTTATTAAACTAACCAAAAATGTGAAATATGCATTATTTCAAAATTTGACAGGTGCCAAAGTATGGGCATCCTTCTGATTTTCATGATTTGAATACTACTTTTTACTGACTTACTGAAGCACTAAATTGGTTTGGTAACCTCATTGAGCTTTGTACTTCACAGCCCGGTGTATTCAATCATGAGAAAAGCTATTTCAGGTGTCCACTTGCAAGTTGTTCTCCTAGTTGCATCTTCTCTGAGGAGTGGCATCATGGGCTCCTCAAAACAGCTCTCAAATGATCTTAAAAAAAAGATTGTTTAACATAGTTGTTCAGGGGAAGAATACAAAAAGTTGTCTCAGAGATTTAACCTGTCAGTTTCCACTGTGAGGAACATAGTAAGGAAATGGAACACCACAGGGACAGTTCTTGTAAAGGCCAGAAGTGGCAGGCCAACAAAAATATCAGAAAGGCAGAGAAGAAGAATGGTGAGAACAGTCAAGAACAATCCACAGACCACCACCAAAGACCTGCAGCATCATCTTGCTGCAGATGGTGTCACTGTGCATCGGTCAACAATACAGCGCACACTGCACAAGGAGAAGCTGTATGGGAGAGTGATGCGAAAGAAGTCGTTTCTGCATGCACGCCACAAACAGAGTCGCCTGAGGTATGCAAAAGCACATTTGGACAAGCCAGTTTCATTTTGGAAGAAGGTCCTGTGGACTGATGAAACAAAGATTGAGTTGTTTGGTCATACAACAAGGCGTTATGCATGGTGCCACAAAAACACAGCATTCCAAGAAAAACACTTGCTACCCACTGTCAAATTTGGGGAGGGTCCATCATGCTTTGGGGCTGTGTGGCCAATGACGGCAGCGGGAATCTTGTTAAAGTTGAGGGTCGCATGGATTCCACTCAGTATCAGCAGATTCTTGAGAATAATGTTCAAGAATCAGTGTCAAAGTTGAAGTTACGCCGGGGATGGATCTTTCAGCAAGGCAATGATCCAAAACACGCTCCAAATCTACTCAGGCATTCATGCAGAAGAACAATTACAATGTTCTGGAATGGTCATCCCAGTCCCCAGACCTGAATATCATTGAACATCTGAACTGGAATTGTTTTGTAAAGAGGAATGGTCAAAAATACCTTCATCCAGGATCCAGGAACTCATTAACAGCTGCAGAAAGCGACTAGAGGCTGTTATTTTTGCAAAAGGTGCATCTATTAAATATTAATCTCACTTTTCTGTTGAGGTGCCCATACTTTTGCACCTGTCAAATTTTGAAATAATGCATATTTCACATTTCGGTTAGTACAATAAACCTCATTTCAATCCTGAAATATTACTGTGTCCATCAGTTATTACATATATCACACATAAATAGCTATTGTAAAAACCCAATTTTAAACAAAAAAAAATGAGTAAGATTAAGAGGGGTGCCCAAACATTTTCATATGACTGTAGAATATCATATTAGACCAACAGAAAAAAATGATTTTATCTCATAGATGTTGGCCTAATGAAAAGTATGTACAGTAAATGCATTCAATACTTTGTTGGGTCTCCTTTTGCATGAATTACTGCATCAATGCAGTGTGGCATGGTGGTGATCAGCCTATGGCACTGCTGAGGTGTTATGGAAGCCCAGGTTGCCCAGTTCAATGACTGTCTTCTGGACATCTGGCAAAACAGCAGTCTTCCCCATGATTGTGTAGCCTACTGAACAGGGAGATTAGGGAGATAAATATGTGGCTCAGGAATTGGTGTAGAAAGGAGGGGTTTGGGTTCCTGGAAAACTGGGCCGACTTCTCTGTTGGCTACAGGTTCTATGCTAGGGACGAGTTGCACCTCAATGGCAAGGGTGCAGCTGTGCTGGGGGAGAAAATGGCTAGAAGGTTGGAGGAGTATTTAAACTAGGGATTGGGGGGGAGGGTATTCATTGTATAGGAGGGGAAGATAGAGTAAATAGTAATCTGGACACAAGTAAAAAAAATTAGGGGTGGCATGGGGGGTGGGGTTAGAACAGTCAATATAGTAGGAAGGAATAGAGGTAAAGAGAGATGCATAAAGTGCATGTACACTAATGCCAGAAGCCTCACTAACAAAATGGAGGAATTAGAATTGATTTTGAGTTAGAAGGCGGGGTAGAGAGAAGAGTGCCAGGGAGGCTAGTCCTGATCTGGCACACCACAATAAATTTGCTAAGTTGGCGGATGAGGGGGGTGCGAGTTCAGGGATAGCACTGCTGCAGCAGGGCATGACCTCTGAAAGCCAGAGGAGTGTCTGCTCCAGTAAGGGGGAAAACAGGAGAGCAGGGCAGGACAGACAGGTGCTGGTAGTGGGGGACTCAATTATTAGGAGAACAGATAGGGCAATCTGTCACAAAGACAGGGATCATCGAACAGTGTGCTGCCTACCTGGCGCTCGAGTCCGGCACATCGCTGATCGGGTTGACAGATTACTGGGAGGGGCTGGTGAGGACCCAGCGGTCATGGTGCACATTGGCACAAATGACAAAGTTAGAGGTAGGTGGAAGGTCCTTAAAGATGATTTCAGGGAATTAGGCTGCAAGCTTAAGGCAAGGACCTCCAAGGTAGTATTCTCTGAAATACTGCCTGTACCATGCACCACACCAGAGAGGCAACAGGAGATTAGGGAGATAAATAAGTGGCTCAGGAATTGGTGTAAGAAGGAGGGGTTTGGGTTTCTTGAGAACTGGGCCAACTTCTCTGTTGGCTACAGGTTTTATGCTAGGGACGGGCTGCACCTCAATGGGGAGGGTGCATCTGTGCTGGGGGAGAAAATGGCTAGAAGGTTGGAGGAGTGTTTAAACTAGGGATTGGGGGGAGGGTATTCATTGTACAGGAGGGGATGATAGTGTAAATAGTAATCTGGGCACAAGTAATAAAATTGGGGGTGGCATGGGGGGTGGGGTTAGAACAGTCAATATAGTAGGAAGGAATAGAGGTAGAGAGAGGTACATAAAGTGCATGTACACTAATGCCAGAAGCCTCACCAACAAAATGGAGGAATTAGAATTGATTTTGTTGGAAAATAATTATGACATGGTGGGGATATCGGAGACATGACTGGACGAGAGCCAGGACTGGGTTGTTAATTTACAGGGCTATAGTCTGTTCAGAAATAACCGTACAAATAATCGAGGGGGAGGTGTCTGTTTATACATAAAATGATCCTTAAAACCCATCCTGCGTGATAATATAGGTGAATCTAATGGAAATGTAGAGTCCCTGTGGGTGGAAATAAGGGGAGGGGGAAAAAATAATAAATTACTGATAGGGGTTTGTTATAGGTCTCCAACAATAATGGAAGTGGAGGAGAATATCCTCATAAAGCAAATAGATGAAGCAGCGACTCAGGGAGAAGTCATTAATATGGGGGACTTCCACTACCCTGAAATACATTGGGGAACAGAAACCTGCAGTTCCAGCAAAGGTAATAGGTTTTTTACAACTATAAGAGACAATTATCTTTGACAACTGGTTCAGGACCCAACAAGAAGGGGGGCACTGCTGGACCTAATATTAACCAACAGGCTGGACCGTATATTACATTTACGGGTTGGAGGTCACTTGGGTAATAGTGATCACAAAATAAGCTTTCAAGTATCCTTTAATAAGATGTGTAGTAGAGGGGCTACAAGGACACTAAACCTCAAGAAGGTAAATTTACAACGGTTGAGAGATGATTTTAGTGCAATAAACTGGGACGATGTCCTGAGACATAAAAGTACACAAAGCAAATGGGAGACGTTAATTAGCATCCTGAATAGGGACTGTGCACAATATATACCCTATTGGAATAAGCATGCTAGAAATAGGAGGAAACCACTATGGCTAAATAAGGCTGTAAGAGGTGCAATAAGTGACAAAAAGAAAGCATTTATGGTATTAAAGCAAGTAGGTAGTGATAAAGTGTTAAATAAATACAGAAAATTAAATAACATTTGTAAAAAGCAAATCAAGGCAGCAGATTGAGATAGAGAGACTCATTGCCAGAGAAAGTAAAAATAATCCCAAAATACATAAATAGTAAGAAATTTAAAAAATGATTGTGTTGGCCCCTTTAAAAATAATCTGGGTGAAATGGTGGATGAGGAAAAAGCCAATATGCTAAATGACTTTTTTTCAACAGTATTTAAACAAGAAAATCCCATGACAGACAATATGATCAGTGATAAAACTCTCAAATGTCACCTGCTTAACTCAGCAGGAAGTATGGCACTGTCTAAAAATCACTAAAAGTGACAAATCCCCAGGCCCGGATGGGATACACCCCAGAGTACTGCAGGAATTAAGTACCGTCATAGATAAATCATTATTTTTAAACTTTAAAGATTCCATAATAACAGGGTCTGTACCACAGGACTGGCGTATAGCAAATGTGGTGCCAATATTCAAAAAGGGGACAAAAACTGAACTTGGAAATTATAGGCCAGTAAGCTTAACCTCTACTGTGGGTAAAATACTAGAGGGTTTTCTAAGAGATGCTATACTGGAGTATCTGAAGAAAAATAACCTCATGATCCAATATCAACATGGGTTTACGAGGGACCGTTCCTGTCAAACTAATCTGATATGCTTCTATGAAGAAGTAAGTTCTGGACTGGACTAAAGAAATGCAGTGGACGTGGTGTATATGGACTTTTCAAAAGCTTTTGATATGGTGCCACACAAAAGGTTGATACATAAAATGAGAGCAATGGGGATAGGGGAAAATATGTGTAAGTGTGTTAAGAACTGGCTTAGTGATAGGAAACAAAGGGTGGTCATTAATGGAACACACTCAGAATGGGCCACAGTTAGGGATGGGCGAGTATACTCGCTACTATTCGGCACTCGCCGAATAGTAGCGGTATTTGTGTACTCGCTACTCGCCGAGTAAATTAGGATTACTCGGTAGCAGCAAGTACCAAATACTTTTGCAGTGTATCAGTAGATACACTGCAAAAGTCCTGTAAAAGAGAGAAAAAGTGGTTAAAAAAATAAAAAAATCGGATACTCACCTTAACCGACGGCTGTACCGGGACCGGCCGATGCACGTCTATTCATGGAAAAGGACCTTTCACTCACTCAGCCAATCAGATGGCTGGGAGAGATCTGACCAATCAGATACCGCCACGTCACAATCACGTGATCGCTAGCAGCCACCTGATTGGCCAGATGTAAAGGTCCTCTCAGGTACACCGAGGACCTTTCCATCTGGCCAATCAGGTGGCCGCTAGAGATTACGTCATTGTGACGTGGCGGCATCTGATTGGCCAGATCTCTCCCGGCCATCTGATTGGCTGAGAGAGTGAAAGGTCCTTTTCCATGAATGGACATGCATTGGCCGTTCCCGGTACAGCCGTCGGTTAAGGTGAGTATCCGATTTTTTTATTTTTTAACCACTTTTTCTCTCTTTTACAGGACTTTTGCATTGTATCTACTGATACACTGCAAAAGTATTCGGAATCGCTATACTCGCAACGAGTAGCGAGTACCGCTACCTGCTCGTTGCGGATATAGCGATTCCGAATAGTAAGGTATTCGCCCATCCCTAGTCACAGTTAACAGTGGGGTACCACAGGGGTCAGTGTTTGGCCCGCTTCTTTTTAATACATTTATTAATGACCTTGTAGGGGGCATACAGAGTAGAATCTCAATATTTGCAGATGACACTAAACGCTGTAGGGTAATCAATACAGAGGAGGACAATTTCATATTACAGGAGGATTTATGTAAACTAGAAGCTTGGGCTGATAAATGGCAAATGAGCTTAAATGAGGATAAATGTAAGGTCATGCACTTGGGCAGAGGAAACAAAAGGTATAATTATGTGCTTAATTGTAAAACACTGGGCAAAACTATCACTGAAAAAGACCTAGGTGTATGGGTAGATGACAAACTCACATTTAGTGGCCAGTGTCGGGCAGCTGCTGCAAAGGCAAATAAAATAATGGGATTCATTAAAAGAGGCATAGATGCTCATGAGGAGAACATAATTTTACCTCTATACAAGTCACTAGTGCGACCACACTTAGAATACTGTGTACAATTCTGATCTTTGGTGTATAAGAAAGACATAGCTGAACTAGAGCGGGTTCAGAGAAGAGCGACCAAGGTTATTATAGGACTGAGGGGTCTGCAATACCAAGACAGGTTATTAAACTTGGGGTTATTTAGCTAGGAAAAACGAAGGCTTAGCAGTGATCTTTAATAATGTATAAATATATGAGGGGACAGTACAGAGACCTTTTTAATGGTCTCTTTACTCTTAGGCCTGAGATGATGACAAGAAGGCATCCTCTACGTCTGGAGGAAAGAAGGTTTAATCATAATTACAGACGTGGATTCTTTACTGTAAGAGCAGTGGGACTATGGAACTCTCTTCCACATGATGTTGTAAAGAGTAAGTCACTACTAACATTTAAGAAGGGACTAGATGATTTTCTTGAAAAGTATAATATTAGCAGTTATATTGTGGTGATGTGCCCCTAGCCGGGTGCAGCACACGGGTTATCAGTGCAGGTCTCTGTTCACATTGGCCGGTTTTCCCATGTGTGTGTGCTGTGTGAAACCTGTCCAGTGCACAGTGGGTTAACAGCTGAAGGGTTTTCATGAGCTGACTGAACAGCTGAGTGTGAGTGCTGTAACATCTAGAACAGGGTCTCAAACTCGCGGCCCCCGGGCCACAAGCGGCCCGCCACGCTCCCCAGTGCGGCCCGGGGCACCATGAAAGAAAAATGCATGCCTCGGGCCATTATACATGCAGCCGCCGCGGTACCGCTTTATTGTGACTACTGTGACAGGTACCGCCGGCTCAGCTCAGTGCTCACACAAGCGCCTTCGCACCTGCCCTGTACATTCACGGAAGCAGGCGGCCGGTGGACCAATCAGAAGCCTCCTGTGACGTCACAGGCGGCTTCTGATTGGTCCACCGGCCGCCTGCTTCCGTGAATGTACAGGCGCGAAGGCGCTTGTGTGAGCACTGAGCTGAGCCGGCGGTACCTGTCACAGTAGTCACAATAAAGCGGTACCGCGGCGGCTGCATGTATAATGGCCCGGGGCATCAGGTGTGTATGAATGAGTGTTAGAGAGAGAGTGTGAGTATGTGTGAGTGTGTATGTGTATAATAGTGAGTGTTTTTGTGTGTATATGTGAGTGAGTGTATGTGTATAATAGTGAGTGTATTTGTGTGTATAATAGTGTGTATGTGTATAATAGTGAGTGTATTTGTGTGTATATGTGAGTGTATTTGTGTGTATATGTGAGTGAGTGTATGTGTATATGTGTGAGTATTTGTGTGTATATGTGAGTGAGTGTGTGTATAATAGTGAGTGTATTTGTGTGTATGTGAGTGTGTATGTGTATAATAGTGAGTGTATTTGTGTGTATATGTGAGTGTGTATGTGTATAATAGAGAGTGTATTTGTGTGTATATGTGAGTGTGTATGTGTATAATAGTGAGTGTATTTGTGTGTATATGTGAGTGAGTGTATGTGTATAATAGTGAGTGTATTTGTGTGTATAATAGTGTGTATGTGTATAATAGTGAGTGTATTTGTGTGTATATGTGAGTGTATTTGTGTGTATATGTGAGTGAGTGTATGTGTATATGTGTGAGTATTTGTGTGTATATGTGAGTGAGTGTGTGTATAATAGTGAGTGTATTTGTCTGTATGTGAGTGTGTATGTGCATAATAGTGAGTGTATTTGTGTGTATATGTGAGTGTGTATGTGTGTAATAGTGAGTGTATTTGTGTGTATATGTGAGTGTGTATGTGTATAATAGTGAGTGTATTTGTGTGTATATGTGAGTGAGTGTATGTGTATAATAGTGAGTGTATTTGTGTGTATAATAGTGTGTATGTGTATAATAGTGAGTGTATTTGTGTGTATATGTGAGTGTATTTGTGTGTATATGTGAGTGAGTGTATGTGCATATGTGTGAGTATTTGTGTGTATATGTGAGTGAGTGTGTGTATAATAGTGAGTGTATTTGTGTGTATATGTGAGTGTGTATGTGTATAATAGTGAGTGTATTTGTGTGTATATGTGAGTGTGTATGTGTATAATAGTGAGTGTATTTGTGTGTATATGTGAGTGAGTGTATGTGTATAATAGTGAGTGTATTTGTGTGTATAATAGTGTGTATGTGTATAATAGTGAGTGTATTTGTGTGTATATGTGTGAGTATTTGTGTGTATATGTGAGTGAGTGTGTGTATAATAGTGAGTGTATTTGTGTGTATATGTGAGTGTGTATGTGTATAATAGTGAGTGTATTTGTGTGTATATGTGAGTGAGTGTATGTGTATAATAGTGAGTGTATTTGTGTGTATATGTGAGTGTGTATGTGTATATATGTGAGTGTATTTGTGTATATATGTGAGTATTTGTGTGTATATGTGAGTGTGTGTATAATAGTGAGTGTATTTGTGTGTATATGTGAGTGTGTATGTGTATAATAGTGAGTGTATTTGTGTGTATATGTGGGTGTGTATGTGTATATATGTGAGTGTATTTGTGTGTATGTGTGTGAGTATTTGTGTGTATATGTGAGTGAGTGTGTATGTGTGAGTGTATGTGTGTGTGAATATGTGTGAGTGTGTATATGTGTGTGCGTGTATATTTGTATGTGAGTGTGTATATGTGTGTGCGTGTATATTTGTGAGTGTGTATATGTGTGTGAGTGTATGTATATGTGTGAGTGTATTCCTGTGTGAATATGTCTGAGGATGTATGTGTGTATGTATGTGAGTGTGTGTGTGTGAATGTGCGGGTGTGTATATATGGGCTTGCCCACACACCTGCGCTCTCAGTATTTAGCGCTTCTGCGCTAAATACTTAGGTTTTGACAGAGAAGCAGAGGTGCGTGTATGCAGCCGCTTTCAGCAGACTCTGTCCCTGGTTACCCGATGTGTATCGTGGTAACCAGTTCATACAACAGGCTGCCCACTGTCAGCTTATCCCGAGCGCACAGGGAAACGCTGCTTGCAGTGTTTCCCTGTGCGCTCTGGATAAGCGCACACTATGTAGCCTGTCGTATGAACTGGATACACATCGGGTAACCAGGGACAGCGTCTGCTGAAATCGGCCGCATACACGCACCTCTGTTTCTCTGTCAAAACCTAAGTATTTAGCGCAGAAGCGCTAAATACTGAGAGCGCAGGTGTGTGGGCAAGCCCATATATACACACCCGCACATTCACACACACACACTCACATACATACAAGCCCTATGTGAGTGTGTGTGTGAGCGAGAGAACAAAAAGAACAGAGACCAGGACATTACTACAAGATGACAAGGGAGGGAACATTACTAAAAGATTGGGACATTACTACAAGAGGAGGACCAGGATGGGGGACATTAATATAGGATGGGGACCAGGATGGGGACATTACTACAAGATGGAGACCAGGGTGGGGACATTACTACAAGAGGACCAGGATGGGGACATTACTACAAGAAGGTGATCAGGATGGGGACATTACTACATGATGAGGACCAGTTTGGGGGACATTAATATACAATGGGGACCAGTATGGGGACATTACTACAAGATGGAGACCAGGGTGGGGACATTACTACAAGATGGAGACCAGGGTGGGGACATTACTACAAGAAGATCATAATTTGTACTTTACTAGATTGAGCAAAAAATTCTGGTATTGCTAAAATGTCACTTATGGTACCGTTACACGTCGCAACATTGCATGCAATGTCACTGGCAATTTGCTGGTTGCAGTGAAATCATGGACACATTGTTCTATTTTCTTGCTGTGTACAAATGGAACAATGTGTCCATGATTTCACTGCAACCAGCAAATTGCCTGTGAAATTGCATGCAGTGTTGCGACGTGTAACGGTACCTTTAGTCCTACAAGCAATGCGGCCCCCCGATATCAATTTTTTCTACATGCGGCCCACCAACCCAACCGAGTTTGAGACCCCTGATCTAGAAGGAGTAGATGAGCCTAATGAGCGGCTGAGAGCAATGTGTGCTGATTACTAGCAGCCCAGGTGCGTGTGTCCGGTGGGTGTGGCAGCTACGATAAGAGCCTGCCAGGTGTCTGAGTGAATGAGGATGATGGGAATCAGAGCAGTCCAGACCACTGCCATGTGAGGACGTGCTGGAAGTGATCCGTCCCTGGTGGGGGAAGTGAAGGGAGCCTGCCAGCTCCATGCCTGTGGCACCTGATGTGTGCATGCCAGCCAGTGTTCAGGACCGAGGACGACTCAAGGGCCAGGCGATCATATGAGTGATGAGAGACCGAGGACGGCTCAAGAGCCAGGCGGTCATATGAGTGATGAGAGACCGAGGACAGCTCAAGGGCCAGGCGGTCATAAGTATAGCCGACGTTGGGACTGACTGAGTGAGTCATGATATGGTCCCAATGACTATGTGTGAAGGTGTATGTGTACTCACAAAGGCGTATGTATAATTACCCTGTGTGATATGTGACTGGGTGACTCATAGTGGTGTATGAAAAAGTACCATATGATGTATCCAGGTGTGAAGGAAGGTCAGGCGGCCGTAACCGCCATTGGGTCCGACTGGGTAGTCGTAAAAGGACCAGTTGAAAGTGTATGATGCAGTGTGGGTTGAGACTCCCTAAGGGTAGGTTGAGGATCCCTACCGTAGGATGGGGAAGCATCCCTGTCAGGGTGTTAGAACCAGACTGAGGTCTGCAAGGGTCGGTGGGTAACGCCTTGAAGTTCTTTGGAAAACGTAATTCCAAGGTGACTGTAAACATGGTGTAATGTCATATGTGAATGTCATATACTGCAATGTAATGATATGCATATTATATGTGAAAATGTAAAGGGTGTTGTGTTACCAGTGGTTTATGGCATGAAATAAACTACTGTGTTATGCTACTCGTTAAAAATGTAGTCACTAATGTCATTTCCCCGTGCCAAGCGGGTTCCCTGGGTCGCTGCCTCACAATATATACTAAATTCTTTGATAGGGCGTTGATCCAGGGAATTAGTCTGATTGCCGTATCTGGAGTCAGGAAGGAATTTTTTTCCCCAATGTGGAGCTTAGTGTTGCCACATGGGGTTTTTTTTTGCCTTCCTCTGGATCAACATGTTAGGCTATGGGTTGAACTAGATGGACTTAAAGTCTTCCTTCAACCTTAAAAACTATGTTACTATGTTAAAAAACAAACAAACAAAAAAAACTATGTATATTTTACCATTTGAACCATAAGGGACCATTTGAAATACTTAGTAAGCCTTTGCAGGTATTTTGTGTGAATCATTCTAATTTTCTGAGATAATGACTTTTGGGTTTTTATGGTCTGTAAGTAATAATCATCAACATCAACATAAATAACAATTTAAATAGTTCACTCTGTAATGACGATATATAATATATGTGTGGCGCCCCACTGGTCAGTGCGCCACTATAGGGGTACTGCACCCAGAACAGTGAGTGTGGTTTCCCGGTCACCCGAGGATTTGGATGTTAACCTGAGGCCCTCATCCCCGTATTCATACACATAGAGCTAGGGGACCAAATGGCTAAACCCCTTTACCAGGGTAACCAGTCCCGGTGGGAGGTGCTTAAGTGGAGGGAAAAGGGGGAGAGGACATTTAGTCAGTCGGAGTGAAGTAAAGATCCGCGAGGCAAGTCGAGGAGAGAGGACCCTGCAAGAAGTGTGTGGAGGGTGCCTGTAAAGGAAGGCAACCCAGACAGAAGGGGGATCCCTGCAAGAGAGAGCCCAGTGCGGGGCCATCCTGATAACCGGCTCAGAGGGAACCCAGTCCAAGACGGTGTGTACTGGCTCTGAGTGCGGTGTATGAAAGTTTAACTCTGAGCCGCCGAACCCGGTGGGACGAAGGCCTTCCATATAGCCCTGACCTAGTCTGACACGCACGTCCCAACCAGGAGCACTAAACTCGGTTGAGCCCCTTATAGAGAAAAAGGGTACCTCTATATACCCAATGGTCCTGGTAGTAAGAGGGCTCCGTGCAGGGCAGTGCACAGATAGTAAGGAGAATGCAGTGAAAAGGACAGAGAAAGTACCAGAAGGAACATCACTGAGAGCCTCGAAGAGACTTTGCATCCTTTGGTCACTACCCGGCCAGCTACCCGTGACTGTGTACCTTGTGAACAACTCTGAAAGTCTGGTGACTTGCAGAGCAAGAAGGCCTCCTGTGTTTTCAGCAGTTATCACACGGCCCTGGGGACTCCACTCCACCTGCGGGGAGCGACATCATCCGGCTTCTTATCCATCATCCCCAGAGGTCTGCAGCAGTGCTAGTGTATTCACCAGGCTCCGCAGGTGGCGTCACAAACTATATCTTATTTTTCTTTATTAACCCCCTTTTTAAGTGACCACCAGGGCCACGGCCCGGACACAGGCTACCGTTGACATCATCCAGAACTAAAACGCCCGGGATCCCCGGCCCTGGGATGGGTCATATGCACTCCACTTTTGTATTTAATTACTGAAATAAATGATATTTTTGATGATATTCTAATTCATTGAGATGCACTTGTAATTGTCCTTTTTCCTTTTTATTTATTATTTTCTCTTTTTCTTTTTTATATTTTCATGTATTTTACTACATAAAGATTTTATTTTTATTTTGTGAACATTACCGCGGTATTACCGGTAACCCTTTGTAGACGGACTCTGGTGTCATGTCATCACTTGATGCTGCTTTTAAAAAGTACCTGACTTAGGCTAGGGTCACACATAAGCCCTTGGTCTGTTTTTTTACTTCACTTTTGTCATTTTTTTTTTTCTAAGTCCAAAAACTGACAGAAAAACAGATTGGATGTAATAAACACCCTGTCCGTTTTTCTCTGGACCTAAAAACATTGCTCTGTCCGTTTTTGCTAGCAACGTTTTTGGCATCAGTTAAAAAACGCATGCGTTTTTTTAACATGGGGCCCTGTGAGAAACGCATGTGTTAACGCATGGCACATATAGGCACCTGCGTTAACGCATGCGTTAACGCATATGCGTTTTTAATGAAAAAAAAATTACTAAGTCCAAAAACGTTCAGAGGTGCAGGAGGCTCAAAAAGCACCCAAAAAAAAAAAGAATTGGTCATGGAAATCACTTCCAAAAACGGACTTCTATGTGTGACCCCAGCCTTATTTAAACCAGACCACTGTTAATGCCTTTTAATTTGGTACCTTCCCTGAAGAAGTGAGTTTGCTTTAAAATGCATTGAATAAAGCACCCTTCGTCTTTTATTCAGCATACTGGAGCTTTCTTTTACCTGCAGCAGAGCAGATTGATCCACATATCTCCTGGTACCTATACTGCCTACCACAACTTGACATTTATAGATTGTGTCATCAATCAGATCTTAATGGTGGTATGATTGTTCAAGATCACGTCATAATTCTTCAATAAGATTTCCTTCATTAACACTTTCGAATTACCGTATATACTCGTGTATAAGCCGACCCGTGTATAAGCCGACCCCCCTACTTTTGCCCCCAAAACCTGGGAAAACCCATTGACTCGCGTATAAGCCGAGGGTGGACCACAGCACAGGTATACAGCCCCCAGCAGTGTGGTATACAGCAGCCTCCCCAGCAGTGTGGTATACAGCAGCCTCCCCAGCAGTGTGGTATATACAGCACCCTCCCCAGCAGTGTGGTATATACAGCACCCTCCCCAGCAGTGTGGTATATACAGCACCCTCCCCAGCAGTGTGGTATCTACAGCACCCTCCCCAGCAGTGTGGTATATACAGCAGCCTCCCCAGCAGTGTGGTACATACAGCAGCCTCCCCAGCAGTGTGGTATATACAGCAGCCTCCCCAGCAGTGTGGTATAAACAGCAGCCTCCCCAGCAGTGTGGTATATACAGCAGCCTCCCCAGCAGTGTGGTATATACAGCACCCTCCCCAGCAGTGTGGTATATACAGCAGCCTCCCCAGCAGTGTGGTATATACAGCACCCTCCCCAGCAGTGTGGTATATACAGCAGCCTCCCCAGCAGTGTGGTATATACAGCAGCCTCCCCAGCAGTGTGGTATATACAGCACCCTCCCCAGCAGTGTGGTATATACAGCACCCTCCCCAGCAGTGTGGTATATACAGCACCCTCCCCAGCAGTGTGGTATATACAGCAGCCTCCCCAGCAGTGTGGTATATACAGCACCCTCCCCAGCAGTGTGGTATATACAGCAGCCTCCTCAGCAGTGTGGTATATACAGCAGCCTCCCAGCAGTGTGGTATATACAGCACCCTCCCCAGCAGTGTGGTATATACAGCAGCCTCCTCAGCAGTGTGGTATATTACAGCAGCCTCCCCAGCAGTGTGGTATATACAGCACCCTCCCAGCAGTGTGGTATATACAGCAGCCTCCTCAGCAGTGTGGTATATACAGCAGCCTCCCCAGCAGTGTGGTATATACAGCACCCTCCCAGCAGTGTGGTATATACAGCACCCTCCCCAGCAGTGTGGTATATACAGGCCCCCCGATACCCACCCTGTAGTTTATACAGGCCCCCCGATCCCCCCCACCCCGTAGTATATACAGGCCCCCCGTAGTTTATACAGGCCACCTGATCCCCCCACCCCGTAGTATATACAGGCCCCCGATTCCCACCCTCCCTGTAGTATATAAAGGCCCCCGCGCTCTATATACAGGCCCCCGGTTGCAGCCACAGACCTGTAAGAGAATCGCTTTCATACTTACCCTCCTCGCTGTCATCGCGCGTCCTCGTCTCCTTCCGCTTCTACCCGGCGCATCCACAATGACGTCATTGTGGACGCCGGGTAGAAGCAGGAAGGAGACCAGAGGAGCGCTGGTAACAGCGAGGAGGGTAAGTATGAAAGCGATTCTCTTACAGGTCTGTGGCTGCAACGGGGGCCTGTATATAGAGCGCGGGGGGCCTGTATATAACTACAGGAGGGTGGGAATCGGGGGGACTGTATATACTACGGGGAGGGGGGGGGATCGGGTGGCCTGTATAAACTACGGGGGCCTGTATATACTACGGGGCGGGGGGGATCGGGGGGCCTGTATAAACTACGGTGGGGGGGGGGGGGTCGGGGGGCCTGTTATAAACTACTGGGGAGCGCAATGTAATATACACGGCTCCCCTGCCGCTGATGGACAGGGGGATGCCGTGCATATTGCATTGCACTAATGAGCGCCAACGTGACCGGCCGCTCATAGTGCAGCCTCCCCTGCCTCCTCCAGCCCCGGACACCGGCCCCCCCACTCAGCCGTATAGTGACTCGGGTATAAGCGAGGGGGCACTTTTCAGCACAATTTTTGTGCTGAAAAACTCAGCTTATACACGAGTATTAAGGTATCTCGTTAATAGCGTCTGATGTCTGACTTTATTATTTCTAGTAGTTTAGTTACGATATTTGATGATTTAACTGGATACATATGTCCACAGTAATGAAGGCCTTGTTTTCTACTTTCTCAACAAAAGATCATGTAGACAACTCAAATATAGTTTATCCAGAGTTTACACATTCAAGGAGACTGCTGCCTTGATCACTGGACAATATTTAATATATCACTTGGATGATCTGATATTTGCAGATTGTAATTTGTTTACTTGTGATATATAACAATTAATGTTTTCTGTAAACAGCTTAATCTTGAAGACTGGTCCATGCTTCTTTCTATGACAGTTTGATGTTTTCTTGGCAAGAGAATTACAACATGAAATGATGTCTTATATTCAGTTACTTGTTTGGATTTTCTTCACGTTCTCCTAAATTGACCTTTACATTTCTTTTAGTAAACACACAATTTGTCAACTTGCTTTAAGAAGTGTGGTATGCTAAGTCAATTTACTTATGTAATGTAAACCACATACTCTACACCTTGAAATCAACCCAATTTATGTTTAAGTAATATATCATGACACATCCATTTTTCCTTCCGAAGATTTTTGTCATGTCCTATCGGCTCCAGGCAAAAAGTTAGACTTGGGATCCCCACCATCAGATAACATTTGAATATTGCTACAAATATTTCTACCATCTTGTTATCGAACAAAGTGCATTGTATTAAGACACTTGGAACACTTCACTGTTAATAAAAGTGGGGTATATAAATGTAAACAGAAAAAATGTCAATGCTGCTATAATATAGCAGACAAACAACAACAGATAGTCTCCAAAAATACAGGTGAAGTGTTCCAAATTGAACAATTTCTCACTTATACAAGTGACTTTGTGATATATGTCATCAATTGTGACTGTGGCCTCCAGTATGTGGGGAGGAACACACACAAATGGTTCGAACTTGATTGAATGGCCGCAGGCACAACGCCAAAGTCGGTCTACTTACTCACAGTCTATCAAGACACCTCTTGCTAACTCATAAGAAAGAATTTAATGTGACCTTGACACCGGTTGAACAGATCCCTGGAGATGTTTCTAATAGAATACAGCAGTTAAATAAGAAAGAGGCTTTCTGGATAGACAGATTGAGGACTCTGTATCCAGATGGCCTCAATGATAAGCTAGAAAATATATAGTACTGCTGTCTTGAATCTAAAATAGTCATCACCAGGTTTGAGCTGGATAGTCTTTGAATCCCTCCTGAAGAATGGTATTATATGCCTTTTTTTGATGAGATGGCTTTTTTTACATATATGATCATGTTTTATGTTGAACACTAATATCCGTGGCCTTTAAGAAATTGTCTAGAAACCCTATTGAAAGAAATTAAGCACACGGAGACCAGACCTGTGGGTGGCTCTGTAGAGTAAGTAAATAAGTGTGATAAGGATATAGGAATAAGCATATATGAGTTCTAGTCCTGACAGATACTAGTTAATCCTATGGTCCCCCGTGATGCAACTAGGAATAAGAAATAAATATATTTACTAGATGAGGAATAGGATGCCATAGGATAAACTATTTTAATGATTTTTTATCAAATTTTACTCTTTTTATCTTAAAAATACAACACAATTTTATTGAATTGTATTTTTTATAATCATCTCCCTGTTTGAATGCGGGGATTTTGTATTTTCGGAAGAGAGATGAGAACTATAAGAAAACATGAGAAACACATAGAAAATTAGGTTTATAATAGATTCTAGGTACTATAGGCTCCCTCTACAATTAGCCTCCCAACACTCTGGAGAGGTGAGCAGGTGTTTTCATTTGATGATAATTGATTGAAGGGTTGAAACCTTTTTCCCCCTATATAAATGTGTCTTTTTAAGATATTTATGATTTTACCTGATGAAGGCTAATTTTATGTATAGCCGAAACGCGTTGTGTTTGTATATATAATAAATCGGAATTTCCTTGAAATAATCGGAGTAATTAATGAACCATCTGGAAGCGCTCCTTGACAAACTGGAAATCCTTCTCTACACAGAGAAATCCTTCTCTACACAGAGAAATCCTTCTCTATACAGAGACACACACACACCCATGGGACACACACACACACCCTATCGCGACACATGCACTCACCCCACAGGGACACACACACACCACAAAGAGACACACACAACACAAACACACACACCACCCAGACCCCCCCCACAGGGACACACACACATAGCCACCCTATAGGGACACATGCACTCACCCCACAGGGACACACCACAAAGAGACACACACACCACACAGACCCCCCCCACAGGGACACACACACATACACACCCTATAGGGACACATGCACTCACCCTACAGGGACACACACACACACACCACAAGAGACACACACACCCCACACAGACACCCCCCCACAGGGACACATACACACCCTATAGGGACACATGTACTCACCCCACAGGGACACACACACACACCACAAAGAGACTCACAAAAACACAGACACACACACCACACAGACCCCCCCCACCCACAGGGACACACACATAGCCACCTATAGGGACACATGCACTCACCCCACAGGGACACACACACCAAAAAGACACACCACACGCCACACAGAACCCCTCAGGACACACACACATACACACCCTATAGGGACATATGCACTCACCCCACAGGGACACACACACACTACAAAGATACACACAACACAGAGACACACACACGCACCCCACACGACACCCCCCCACAGGGACACACACACATACACACCCTATAGGGACACATGCACTCACCCCACAGACACACACACCACACACCACAAAGAGACATACACAACACAGATACACACACACACCACACAGACCCCCCCACAGGGACACGCACACATACACACCCTATAGGGACACATGCACTCACCCCACATGGAACACACACACACCACAAAGGGACACACACAACAGAGACACACACCACACAGACCCCCCCCACAGGGACACACACACATACACACCCTATAGGGACACATGCACTCACCCCACAGGGACACACACATACACACACCCCAGGGACACACACACCACACAGACAGACACAGATGTGCACAAATCACCTCACACAACTTGCCTCATATGTGTGCTATCTTTAATTTCCAAACATAAACATCTGATTAAAAACAGCCAATGTGCAACACGTGCCATATAGGGAATTAAGGCAGATGTCAGTCACATGAGCTGTCTATTATATGTATGTGTGAGGTAACATATACTGCCCGGCCAGGGGGAGGATTTACTGTTGGCTGGAGATGTATTAGGCTGCCTATAGCAATCAATCACAGCTCAGCTTCTATTTTCTTACAGGTCATTAATATGACGTATTCAAACTCTATTTTGTTATAGCTAACATCAGTTATTTATTAACCTCGGTGTAGCCGGGTACTACAGCTAGTATAATATAATGTACACCTATTACCAAGGAGCCCATACAGCTAAACCTCAGAAAGGGCTCTGACCGAGTATTATGTTACAGATTTTTATATGTTGTGTGAAGTGTTCTATATGTGAACTCAGTTCAGAGCCCCTTATATTTGTGAATCTGGTTGAAATTGCGCTGTAGTATGTGTTTTTTATATTCATATATCTATTATATTGAACATGAAACAGGGCAGTATTATTTAGCTAATCTGCAGCAATCCATCAGTGTGGGTATTGTTGTTGGTCTGGGAGATAGACTACAGACAGGTGGCGCATATGCAACTTCTTTGATTATATAGCGGGAACAATCAGTTGTTACATGACATGCTAGAACCAGTCAAGCCAATAGTAAATATTGGGCAGTCATATTCATATGCATGTCCATCAGGACTGTCCACTTAGAGGTCATCCAGTCTCTTCATGCTTCAAGTTTCATCAATGCTCTCAGACAATTTATTGCCATCCAAGGTTCCTTGAAACATATATGTTCAAACCAAGAAACTAACCTAGTTGGTGCAGCCAAATAATTAAGAATTTCTTCAGATCTGGACAGTAAAACTCCTGACAGATTTGTTAACAACCAGAGGTGCACATCAATGTATGTAATCCCTTAGGAAGGAGCAAGGAAATGCGTAGTATAAATAAAAGCTGCATCATTGCCAAAGATCTCATGGGTCCTGTCATTCCTGCAGCAGCGCGGATCACCAGCACTTTGTCCATCCAGCCCAGAGGTGCACATGGACATTCAACCTGCCTCAATTTTATCATATGGGAGCATCTTCAGAAAGAAAAATTAGTGTAGTTCAGAGAATTCTCAACTCCACTCCTCTACAAGCAAGTACAGCAAGGCTCACCCACAAAAGACTAATAATCTTCGTGGCTGAAGCTGTAGCTACTATAAATGCCTGACCCTTAGCTCCACCCCAGTCTTGGGACCCTGAAGAGCTCTTATTATTGCCTCCAGACACTCTCCTTTTTAGAAAACAGAGCCATTCTGCTCTCCTCCTGGATAATTGCTAATTTGATGTTAAAGACCTGTACAAGTGTCAAGGAGACAGGAACAAGTCTTGCAATTACATTTTGTGACAGCTGGTAATACTTAACTACACTGCAACCATGGACAAAATGGCAATCTACTAGGCCAAATCTGAACATTGATAACCTTGTTCTTGTGAAAGACTGTCAAATTAACAGAAATCAGTGTCCACTTGGTCTAGTCTTCACAAATTTCCTTAGCAAAGATGATAATACCGCAAAGTAAAAGTAAGGTGTAAACACAAGTTTTGCACAAACTTCACCGACTAACATGGCGACATTGGGTTCTTTTGAGATTGCAGATTCTGACACACTGCTTGTTTCTCTGGTGTCAACAGAGCCAGACTCAGTTACATCTGTTTCAGAGGCTTGCCCCATTCTCTCGTTTTCAATGAACAGTAATCAAAATGTTTTTAGCTTATAACTGCTTATAACAGCTTGAGAGGGAGTACACTGTCACTGTATATTCAAAGGAATATAGTAATGGGAGCAGGGAGTGATACTGAGCATGCTTCAGAATTGACAGCCAACACATGGTCAGTAAATGCAGGGCCTAACTGAGACCCTGAAATGCATGCTTAATTTCAGAGTGTGGAAAGTAGCTGTGGCAATGATCGCAATCCCAAGACCTTGATGACATACCATTTGAGTATCCCAGCAAGCACAATACGAATGTATTAAGAATATAAGTAAAAAAAGCAGGAAGATAAAGCAGAGAGGGAACAACGGGGGAACTTTTAACCCCTTCCCACCCATGACATACATGTACATGATGGGTCGGCTCCTGGTGTTTGATGTGAGCTCACATCATTCACTTAACATCTCAGCTGATCTCATCAACTGAGATGGCGGGCTTCCAGCACCGATTGGATTCGTGATCTGATCAGTGCTGTTAACCCTTTGAATCTCACTGTCATTCACTGACAGCAGGATCCAAAATTGCCGCAGCGGGGATCTCGCTGTTCTCCGACGAGATCGGAGATCCAGCGATAAGATCATAGGATCTCCGTACCTGATATCCCGGGGTCCTGGTGTGACCCCCGGAAGCTATCAGGATTCGCTTCCTGTCAGTGGTTGGCAAGCGCTGTCAAGCACTGAAAGTGAAACCAAGTGCCATGTCCCGATATGCTGCAGCTGATCGGGCCATGGCACAAGGGATCAGACCCTGCAGCAGTGAGGTGCCCTATGGGGCAGTGTAAAATCAAAAATGAATTAAAAAATAAAGTTTTAATATATCTGAAAACAAAATACAAATTTAAATCACACCCTTTTTCCCCCATTCAAAATAGAAGTATTAAAAAAAACCAAAACACATATTTGGTATCACCACATTTAGAAATGCCTGAACTATCAAAATTTTAAATAAACTAATCAGAGCCGTAAACGGCATAACTGAAGAAAAAGGTCCAAAAGCCAAAATTACGTTTTTTTTTGGTCGCCACAACATTGCTATAAAATGCAATAATGGGCGATCAAAATAGCACTTTCACCCAAAAATGACATAATTAGAAACACCAGCTGAAGCCGCAAAAAATAAGCCATCACACAACGCCAGATCCAAAAAATGAGGATGTTATGGGTTGCAGAACATGGCTCAAAGAGTGCAATACTTTTTTTTTCAAACTTCTGAATTTTTTTTCACCACTTAGATAACAGTAAAAGTATACATGTTTGGTATCTATGAACTCATATCGACTCAAGACATCACACTGTCACATCAGTTTTACCATATAGTGATCATGGCGATTAAAAAAAAATAATAAAATAAACGTGTAATTGCACTTTTTTTGCACTTGGAATTTTTTTTCACATTTTCCTGAACACTATATGGTAAAATAAATGATTGCATCTGAAAGTACAACTCATCCCGCAAAAAAACAAGACATGTCTATATTGATGGAAAAATAAAAAAGTTATGGCTCTTGGAAGCAAGGGAACAAAAAACAAAAAACGAAAATGAAAAATCGCCGGTAAAGGGGTTAATTGAAGCATAATAGAAAAGTTTATAGATTATTACGATACATTTATAAGCATTTAGTAGTAAATTTAATTTTGATTTTGGACCACTGTTTTAATGTTTTCCATGGTAGAGTGTTAAGTTCTGTAGAGTCACACGCGTCAATGTCGTCAGTGAGATGATTGCTGACGACATTGACGGCTGATTGCTGGTGAGCTGTCACACAGACAGACTCACCAGCGATCAATTGACCAGAGACATCATGGAAACGATTTAAATATCGTTTCCACGATGTCTTGCTCCCGCTGCCAGCCTGCTGGAAGCGGGAGCAGGCTGGTCTCCAAGGTAAACTGCGGGTATCTAGGCAGCGCGCGCTGCCTAGATACCCGACGTGTACCTTAGTTACCAGCCTCCTCCGCTAACCAGCTGGTATCTAAGGTACACAGCGGGTAACTAGGGACCCTAGTTACCCGCTGTGTACCTTAGATACCAGCCGGTGAGCGGAGGAGGCTGGTAACTAAGGTACACGTCGGGTATCTAGGCAGCGCGCGCTGCCTAGATACCCGCAGTTTACCTTGGATACCAGCTCCCAGCGCTTGTGAGAGGCGCTGGGAGCTGGAATATCGCTACTCCCGGTGTCACACGCAGCGATGCTGCGTGTCCACCGGGCAACAATCGGCAGGTTTTAGAGCAGGTTCTAAAACCTGGCGATCATCAACCAGCGATTTATCGCTGGTTGATTCAGTATGTCACACGCATCAATATCGCTGCAACGTCACGTGCAGCCGAGATCGTGCAGGCGATATTGACGCGTGTGACTCCCCCTTAACTAACACATACTATAAATGGATTAAATCAGGGGTCTCAAACTCCAGGCCTCGAGGGCTGCACACAGTCCAGGTTTTCAGGATTTCCCTAGTATTTGACAGTTAGTAATCAAATGACCAACTGTCAAAGTATGGAAATCATGAAGACCTGGACTGTGTGCGGCCCTCGAGGCCTGGAGTTTGAGACCCCTGGATTAAATGGATTAGTGTTACTTGAAGATTTACACAGTCCACATTTCCTTCAAAGACTGTTAGACTGCTTATCTTATATATTTCAACCAACATTGAGCATGTATTTTCCTTTATTTATATTAATAAGTATAAATTAATTATAGAGATATGGTTCGCCACTCAGCCTCTGGTGCTCAGGAGAAAAAAGCACTCAATAATATAGAAATAACTCCGGCACTCAGTCAGAGATTGCATGAAACACAAAGTTTTTATTTTTGAAAAATTTGTGATATTCTATAAATTCGAAAAAATTCTGACGTTTCGGTCTCTCAGACCTTGTTCACAGAAAAGAATATCGACATAGAATCAGAAATAATAATGTCAGAAATACAACATGTAACATGACAATATCTTGTTTTGATACATTAAATGAAAAGAAACAATCACAAAACATGGCAATTTTACATATCCAGTCTATACAAAAAATATGTAATTAATCATGGAGTAAATCCTTTCCCATAGAAGTATATGTAAGTGAAGCACCCTATCTAGAACATCAGAAAAAAAGAAGAAAACATGTTTACCTTATAGCAAATTTTTCAAGAAAAAACAATGACGACTGTACTATACTGTGTCTCTCGGCTGTAAAATGAGAGCAGGAATCAATCCCTATTGCATGATTCCTTTATGGCTTTGAGCTCCCAGGAGAGACTGTCTAAGTGCTGACATGGCTGAAGGAACTTCAGTTAATAATACTGAGGATTTAAATTTTCAGTTGCGGAGGCATGCGCACAGATCACTCATGGCGGGCAATAGGAGCGCACGGCGGTCTGCAAGCATCTGCAGACACCGTGCGGCCCATTATAAAGGATAGGGCTGCGGTCTGCATGCAGAGGCTTGCAGATGTCCTCCGCAGAACGCTGCGGAGGCATCTGCAAGTGTGAACCCAGCCTTAGACTGTCCGGTGATAAATATTTCTAGGTATATTCTTTCTGACACTCAGATTACTCTTCTGTCAAAGGGTTTAGGTTTTTCTCTGTGTAACAAATTTGATATTTTTCAAACACGGTTTGAATGCCTCTTTTTTTCTCCTGTAAACTCTATGTTGATGCCTTTGCCCAAAAAGAGAGAACATTCTTCCAAAACGTTTTAGGCTTTCTCAGGTTAAGTTTTGGCAAACTTCAGCCTGTTTTTTTATGTCTCGTGGTAAGAAGTGGGGTCTTCCTGGGTCTCCTACCATACAGTCCCTTTTCATTCAGACCGACGGATAGTACGGGTTGACACTGTTGTATCCTCGGACTGCAGGGCAGCTTGAACTTGTTTGGATGTTAGTCGAGGATCTTCATCCCCATCGCACAATCTTGCATTGAAATCTCTTGTCAATTTTCTTTTCCTGCCACATCTAGGGAGGTTAGCCACAGTGCCATGGGCTTTAAACTTCTTGATGACACTGCGCTCGGTAGACACAGGAACATTCAGGTTTTAGAGAAGGACTTGTAGCCTTGAGATTGCTCATGCTTCCTCACAATTTGGTCTCTCAAGTCCTCAGACAGTTCTTTGGTCTTCTTTCTTTTCTCCATGCTCAATGTGGTACACACAAGGACACAGGACAGAGGTTGAGTCAACTTTAATCCATGTCAACTGGCTGCAAGTGTGATTTAGTTATTGCCAACACCTGTTAGGTGCCACAGGTAAGTTACAGGTGCTGTTAATTACACAAATTAGAGAAGTATCCCATGATTTTTCTAACAGTGCAATACTTTTGTCCACCCCCTTTTTTAAAGTTTGGTGTGGAACTATATCCAATTTGGCTTTAGGACAATTCATTTTGTATTTTTTTCATTGAAGACAAATTAAATGAAGATAATAATACCAAAGAATTTGTGATTGCAATCATTTTCACGAAGAAACTGAGTATTATCTGACAGAATTGCAGGGGTGTCAATACTTTTGGCCAACACTGCATATATACCTATGTATGTTAGTAAGCATCTAAATGTGTCTATGACATATCTATGAAATAGACTATTTATGTATGATATATATTCTGCTTAGAAAATCTATATATATAACATATATCAAGCTACCGTATATACTCGTGTATAAGCCGACCCGTGTATAAGCCGACCCCCCTACTTTTGACCCCAAAATCTGGGAAAACCTATTGACTCGTGTATAAGCAGAGGGTGGACCCCAGCACAGGTATACAGCCCCCAGCAGTGTGGTATACAGGCCTCCCCAGTGGTAGTATACACAGCCCCCAGCCCCAGTGGTAGTATACAGCAGCCCCAGCAGCCCCAGTGGTAGTATACAGCAGCCCCAGCAGCCCCAGTGGTAGTATACAGCAGCCCCAGTGGTAGTATACAGCAGCCCCAGCAGCCCCAGTGGTAGTATACAGCAGCCCCAGCAGCCCCAGTGATAGTATACAGCAGCCCCAGCAGCCCCAGTGGTAGTACGTAGTATACAGCAGCCCCAGCAGCCTCAGTGGTAGTATAACAGCCGAAGCCCCAGCAGCCTCAGTGGTAGTATAGCACAGCAGCCCCAGTGGTAGTTACAGCACCCCAGTGGTAGTATACAGCAGCCCCAGCAGCCCAGTGGTAGTGTACAGCAGCCCGCAGTGGTGGGGTATACAGCAGCCCCCAGGGTGGTACAGGGTATACAGCAGCCCCAGGTATACAGCAGCCCCAGGGGGATACACGCTGGGGTTACAGCAGCCCCCAGGGGGATACAGCGCCCTGGGGGTATACAGCAGCCCCAGGGGTGATACAGCAGCCCCCAGGGGGATACAGCGGCCCCGGGGGTATACAGCAGCCCCCGGGGGGGGATTACAGCTGCCCCCAAATGCTGGCACTCGCCCCCCTTGTAAGGGCCCCCCCCCGCTGCTTAACTTACCATCCCGGTCTTCTGCACAGCGCCGCTCCTCGGTGCTCCGTCTTCGCTGCTCCCGTCCTGCTACATCCGGGATCCCCGGCCGTCGGGCGATGATGTCATATGCCTGCGACGGCCGGGAATCCCGGATGTAGCAGGACGGGAGCAGCGAGGACGGAGCACCGAGGAGTGGCGCTGTGCAGAAGACCGGGATGGTAAGATACGCAGCGGGGGGGGCCTTACAAGGGGGGCGAGTGCCAGCATTTGAGGAAATATATGCACTGTTTCCCCCTGCCGCTGATTGACAGGGGGAAGCAGTGCAATATATAATGAACGGCCCCACGTGACGGGGCCACTCATACAGCAGCCTCCCCCCGCCTCTTCCAGCCTCCACCAGCCTCCACAGCCCCCACCACCGTATTGACTCGTGTATAAGCCGAGGGGAGACTTTTCAGCCCAAATTTTGGGCTGAAAAAAGTCGGCTTATACACGAGTATAAACAGTATGTATAGAAGTGTATTCTCTAAATCTATTTAGAATGCAACTATCATTAATATATATCTATATTTCTATTCATTATAGGACCAACTGAAATAGTTTAAAGTACAACATTTTTGTAAAACACATTTCTAGTGAAGATTTTTGGGTTATTAGGTAGTATTTATCCTTGAAGTGGTGTATCCACCACTTTGACCCTAACGTTGCTCGTTGCTTTACTCTGGAGAATTCAGCATACAATTGTCCATGGGCAAATACAGGTTCTGGTAAAAAAAAATGCCAACTCAATTGAGGGTCTGTCCTTGGGATTTGTTAATGGTCATAGCAAAAGCAGATTTTACAGGAAACGGTCGACGTTTTAATGTAAAAGGTAACCCAGTCTCTGAAGGACACAAATCGATGCGTGGAATAAATACAATGTCTCCTTCAGCTGAGCCAGTAATGACTTTTGCCTGTATGATGTTGCGGAGTGAGGCAGTGACAATGAGCGAGTGCCATTGCAGAGACCTTTCTTGGTGTTTAGGTTTCTTAATAGCATGACAATGGTGCCAATTTTAAGTTGTAAGAGATGTGATGGCATTCCTGATGGTGTCAGTGAGTTTAAAAATTCGACTGGGTAGTTTTGTAGTTTTCACATTCCTCTGCTTCATCAGCATCGACAGAATCATTGCTTGTATATACAATGTAATGACCACTGATTCGATCCATTACTTTAGAGTTCAGGTAATCTACGTCATCATTTTTTGAATATAGTATAGCATGTGATACAGCAGTGTTTATGCTTTCAGTGTCATTAACATTAATGCAAATATTGTCTCCAAAAATGTCGTTTACTATGGAGCCAGTGCAGAGCATGTCTGGAGGAATTTCAATGACATCGTCTCCAAGGTTGTATTCATTAGACAGCTCACCATTTCCAAGTTTAAGCAACCAACTGCTGTATTCAGGATCAGTGGAGCGCATGTTGTTGAATAGTGGTAGTCTAGTAAAATGTTGCCAATGGTGTGAATATTTAATGCAGGAATCTACAATGTCTGTTCTTGCTGCATGAGCAATAACAGGAAGGCATTGTCTGAAGTCTCCTCCAAGAACAATAACTTTACCTCCCAATGGTGTTTTATTTTTGTCAGCAACATTTGTTGTCATGATATCATATAGAAGTCTATCTATGACATTCAAGGCATGTTTTTGGAGCATTGTACACTCTTCAATAATAAAAATGTTTTCCTGCTTTTGTATCGTTTTTAATCCTGGAAACTGATGTTTCGTTGATTGGAATTGGTATGCCATACAGAGAGTGGATTGTTTGCCTTCCTTGTAGCAAGTTAGCCGCTATTCCTGTAGTGGCTGCAGGTGAGACGATGTCTCCTTAGAAAATGTATAAGTAGATGGTATAGGTAGGTCTTTCCACTGCCACCAGGTCCGTCAAGAAAAAAGCCGTTGGTGTTAAATTGCTGTTTTGTAATGCTTGAGTAATAAGATTGTAGGCAAAATGTTGCTCCTGATTAAGAGTTTCTTTCATCTCTGCAGCTTCTGTTAACTCATGGTCCTTATCATATTGTTGAAGGATGTGTTTTTTAATGGTATAATGGTGGGCGTGACCGGCGGGCTGTGCTGACATTTTGCTTCACTTAGACCTGTGTGGCTGATGTCCTGTTGGTAACCTTGTTTCCATGAATGTCACCAGTCTCCTCCTTGTTAGCATGGCTGGACGCAGGCACCACAGCCGCCCCATGCTTGGGTTGCAGGGGTTGAGCACAGGTGTTCTTACACTTGTGTTGCTTACCAGTGGAGGTGGCAGCCCTCTGCTAGGTGCAATTGATATTTTACCTGGCTAAATTTTGGTGAGTTTTTTCTTTATAGTATTATGTCCTACTTCGGTGATTTTTTTCAATTTTTGGTGGCTTGCTGATAAAAATAGCATATGTCCATTATATGCTTACCATACATAGTCATGAAACTCTATAATATGGATATTGCTTCTTGAAAATGTGCAATTCCTTTTCATTCAATATGTTTAGAATACAGATTTTTATCATGTGAAACATTATGTTATTATAGAGTTAATCTTGGACCTGTCCTTGCATTGCTCAATAGCCTTATTCAACACTTCAGATGAATTGTTGATGAGCTGTAAAAGCTATTTTCTTTTTCTTATTTCTCCTCCAAATATGCTAGGTTTAAATAATCACTCCCCCTAACCACAAGCCCAGGAGTTTCCTGTGGCATAGGGAATGGGATTTGTAAATTAGGTGCCTTCTGCAGCCAACCCCATTGGAGGGCTTAATGAGGAGCTAGGCAACAAGATTTGGCAAACAATAATATCCTGTAATCAATTGGGTCCTGGCTCTGGAAGAGGTGGAATCCTAGGCAAAGTAAAGATGATTTACTGCGGAGGCCGGCAGCATGTTTTGACTGCCGTACAATGCACATCACTTTGTTATCATGTCTGCAGCCCTCACATTGGAGACCTGACAAATCCATCCCAAGAGATGCTTGCCCTGGAGGACATGATCTTCCTCCCCACCACAGCGGCTGAGGGTGCTTCGCCACAACTGAAGCAACCCCAGAAGAGATGCCTATGTGTACATATGTGAGTAGGACCGCATTCCCCACATTGGACCTGATATGTAGTGAGCTCAAGATACAGCACTATTCTTGCTTGTCTGAAAGGTCCCACAGGACGGAGATCACGGACAGGATCCCTGGCCCTATTGTACCCGTACGATTGTTTTGTCGATTTGTCGTAGTTTTTTGACCACTTGTCTTTGTCTACCCCTAACTTGTACAGCGCTATGTATCCTAATAGCGCTATATAATACTAATAATAATAATAATAATAAAGAGTAAGGAGGTCATCTGTTTCATATGCCAGTCAGGAGTCAGATCACCACAGATAAGTGCCAGGATCCTGCAGAATGCCTGCACTTATTAAACCTGCAGCTGATGCTGCAGCAGGTAGATTGACAAATTAAGGAAGAGGATGAAGAGGAGGTAGTATTAGCAGAAGCCCCTGTTTCCTTGTCTTCTGTAGCACCCCCACCAGAGGCCTTTGACTGGGAGAAGCCTATACGGGGCCCTCCCCTAAGTATAAGGCCTTTGAGGAGCAATGTATGTAGGGCCAGTTGATGACTTTATTCCATAATAGGGGGTTTGGGCTCCTAGCCGAAGACTGGACTGGTGAAAAGTGCTACATAAACCCTGCTGTGTGACCAACTGCTTTCACAACTCTTCACCCTCTATGTTGGGGAGTTGGTCACCTTCATGAAGGTGAAGGGCAAAAGGGAGTAGTACATGGTAGGCGTATGTCATTTCACCACCGCAGAGGAATTCCAAGACTGGTGGCAGGAGGCCGACATGGAGAGGATGGAGCGTCAGCTGCTGGCCAGGTCTGACCATATTAGCCAGGCTACACCTCAAAGCCCTTAATGGACTGTGCCCTTAAAAGGAATCTATTTACAAGAGCAAGGCAATGCACAGCAAAGCAGATAACATTTAAATTGGCTGCTATATTATGCAAGAATAGAAGACATAAACGTGAAGAGAAAAAAACTATGAATATATGAATGTGCACATCAAAAAATGTGCAAAAATAATAATACTTTATAACATAACCACGCCAACAAAATTCTTAAAAACAATTAAAACCAAACTAGGACCAGTAGCCAGGTATACATAATGATAATAATAATAATAATAATAATAATAATAATAATAATATCATGTATTTTATGCAGCTGTAGCAAGAACTGTGTATACATATTAGGTGGTATGAATGATATTATAGGAGGGACACTATGAAACAATCGGGAAGAAGCATATAAGGAGAGAAACTGCTAAATAACAATTAAAGCAAACCTGAAAGAAATACCATATCAAAGATAAACCAAGGAATATACACTCACACACCCCATATGGCTGCAACCTGGGAGTCCAGGAAGAGAGTTAATGATAGCCCCACATATTTAATAACATGAAGTCTGATAGTTCATTGATAACAGCAGAATTCAAGGCCACCAAAATTGCAGCTGTCAGCCATTGTATTATGGATTGTTTGTATGAAATGTCCCAGGCACTTTTTCTCTCATATTATTATTTTCAGAAAGATAAAGTGTAAATGTCGTTTCGTCGAAAAAAAACAACAAAAAAAAAACAATACTGCACTGGTTGTTAATGATGGGTTACATAGCAGCTAAGATAATGCTTTTTTGTGCCATATGACTTATTTTCTCAACTTTTGTGCACTTTTTAAAACTGCATTTTAAGGCTGTGTGGGTGTGGCCAGCATTTGATAGGGAGCAGTGGAGTGTGACAGCAGAAAAAGAGTAAGAGAGATCCTGAGCTGTGTGGAGAACCAGCAGAGAAGGAGCTATATGACAGATCAAAGAAGCTTGTGCAGAGGAGTTCACACTGATCCTAACATTCTGACATTGCTTAGTAACGGTGCTGTAGCCTGAGGTAATTTGATACTTTGCACCTTATCAGCTGCAGTAAGGCGCTCGCACACAGTGTAGGCCAATCACCCTCCACCCTTATATGGTTATATGCCTGTATTCAGTGTGAAGATAGATCTGACTGAGAATGAACATATGTCTGCTTCAGAAACAGTCTAGTGGGGACACCTTTTGGACAGGTTATGAATTGGTATCCACCAGATTTCACTTATGAAGTATATTTGAAAGTTGTATTTGAAAGTTTTTTTTAAATCTCTTGCTTTACATTATTATTAAATCAAAAATTGAAACGGCGGTTACGCTTTAAAGGAGACAGTGATATCAGACATCTTGATTACAGATTGGAATTTCCTCTCTTGCTCACATGTGAATAGTACACAATTTCAACGCCGACTGGACATGAGAACATTTCGATATTGAAGATGACTTAATTACAATACCTCACAGGAAGATAAACATAGAAATACATTCTGGAACTGAAATCAAACAATGACTCGCTTTCTTAAAGGCTGTTAATCTCTTTATTGAATAACAAAAACATGCTTCTCTCTTATGTAATTAATATAACCAGTTAAAGTCTATGGAGGGTTCCACTGTTGAATCATACATTGAACGTGGCTACAAGTATTTCATTACCAAACAAATTTAGTAATTTCTGTAGACTTATGGAAAGTGCTATTCAACCCTGGGGAGACTTTTGGCAGCAAAACAGATTTTTGCTATGCATCTCATTTACATTAATTTAATATCTTGTTAGTCCAAACATGTATTTGATAGGCACTGTTCAAATCTTCAAGTAGCAAAATGAAGTCTGGCATTGTAAACCTTAATGTTTTGCTCTGAGCACACAAAACCTCATTTTAAGTTTTTCTTTACCTCTATTTTAAAGATGCAAATTACAGCTAGAAATGTTAGAAACAAGTACTCTTCAGATTACATATTTTATAAATACACTTTTATTGAGAATTAAAAAAGAAGAAACATGAGCACAAAGCAGGAAAATGGGCTTTAAAGAGAATCTGTCAGCGGCTTTTTCTGCCTCATCTGACAGCAACATATTGTTGGCAAAGACACCCTGAGTCCAATGATGTATCACAAAGACTACTGCCTGAAGCAGTTCTCACACAATTAAAGAATTTATTTTCAGGAACACAGCATAGCTGACCCCGCACATGCCAGGCTTTCAATAGAGATTATGCATTGACTGTGAGATGTCAATCACAACAGGGGGCGTGTCTGACTGCGTGTGACTATCTAGTTCTAAAATGTTAATCACTAGGTAATATACCCATTAGTTTAAGTAAACAATTGCACAGAGAAGCAGATAAGGGAGGCAGAGTTGCTTTTTATTTTTTTAACTCTTATGGCCACTTTACACACGGCTACATTTCTAGCTTATCCACAGGTAACTTACTGGCTGCAGTGAAATCATGGAGACATTATTCCATTTGTACACAGCAACAAGATAGAACCATGTCTCCATGATTTCACTGCAGCCAGTAAGTTACCTGTGGATAAGCTAGAAATGTAGCCGTGTGTAAAGTGGCCATAAAGGTACCTTTACACGCCGCTACAACAGGGTGGAAACAACCGGGTTTATGAGACAAAAGTATCTTGCACCGCCAAATCAACCCGAGGTAGCGGCGTGTAAAGTAGGTTGTTGCCACCCGTCACTTGCGGCACCTGTTTCAGAGCAGTGCTCTAAAACAGGTTGATTTCAACCCGATGGTAACGGCGTCTAAATACGGTTGGGTAAGGTTTTTTCGCCACCTAGATTAATCCCTGGGGCGTGACACAGCCTCCGGGAAACCACCCCCCTTCAGCGATCATTGGAGGAAGCTTCTGCGTTGCGATTGGTTGTCGCTGCATAGGGCGGCATATTTCATGAGCTGACCAGTCACACGACGCAATTGCTCGAGCGTCATGTATTAGTCAGCCTCCGGCGCTGACTGGCCAATCATGATGCTATTGCTTTGTCCTATCATCGTACGAACGTCTTGTAATCCACAATTCTGGCACGCCTAAGTGTTGTCCCTGCTGCCCCAGGTCCTCCCATATTACCTTCTGTTACGGCGTGTAAATGAGGTAAGGTGCTCTACAGAAGGTAACTTGTGGCACCCGGCTGTGCATCCAGAGGTAGATTAAACCTTCTGTAGAGCACCTTGTAGCGGCGTGTAAAGGCGGTATCGGGTACCGTTTGTAACCGTTGCTACGTGCTCGTGCACGTGAAGCACCCGGTTGTTTCCACCCTGTTGTAGCGGCGTGTAAAGTTACCTTTACAGCATGCTGTCCTCAGCTTACAAATCTAAAACCTGCAGACATATTCCCTTTAATGGAGCCGGTATTGGGATTTCTCCTAGCATGCTTATATATGGCTGAACTAAGCTTGCACAACTTTAATGGCCGCTTTACACGTCCCAATATCGTACCGATATTGGATACAACGGCATGGGAGCGCGCACTTTTTTGGTACTAGTTCAAGATCGCATAGGAGATGTCACACAGGGAGATATCGGCAGGCAACACAACTGCGATGTATACGCCCCCTTGTATGAGCGAACCAGGGAACGACCATTTAACATGGAAGTGAATAGGGGAAGTTGTGCTCCAAATCATTGTTGGGCAGTCACACAGCACGATCCTGCCAGATCGTCCATCCAATATCGGCCAGTTTGAGAGCCTGCCCAGTTCCCCAACGATATCGGTTTTGCATCGTTCTGACATCGAATTGCTCATTTACACCACACAACGCACAAACGATATCGGCGCCAACGACTTTTTATCGTTGTTGGACAACGATATCGGGACGTGTAAAGCGGCCATTAGTGCTTGAACCCTGATGGTTAAGGGTACTTTCATTGTCCAAGTACATGATGGTAAATGATACATTTAGCATCTGTTACCCTATGGTGAGGAGAACATTCAAAGATTGAATTGTACCAATGTGTGTTAAAATTACCGTATATACTCGCGTATAAGCCGAGTTTTTCAGCCCAAAAATTGGGCTGAAAAGTACCCCCCTCGGCTTATACGCGAGTCAGTGCTGTATACCGATGTATACATCGGTACATACCGATGTATACATCGGTATACAGCAGCCCCCGTAATCCAGGGCCCCCCCAGCCTGACTCCAGTCACCTGTAAAGGAAACTATACTTATCACTGCCCGCTGGCCGCGCCCGCTCGCAGCTGCCGACCGCGATCCTCCATCTTGCGTCTTCTTCCTGTTTCTGTGCTCGTCGCGGGCAATGACGTCATTCCCTGCGACGAGCACAGGAAACAGGAAGAAGACGCAAGATGGAGGATCGCGGTCGGCAGCTGCGAGCGGGCGCGGACAGCGGGCAGTGATAAGTATAGTTTCCTTTACAGGTGACCGGAGTCAGGCTGGGGGGGCCCTGGATTACGGGGGCTGCCTGTATACTACCACTGGGGCTGCTGTATATAGGGGCTGCTGTATACACCAGTGGGGCTGCAATACCACTGGGGCTGCTGTATATAGGGGCTGCAATACCACTGGGGCTGCAATACTACTGGGGCTGCTGTATATAGGGGCTGCTGTATACACCACTGAGGCTGCAATACCACTGGGGCTGCTGTATATAGGGGCTGCAATACCACTGGGGCTGCAATACTACTGGGGCTGCTGTATATAGGGGCTGCTGTATACACCACTGGGGCTGCAATACCACTGGGGCTGCAATACTACTGGGGCTGCTGTATATAGGGGCTGCTGTATACACCACTGGGGCTGCAATACCACTGGGGCTGCTGTATATAGGGGCTGCAATACCACTGGGGCTGCAATACCACTGGGGCTGCTGTATATAGGGGCTGCTGTATACACCACTGGGGCTGCAATACCACTGGGGCTGCTGTATATAGGGGCTGCTGTATACACCAGTGGGGCTGCAATACCACTGGGGCTGCTGTATATAGGGGCTGCTGTATACACCACTGGGGCTGCAATACCACTGGGGCTGCTGTATATAGGGGCTGCTGTATACACCACTGGGGCTGCAATACCACTGGGGCTGCTGTATATAGGGGCTGCTGTATACACCAGTGGGGCTGCAATACCACTGGGGCTGCTGTATATAGGGGCTGCTGTATACACCACTGGGGCTGCAATACCACTGGGGCTGCTGTATATAGGGGCTGCTGTATACACCACTGGGGCTGCAATACCACTGGGGCTGCTGTATATAGGGGCTGCAATACAACTGGGAGCTGCTGTATATACCACTGGGAGCTGCTGTATATACCACTGGGGGCTGCTGTATATCATACTGCTGGGGCCTGTATACCACTGCTGGGGGCTGTATACCTGTGCTGGGGTCCACCCTCGGCTTATACGCGAGTCAATAGATTTTCCCAGGTTTTGGGGGCAAAAGTAGGGGGGTCGGCTTATACACGGGTCGGCTTATACACGAGTATATACGGTACTGTGAGTGGTTCTGTTCCAAAAAAATAACAATTGTTTTTTTTAAATGGTTTTTGATCTGTTGCACTAACTTCAGTTATAATGAAGTACTTTGGAAGACAACTTGTGGAATTGGAATAAGGTTATGACAAGTTCTTATTATTAACCGCAATTTTGGATAACGTTCCAACAGATGCACAGTTGATGGTTTTTATTTTGGCGCCTTATGTCACACTTGAATATCTTCTTTTATGTAACGATATTCTTTGTACATTAGGAATTCTTTTAATTCTTTAAGGGAACCTGTTTTTGCAACCTAATCTGAGAATAGCATAATATAGGACCTGAGATCCTGATTCCAGCGATGTGTCACTTACTGAGCTGCTTAGTGTAGTTTTGATAAAATCACTGTTTAATCAGCTGGAGATTATCATTAGCAGTCTACTTTGCCTGCTGCCAGGTAGTCTGGCATATTCACAGACTGCTAAATCTGCAACAGAGAAAACACTAATTTTATCAAAATGAGAGTAAGGAGCTCAGTAAATGACACATCACTGGAATCAGAGTCTCTATTTCTACATTATGCTACTCTCAGATGGGATGGCAAAAACCTGGTGACAGGATCCCTTTAAATCTGTGGCTTTTTTTTTTTAAGCAAATTTGCAGTAGTTAAGATAGTGTGATCCAAACTACAGGTACTGTAAAGGTACCGTCACACGTGCAATTTTGCTAGACAATTTCACTGGCAATTTGCTGGTTGCAGTGAAATCATGGACACATTGTTCTATTTGTTGCTGGGTACGAATGGAACAATGTGTCCATGATTTCACTGCAACCAGCAAATTGCCAGTGAAATTGCCTAGCAATATTGCCACATGTGACGGCACCTTAAGTTATGCATTTTTATGGGGGTTTGCCTTGTGAAGACAACTCCTATCCATTTAATTTATCAGGGGTTCTGGATGCATTAAAGAAGGGATCCACAGAACAAAGAGCAGCTATTGAGCCTTGAAAAAGTATTCACACCCACCAAAAAATTTCAGATTGATGTTTTTAAAATACAATGTATCATTTCCTCTACACTTCAGAAATACTTGCTACTATGTGTCAGGATATCACATATAATCCCAATAAAATACTTATGTTTGTTGATGTAACGTGAAAAAATGTGGAAATGTTCACAGGGTCTGAATATTTTTTCAAGGTACTGTAACTTCCTTGCTGATGGACTTGGACCAAGTTGCTTTATCATTTGCATGGTTGCCGAATAATATCACAAATTTCCTCCTGCAACTATTCTTAGGTCGCTTTACACACACCAACCCTGTGACCAACTTCTGAACAGATCTCTGGTTGCAGTGAAATCATGGACACATTGCTTCCATTTTGTGGCTGTGTACAATGTAACAATGTGTCCATGATTTCACTGCAACCAGAGATCTGTTCAGAAGTTGGGCACAGTTGGTGTGTAAAGCGGACCTTAGAGGCTGGATCCATGGCAATCAGTTTGTTACTGAGAAAGCTGTTTTTTAGATAAGGATTGTCTATAAGAGATTGGTCTTACTGGTAAAACTTGCAGAGAAGTTGAAAACGGCACCCTTTATTTTAGCCCATTTTTTCATTAATTACGTTGAATTGTATGGCAACAAAGGATAAACTACATTTTTCAATATATAGATTTGAAGAGGACGTTTCACCAAATTTTTACTTTGAACTATACATTTCCCATCTAATTGAGTCTTCAAACAGAATGGTTTTTTTTCATTTTGCATCTTGGTTGTGGAGCAATTATCAAATTATTTGGCATCTAATAAGTTAACTTTTTTTAAAGTCCATATGAGTGTCAGACAATATTTTCAGGGGGTGTGTACTTCTCCTTGTATGATGCTAATCAATCACAAACAGGCATACAAAAAATATCTCACTATAGCATTTGAGATATCAAAATACAGCCCAATCTTCTGGTGTAGCCTCCTGCATGAGTTAGTGTTGGGGAGTGCTCTTCTAGCACCATCACCTCTGCTATACTGCTCCTTCCCAACACTTTTTTGTCCAGAAATGAATTATGGCTAGGGTCCAGATCTTGCATCAGCCCTCAGAGATCCTGGCCAATCCGTTAGAAACTTAGTTTTTGCACGAAGCAGTGCATAGCATTATCAGCAGGTAACGCTATGCACCACCAGGCCTATGTTTCTCTATGGTAAGCAGATGCTTACTGCAGCGTCGGGTCCACAGAGATCTCAAGGATATGCACTTTTGCAGAGTGCACTGGAAATGTGGTCTGCAGCATTTTTCCTGTGCGCTCTGCAAAAGCACATGTCTTGGATATCTCTGTGGAGTTGGCGGCTGCAGTAAGCTCCAGTTACCATAGAGAAACATAGCCTGTGGTGCATATAGTGTTACCTGCTGATAATGCTATGCGCTGCTCTGTGCAAAAACTAAGTTTCTGACGGATACTGCAGGCTAAGGGCAGATGCTAGACTGAGACCTACTCAGTGCCTCAGGAAGGGCCTACAAGGTCTACTTGGTGCCAAAATCCCCACCACAGAGTGAAGAAGCCCAAAGATAAGGAGATGTCACTTTCTAGGGAAAAGAAGACTGGACAGAGTGCATGACTTGATGATGAGCTGGGGCAGTTGGACAGGTGAGCGCTAAGGTGAGTATCAATTTTTTTTAACCCCTTTCCTAATTCTGTAGAATTAAACTAAATGGTGGCTGACCAATTTGGTGAACTCACATAAAGTGAATTGAAATGAATTTAGTTTAAGGAAAATCCAATTTTGGGGGTAAAAATCTAAGAATTCAATTTGCCTTGATCTGATACACATATTTCTAAAAATAACATTTAAAGAAAGTTAAGCAAATCATAGCAAGTTGTTATGTGCTGTAAACAAGTCTTAAAAAGCTGCTAGAAAATGGAAATTACTGTTTATATTGTGCAAAGGAGCTTTTTCAAGAATCTATTCAGTATACTTAGATCACCAGAAACACACATTCAGGTGTCCCAAAGAGCAGCTCATCCTGGCAAAGATAAAAAGCTGTGTATTTAATTATACATGTGTAATAAAAAGTATACTTTAGTTATATGAGCGTTTTATTAATAAAATGTCCATGTGCTTGTCTGACTCTTCAAACCAATATACCCTTTTTGGTATTTTTAGTATGTGACATTTTATGTTAAATGTGGTTTCAAATTACAATTACCCAAAAAAGACCACTGTATGGCAAAATTATTGTAACTTGAGGCTATTGTAAGTTCAGATACCACTGCATCACATTCTCTGGTTACATATTCTTTATCTGGCCACTATGAAACTGATGTAACACCCTACATGCTAGAATCTGGTCACTGTGTGCAATGTTAAAAGCTAATTATCTGGGCATACCATAATGCGTAAATTGAGCGTATAATATGGTGCCTAGAAAACTATTCAAAATAAATCACAAAAAAACAAATTACAAACCCTCTAGAATATGATAGACCTATGGATAGACAAAGAAACAGATTGAGTGTTTTCATACTGTATTTCAATGCTCATCATGTCTCATACACCTCCCAATCAGCTTTCCGCCCAGGACACATGGTATCGCGCATACAACACTAGTATATACTGTATTTTATGTCCATTTACTGACTGTACTGAGTAATAGCATCTGTGTACACCGAAGTAATACACCTAAGACGTAATGGTGTACACTAGGGATGGGCGAATCTACTCGCTAGGACTCGTTACTCGGCGAGTAGTAAGGGACTCGCAGGACTCGGTACTCTGCGAGTTTCCCAGTGATTACTCGCACGAGTCCAATGCAAATCAATATCAATCCTAGTTTTGTCAGAAACGCTGACAAAACTAGGATTGCCATTGTTTGCATTAGACTCGGCTACTGTGCCAGTGATAGCAGGGAAACTCGCAAAGTAACTGCTGTTACATTGCGAGTCGAGTCCAGCTGTCTTCTCTGTGCAGCTCCAGGGTCCTAGAGCCCGCCTGTTCACAGAGATGATGTAGCAGTGCTGAGATTGTTCTCAGTCTGCTCATTCCCTGTGCATAGACATCTATCTATGCACAGGGGATGTAGCAGAGAGGACATCGCGTTTTGGACTACGTCGGACGGAAGAGGATTTTTTTAATTAAAGATGGAGTCCCTAATGGCTTTTTTTTTTATTTCAAATAAAATTTTTTCTCTGTGTTGTGTTTTTTTAACCCTTTATTGGAGATTCTTAGTGGCTGGGTCAAACGTGGCCTGACATTAAGAATCTCGGGCTTAATACCAGCTTGTATAACAAAGCTGGTATTAACCCCTTTATTACCCAGCGTGCTACCGCCACCAGGGCCGCTGGAAGAGCGGGGTTCAGCGCCAGAGGATGGCGCTTCAATGAACGCGCCATCTTCTGGGGCGGCTGCGGGCTGCAATTTGCAGCGGGGGGTGCCCAGAAAGCTTGGGCATCCCTGCGCTGCGGATTCCAGCCCCCAGCTGCTTAGCTGTACCTGGCTAGACATAGAAATTGCGCGGAGCCCCACGCATTTTTTTTTTATTATTTCATGAATTTCAGAGTCAGAGTCTCAGAGTCAGAGTCAGAATCTCAGAATTTCATGAAATAATTTAAAAAAAATGCGTGGGGCTCCGCGCAATTTCTATGTCTAGCCAGGTACAGCTAAGCAGCTGGGGGCTGGAATCCGCAGCGCAGGGATGCCCAAGCTTTCTGGGCACCCCCCGCTGCAAATTGCAGCCCGCAGCCGCCCCAGAAGATGGCGCGTTCATTGAAGCGCCATCCTCTGGCGCTGAACCCCGCTCTTCCAGCGGCTCTGGTAGCGGTGGCACGCTGGGTAATAAAGAGGTTAGGGCCAGCTTTGTATTATCAGCTGGCCCTAAGCCCGAAATTTATGGCGGTCACGCCAATATTAGACATGACCGCCATGAATTTCTATTAAATTGTTTTAAAAGAAACACAACACAAAGAAAATTTTTTATTAGAAATAAAAAAAAAGCCATTAGGGACTCCATCTTTAATTAAAAAAATCCTCTTCCGTCCGATGCAGTCCAAAACGCGATGTCCTCTCTGCTACATCCCCTGTGCATAGATATAGATGTCTATGCACAGGGAATGAGCAGACTGAGAACAATCTCAGCTCTGCTACATCATCTCTGTGCACAGACATTCATGTCTGTACACAGGGAATGAGCAGACTGAGAACAATCTCAGCACTGCTACATCAGGCAGCAGGCAGGCTCTAGGACCCTGGAGCTGGCAGCCAGCACACAGAGAAGACAGGACTCTTATCTGTGCGAGTTTCCCAGCGATTACTTACAAAGTAAACGAGTCCAATGCAAATAAATGACAAAACTAGGATTGCTTCAGGCTGAAGCTTCCGAGACACATCTGCGATTTGTAAATCTCACACTACTCGCTATTACTCGCTTACCCATTCATTAACAATGGACTCGCTAGACTCGCAACGAGTAGCGAGTCCTGTGCTCGGACTCGGTAGAGTCAAGCGATTCCGAGTAATTTAGGATTCGCCCATCACTAGTGTACACCTTAGGTCTATATTGTAATGTTTGTGTCACGTAGGAGAATAAGGAAGGAATGATGGAAGAAAAATAGATTGTAGAACAAAGTTTTAAATTGTTCAGGACACTAGACCTAGCAAATGCAATTATTCATGCCATTCATGGAAATTTCACAAATCTGTCTTGGAAATTGTGCTCTTAATCACGAACATTCTGTATTAGTGTAGGCAACTTGTACGAGGTCGATATAATACTTATATAAAGATGCCTCCAGCTTTATCATGAACTTGAGTTCCAGTTTGGATGAATTTCCCTACTTTTTAATCTGCATCGTTGTCTTGCATCTAAATTCCTTTGTTGACCTAGCTGCAGTTCTTGACATTGTAAATTATCTTTCTCCTTTTCTGTTCCTTCCTGGCTAAGAATTATATGACTCATTTCTTGTCGCATTCCCAATTAGCTTGGTCATACTTTATATTAGCCCAATCACACTATTTCTTGTCAGGGTCTTGCACTCAAGCATTTCATTTGATCAATTTTACTTCAGGTGTCATTTTTGTCTGGCACTTCATGCATTTTTAACCAATTGAAATTCATTATATTATAAATATTTCCAATCAATATTTAATGGTAATTGCGCACCAAACACTTGTTGGCTGTGCTAAATCCAGACTATGCAGGTGCCTTTACATTAAAATTATGAATCGGTTACTGGCATTAGACTTGCTAAGAAATGTGAGCTATTTCCTTTTTATTCAAGTCACTCTAATCATATATACAGTATATAACAAAAGTTGTTGGCACAAATTTTAAACTACTGCGGATTGTTCAATCGCTTTCCATACAACTCATTTTATGGCATCTCACTCCATTTCACCTCCATTAAAAATGCAGTTGAGAAACAGCATGCACTTCAAACTGCCCTTCCATCCAAAGAATTGAAAGTGCAACATGAATTCTTAGTAGTTCCGATGTACCATCTTTATGTTGATGACACACAACTATACGCTTCTTCCCTGATCTTACCCCCTGTACTATAGAGCACCAGTGACTGTCTGTCTGCAGTTTCCAACAACATGCACGCTCACTAACTGAAACTCAACCTTTCCAAAACTAAACTTATTCTACCCCCGCCCTCCACTAACCTCCCTAAATCTGACATCTCCCTCTCAGTGTGCAGCACCACAATAAAGCCTAGACAGCAGGCTGGCTGTCTGGGTGTTATGTTTGACACCAGTCTTTCCTTCACCTCCTGTATACAATCTCTCACTCTTGTCACCTGAATCTGAAGAACTTCTCTAGAATCTTCCCCTTTATCATCAACAAAAACCCTCACTTTGGCCGTGATCCACTCCTGCCTTGACTATTGCAATTCTCTATTAATTGCCCCCCCCTTCATGAGGCTTTCCCCTCTCCAGTCCATCCTTAATGCAGCAGCCATGGTCAGCTATCAGGCTAATCGTTACTCAAAGCTTCCACTCTGTGCTAGTCATTGCACTGATTGCCCATACATTATAGAATCCAATTTAAATAGCTTTTCGTTACCCAAAAAGTTCTTCACAGTGCAGCTCCTCCCTACCTCTCTACCCTCATTTCTGTTTATCAATGTATCTGTTCTCTATGCTCTGCAAGCGAGCTTTCATCTAACATGTACACTAAATTTGTACCTCCCACTCCAGGCTCCAAGACATCTCTCAAGCTGCAAAAATTCTCTGGAATGTTCCACCCCAAGAAATTACGCGAAAAACACATCTTTTTACGGCAGCCTGTCAAGCTCCCTAATTGAAGTCTGTTATGTAAAGCCCATTCACTATTTCTCTGAACATAACCCTTCGACAAACTTCACCAAACTCAAAAGCACTACTAAGATTGGCTGGTGACTGGCTCATGCAGATTTTATTTATCCTCTATTTCTACAAGATAGCTGGACCATCATTGTAAATAAGTATTTTGTGTCTCCCCCACCTCATTGTAGATTGTAAGCTCTTATGAGCAGGGTTATCATTATTTTTGCTTTAATTATTGCATTTTTTATAATTTTGTTATTGCTGATTGTGTATGAACCTCTGAATTGTAAAGCAAGAAGGAATATGTTAGCACCATAAAAATAAAGATTATTATTATGTATATGCATATATATTCAAGTACACACAGTATATGGTCATCTAATCTCTATGCCAATTCTTTTACAGTATTCAGAGAGCAAATATATGGTCTTGCGATTGTCTGGAGATCCCTCTGTAGTAATATGGTAGTAACAGTGTTTGCAGTCAAACATTTTTGACGCTGCTAATAATTGCACAGATCATCAGAAAATTATCGTATTTTTCTGACTTTAAGACGCACCCAGGTATGTACAATAGAAAATAGGAAATAGTTTCATTGTTAATATTTATCTTTATGATATAAAGATGTGGAAGGGGTAATGATACTAATGTTGGTGGCATACGATTGTGCTTCTTTCTTGGTGCTATAGGATAGAAGAGGGGGTAATAATATTCAAATTGTATATACAGTTGAAACCAGAAGTATATACCAGTGAAACCAGTAGATACACTATATAAAAAGACACATCTGCATGTATTTTTCACGATCTGACATGAAATCAGAATAAACTTTTCTGTTTAGGTCAATTAGGATTACCATAATTATTAATATTTGCCAAAATCCAGAATAATGAGAGAGAGAATGTTTTAAGACATTTTTATTACTTTTTGCAAAGTCAAAAGTTTACATATATTTCATTAGTATTCGGTCCCATTGCCCTTAAACTGTATGACTTGGGTCAAACGTTTTGCATAGCCTTCCACTAGCTTCTCACAATAGTTGGTAGGAATTTGATCCCATTCCTCCTGACAGAACCTTGTGTAACTGAGCCATGTTTGTTGATCGCCTTGCTCGCACCTGCCTTTTCAGCTTTGTCCATAAATTTTCAATAGGATTGAGTTCAGAGCTTTGTGATGGCCACTCCAAACATTGACTTTGTTATCCTTAAGCCACTTTGCAACCAGTTTGACAGTATGCTTTGGGTCATTGTCCATATGGATGACCCATTTTTGCCCATGATTTAAAGTGAATCTGTCACCCCCATACAGCTTTTTAAACTAAAAGTGCCACCTTTAGCCGTGCCTATGCTGCATTCTGTGAAAGTGGCTATAATCCTCATACCACCCTGTATACTGACTTTATAAAGTTTCCTGCCATGTATGTAAATTCATACTTACAGGTCTAAAGGGCCTCCTCACTCGTCCGGACCTCACTGCTTCTTTGGTCTTCCTCTGCCTCTTCCTTCTTCTGGGTGCATTCTCTTCTCTATTCCCAGTCTTGTCTTTGTCGCCTGTGCAGATTCCTCTCTCTTTGGGCAGAGCGTCTGACTGTATTGCGCCTCCGTGTAGTGCAGGCGCTAGATCACACCCTGTTTTGTGTTCTGCTTTATGCAGACAGCAGGGTTGGGAATCTGGTTCCTGTACACTTAGCTTTACCTTAATGCGGGCAGAGCAAACAGCATTACAATGCAGTGCATTACTGCTAGTGCACAGGCACCAGATTCCCAACCCTGCTGTCTCCATAAAGCAGAACACAAAATGGGCCAGAGGTCAGGGCACCCGCATGGACATACAGGAATCTGCGCAGACACTGAAAACAAGACTGCGAAGAGAGAAGAGGAGGCACCCAGAAGAAAGAAGAGGCAGAGGAAGACCAAAGAGGCAGTGAGGTCCAGACGATTGCTAAGACTCATCAGACCTTTACATTTTCATTTCTGCTATTTAATCTCCTCATTTAGCCATCATCAAATACAAAGAACAAAAGTGGAGCCATAACTGCTTTGTACAAATGCATATAAAATACTTATGTTATTTATAGTGAGATGAGACAAATTTTCACACATATTTGTTGGAATTAAGGTGATAAAATTAATTTAGCACAATAGCACGAGGTACTCACAATTTTACAAAGGTATACATGATATAACATAGTTCATAGTGTGATGTTCACATCAATATATCTGCAAAAAATTTAGAGAGAGGGGGAGCTCACTAAGGCGGTAAATGAGGGACACCAGCGTTTTATTAACAAAGGTAATCCACTCACCTGGTATGGTTGTGAGAGTCACAACCACCTGTAGACGTTTTAGCCGCTGCAGATCCCGGGATGCAGATACATACAGTATAGGAGAAAAAGAGCCGGGGTTTGTCCGCGCTAGACCACAGGGAAAACCGAGGATGCAAGCAAACCTTTATTTACACTCAAGCCAACGCGTTTCGTGGCCACCTGGCCACTTCATCAGGGCAGCCCTGATGAAGTGGCCAGTTGGCCACGAAACGCGTTGGCTTGAGTGTAAATAAAGGTTTGCTTGCATCCTCGGTTTTCCCTGTGGTCTAGCGCAGACAAACCCCGGCTCTTTTTCTCCTATACTGTACACATCAATATATGACATACCCAGTGTGGGTGTTATACATAGGTACATATATTTAATCCAAAACTGACAGACTAATTGCCCACCTTTTTTTTTATATAAATTTATATTCCCTGTAGAGGAATTCTATATACAGGCAATGACATAGAATGTCATACACGAGACCAACTGTGTACCTGATAAGCAGGTTTCCACCTGGGTATGTACACTGGAAGCTCAATTCATGAACCTACAATTGAATCAAACATACCATAAAGTGCCAGTGCTGGGGAGAAAAGGAAGGGATCCCCCTGTAGCCGGACTCCTAACGTACGTTTCGCACTTGTGACTGTATATGCTTCATCATGAAGAGTAAAGGTCTCCTATGCTGACAGAAATTATATCCCCAAAGTATGATGGTCACATGTTATTGCGGATCAATGCGGTCGCTTTTGGCGATGCAAGTGCAGTTACTACGGTCGCGGGCAAACATCCCTTCTGGCGCAACGACCGCCCGTCATCACCGCCAGCCGGAACTGTTGTTGGTGGGCAATTAGTCTGTGAATTTAGGATTAAATATATGTACCTATGTATAAGGCAGGCGTCACACGCTACGATATATGCAAACATATCGCTGGAAAGTGCCTGATTTGGTATCGCTCCTACGACTTCGTTGCGTGTGACAGCATGATGTGACTACCAATAAGTGGTCAGATCGTTAATCACAGATATGGGAACCGGACCCCATATGAGACGATGTCGATCATTCAATCTGTGGCATTGTTCTGTGTGACACCGCGATAACCGATCTCCTTACCGATTTCTCCTATTCACATCATTGACAAGCATCAGTCGCTGGTTGTGTAAGCGATACCTGCACGTAACATCGCTGCTGCGTCCTGAACGTTATCTATACATGTGACACCTCACTAACATGTTGTCCACGAGCGCGCACCCCTGACATCGTTATTGAGTTCCCACACAAAATCGTAGTGTGTGACGGCTGCCTAACACCCACACTGGGTATGTCATATATTAATGTGAACAATGTTATATCATGTATACCTATGTAAAATTGTGAGTACCTCGTGCTATTGTGCTAAATTGATTTTATCACCTTGATTCCAAAACATATGTGTGAAAATTTGTCTCATCTAACCATAAATAAAATGAGTATTTTATATGCATTGGTACAAAGCAGTTATGGCTCCACTTTTGTTCTTTGTATTTGATTATTGTTCTTGTTTGAGCCGCTGAGCGTAACTACTCATTGCCTGGTTACTCTATATTGTATGCCATATGGAGTTATTATATTTGACAATTTAGCCATCGATCTACTTTAGAAGTTATTCTAAATTTCCCACTATAAAGGAGGCCTATTGCAAATTTTATATCAAGTCTTCCTGTGCTACATTGCTTTTCTGTGCCCTTCATGAATACACAGAAATGTGGCAGGTCCATCTTAACACATGGCCCCAATGAGCACTTGCCCAGGGGCCACATAAGAATAGGGGCCATTTCTAATTTATCTATGTTAAAGTGTAACAAACCATTCTGACAACTTTACACTAAAGAAAGTCTACCTTTAACTGAACATTATTCATACTATTTACCCAGTAGTGCACTGCCTCCTTCACCCGTAAAACCAGCAAAATGTAGCTTAAAAATGAAATTATTTTTTTATCTCAGCTAACAAAGGTCAGAAACGATTTCAGTTTCTACAAATCCTCCAGGTGACACACCTGATCTAGTGCCACCTTCCAATTGTTGGCACTAGACTTCAAGTCTACTTCCTCTTTTAATAGAAAATGTGCATATTTTATTTCCCAGAGGAGCATTGCGACTTTAAAGTCTCCTTATTACTGACATGCCAGATCAAGTGTGTCACTCTCCAGAAGGAGAAAAGCTTATCCCTTAGAACCCACTTATCCTCTTATACAGCCATATCAGATCTCATACTTTGCACTGATGAGGAGCAAATACCCAGTAACAGCATGTCTGCAAATAGGGGTTCTAATCTGGTATAAATCCTAAACCATATGACAAGGGAAAGGGTTGCTTTTGACTTATTACAACACCGTCCTATAGGTGGTGTGGAACCCCAGAGTCTGGTTGCCACAATGGCACTTTCTCCCCCGGCGGGTGATGTCATGATTGGAAGCAAGAAGGGATATCCATACTAGGTAAGCCCAGAGCATGCAACATCTTTCCTGACTCCAGACCAGAAGGGGGCACTCTGAACCTTGGTTCAGGGGAGCTCCCCTATACACTCTGGCCTGGGGGAGGGGTTAGTCGGTTAAGTTCCTAGGAGGAACGTGAAGACGTCCTGTGGATTGAAGCATTGCCAGGCTCGTCCCAGGCAGAATAGAGAGCGAGAGAGCAGCAAGCATGAGGGACCCGTCGGAGAGAGTTTGAGGAAGGAGAGGGCCTGGGGAGCGGAGCTTGCTAAGAGCTTACCCCAGAGCAGACCACCTGAAATGGACACCAGAGTCCAAGGTTGAGAGGGTATTAAAGTTCCTCAGCCTCAACCGGAGGATGGGAGACTCCACGTCTCCCTGCCACAACAAAGCACCTGGAGGCGCAGCAGCATCTAAGAGCTCAGGGACAGCCACCAGAGGAGTGGTACCAGAAAAGAGCTTGAGCTGCCTGCCATATGGGGGAGAGACTTACCAGCAGGAAGAGAGGGACGCAGCTTAGCTACAGGCAGCCAGGACCAGCAAAGAAGAGTGCAACAGGGAGGCATCAGAACTCACCGAGAGAGGAGATCCCAAACTTGCTTCCAGGCCACTCAGATTCATAACATCACCTATGGGCAATGTCTTGATCTAAACCTGCAACTACCAGTAAAGGTAAAGGAGACTACGTACTGTGTGTCTGTCAGTTATTCTGCACCCTCAGCCCTGCACCCCAACGGCCTACCACCATCATAGACTATACCAGTTGCCACTCCACCCGTGGGGAGCAATATCACCTTAGCTGCGTTTCCATCATCCCCAGAGGTCCCGCACCGCAGCATCGGCCATCAATAGCCGAACATCACGGGTGGCGTCACAACAGCAATCCCCAAAACCATAATTCCCAAACTTTTATTGACACTGCCAGGGTAATGGAACTGAGTCCCAACCTCTGAGACTCCCCCAGTACTGTAGCCCGGTTCCAAGTACCCCATGGCCCTGGGGGGGGGGGGTCAGTGGCACTACAGTTCAATTTTACATCCTATCTGGAGAGACTATTTGCGCACATATTTGATTAAAAGCCAACATCATCACGAAGTGGGAAACATTAACTTTTCATTTAACCAGGAATGGGACTAATTCTCCTGACTAAGGGCCCTTTCACATCAGCGTTTTTTTAAATTTGCGGCAGATGCGGTGAAAAAACCGCATCTGCCGCAACTGCCGCATAACGGTTCCACTTGCGGCACGGTTGCGGTTTTTTCCATAGGAAGTATAGGGGGACTTGCGGCAGATGCGGCAAGTGCGGTATTGCACTTGCGGCAGGTGCGGCAGAGAAAAAAACCGCAGTAAGCCGCGGTTTTTTTCTCTGCCGCACCTGCCGCAAGTGCAATACCGCACTTGCCGCATCTGCCGCAAGTCCCCCTATACTTCCTATGGAAAAAACCGCAACCGTGCCGCAAGTGGAACCGTTATGCGGCAGTTGCGGCAGATGCGGTTTTTTCACCGCATCTGCCGCAAATTTAAAAAACGCTGATGTGAAAGGGCCCTAAGGCAAGCAGCCCTTATCCCTGAGAATATCTATGTCCTGGGACAGCTAAAGACTTGAAATACTTTTATGAAAAGATAGTTGCATAGGTGAATCACACAGTCTGCTGTATGAGTATGACTGGTTGTGTCTGAAAAAATAATTTAACACAGCAAGGTCTTCAGATCACTCCACTAATACAACTCAGAGGAGTGCTACTATGCATGCCTAATATGGTTAATAGGGCATCTAAATTCTCCTACGTGTACAGTGATATGTGATGTTTGAAGCTAAGCAACCTTGAAGTCTTTTTTGAGAATAGAATTAGTTTTATAATTTCTTATGTACTTGTTTTCTATTTTGTGTGCAGGCATAATTTATTATGCCTGCAGCAGCCTTTGGAAACATTTGAAAATCCGATGATTTATTTCAAGTGTTTTAAGCCAGTGAGCAAAATTTTAATCAGCCAGTTTCCCTTTCTCATTCATTGGCATTGCCTGCATCCTTGCAAGGTCATTTCCTCTGCTAACATTGCATTTATTATAGTAAATTGCAGAACTGCAAGGAGTGGCTTCATGTGAAAATCCTAATCTATATTTAGAATCAGATTAAATAACTTTTAGTAGAAATTACTATTTAGTTTTCAATCCAATTTAACTCTTTCCCAATATAGGATGTTGAAGTACTTACATTTAGCTCCCTCATATGGTGCTTTTTGAAGAGTTTAGCCTGCACATACTAGGTAGATGATACTAGTGCATCTCAATGAATTAGAATATAATCAAAAAGTTAATTTATTTCAGTAATTAAAAACAAAAAAAGAAAAGTATATATTATATAGAGTCATTACAAACAGAGTGATCTATTGCAGGTGTTTTTTCTGTTAATGCTGATGATTATGGCTTGCTGCTAATTAAAACGCAAAGGTCATTATTTCAGAAAGTTAAAGTACGTATGATGACGGGTTAAAAACCACACTGCTGTATTCCACGAGACATCAAAGGGTGAACATAATATTGATTTATCAGTCAACGTCTGTCGCAGCTCCCAGAAATGCCCTGAAACATGCATATGATATTGATTTTTGATGAAATTCTAATTCATTGAGATGCGCTAGTAGCTGTGTTACACAGCCAGCATCTGCCTCTAAGAGCAGCAACAGGAGGTGGCTCAGATTGCTGGTGCTTAATTATGTAAGTGCAACTGTGAATCATTGACAGCAGCATTTATTTGATTTAAATGACGCAGTTACCGATGTTAATATGTGATATGACAGAGAGGACCAGCTAAAGATCCCCAAGACTGCCATCTTCATCCTATTAAGATGCCTATCCTACAGCTAGGCTTTATAGAAAAACATCTTTTCTCTATATATTGCGTGCTGTAGTTTATAGAATAGGCAATCATAATTTCACAGATTCAAGTCCTCTAAAGGGAGTACAAATGTAAAGCAAAAGTAAATACATATAGTTTTTATATTATAGAGATGTTAATCACTCTCTTTTCCCAGATTAAAAATAAAGATACAAAAAAAAGCCTATTTGGTGCCACTGTGTACATAAACGCTAAATCTATGAAAACATTAACTTACAAATACAGAAAACACTAGAAAGAGAAAGAATATTGAATTTCAAGATTTGCATTTTTTGGTTGCCACATGTCGCTAAGAAAATACATAAAAAGTGATCAAAATAAGAATGAATGGCAGTGACTGGTGCCGGGCATAGCAGGTAGGTAGGTGGCAGCTACCTGCCTGCTAGTGCTTGGACAGATTTTTTTTTAAATAAATCTCGGATAACCCCTTTCATTCACATAAGGCCACATTCACACACTTAATATTTGGTCAGTATTTTACCTCAGTATTTGTAGCCAAAACCAGGAGTGGAACTCCTGTTAGCCTACAAATACTAATGTAAAAAACTGATCAAATACAGGATGTGTAAATGTGGCCTAAGACATTCGCTTGACTGTGAGAGTCAATTCTCATATACCAGATTTGGCAAGGTACCATGATAACATTTTTATTTTTCAGTCAATGGACCTATGTGACAGTGATTATTTCAGAAAGTTAAAGTACGTATGATGACGGGTTAAAAACCACACTGCTGTATTCCACGAGACATCAAAGGGTGAACATAATATTGATTTATCAGTCAACGTCTGTCGCAGCTCCCAGAAATGCCTGAAACATGCATATGATATTGATTTTTGATGAAATTCTAATTCATTGAGATGCGCTAGTAGCTGTGTTACACAGCCAGCATCTGCCTCTAAGAGCAGCAACAGGAGGTGGCTCAGATTGCTGGTGCTTAATTATAGGTCCACATAGGTCCATTGACTGAAAAATAAAAAATGTTATCATGGTACCTTGCCAAATCTGGTATATGAGAATTGACTCTCACAGTCAAGCGAATGTCTTAGGCCACATTTACACATCCTGTATTTGATCAGTTTTTTACATTAGTATTTGTAGGCTAACAGGAGTTCCACTCCTGGTTTTGGTTACAAATACTGAGGTAAAATACTGACCAAATATTAAGTGTGTGAATGTGGCCTTATGTGAATGAAAGGGGTTATCCGAGATTTATTTAAAAAAAAAAATCTGTCCAAGCACTAGCAGGCAGGTAGCTGCCACCTACCTACCTGCTATGCCCGGCACCAGTCACTGCCATTCACCCTCAGCACATAACAGTAACTGACCACTCCTGCTAGGGAATAGCATGGCAGGGTAACAGAGCAGAGGCGGCTTTTCTGCTCTGCTCTGTGGAGGGGTGGGACAGCGGGTCGCCTGCTGATTGACAGCCGGCTCTCCGCTAACTGATTGGGGAAGCCGACTGTAAATCAGCATGACGTTGGCTCTGATGCTTGTCAACAGACGGAAGAAGCTGCCCCTGTTTATGTGACGTTAGCGGAAGTGGCAAAAATTCCGTCAGGAGCGCTCTGTGTCGGCAGTGAACAGCGGTGAACGGTGCTGGACACAATAGGCAGGTAGGTGGCAGCTGCATTTTTTTTATTTTAGAAATCATGCATAACCGCATTAAGTTCAACTACTGAACAGTGAACTTTGCGCCAGAAGAGTAAACAGTTAGGATTATTATATGACTAATATAGAATTAATAAACATAGTTTTAAGGCTGTTATTTTGTTATTAAAATCACGCAAAATGTATTTATGGATGGTAGCTAGGGAGTACAAATCTAAATAATGTTCACATGCATATTTAAAATAATTTTGTTTCCCTGGTTTTACATTTTCTTAAATAAATACAGCAATATTCTGAGTATAATTACCATTAACGTCTTGTGTTTTGATTAACCAAACACTTCTCTACAGAGTTTACAAGGTCAAAAGTCCGTCAGCATTTAACAGTCAAGAATATGCTTACCTAATGAAAGTAAAACTCTAAAACTGCTTGGTTTTGTTTATCCATATTATATAACCAAGCACATTAGATGTTAATAGTATTATATAACTCAATTAAAAAAACATCATCATGATTCTAGGATAGTATCAATTCTGACTCAACAGAATGCTGCATTTCGAAGCAAAATAAAACGTACAAGATAAATATACCGCTATTCCTGAATTGTACGATATTAGCTAAGTATTAGCAAAACATCGTGATCCTGCATAAAAAAAAACCTATAAAAAGCTTTATTACATTTATTAGTAGTTGTTCTTTATGTTTTTAAGCATTTGCCACTTTATAATACCAGGGCCTAATATGCCATATTTGAAGCCCATGAAGAAGAACAGTGATATTGTAGACAAGAAGACCTATTGCTACATTGAAAAGTAGCTGCTACATACACTCATCCATTTTTTGTAGGGCCCTGATTGGACAACAAGGGGCTCATATACTTTTCTTACATAAGGAGACCCTATAATTTTGAGGCTGGCCCCCTATAGTCAGTTTGTATCCTATGCATACCCCATTATTCTATTTATACTACTGTTGATATTTGTAGAACCTTCTTGAACAAAATGTTAAAGGCCAATTACATCTAGATGCAGTTCATGTCCACCAAACATATACAGAATGTTCCATAACTTCACATTATGAGCATTTTCTTCTTCCCTTGGGTAGACCCTTCCTTAGTTAAATGGCTTCTACTCTTTAAGTTGTTTCATGGATTTCCCCAAGGCTAGGGTCACAACATCCAACAGGCCACTTTTTTGTTCCTGTTTTCTTATCTTCATCTATTATGCTGTTATAAAGTTTGCAGCAACTTTATTTATATGTTAGAATCTACTGTTAATCTGCCACAGCTATACTTAATGCATTCATCTACTATCTTTGTTCAATAAAAGAATCCCTGTACATTAAAATGCCAGCATCACATTTCATGCTCAGCTAAACCTGCTCCCTAGTCAAGCTGAGATGTTTTTTAACATTCATTTAATTCTATTTGTATTCATGTTTTACAATGATTTTAATGGAAAATACATAAATAAAATACATAACAATTTGACACATGTAATATCTGTCAAAACATTAGAATGAGAGATGAATTATTTGTCTCAGTGCTGGAATCTGGGTTTTTGCTGTTCAGTTTTTAGTTTAGTTTAGTTTTTAAGTGCTATGGCTTGTTATGTAATAATAATTGCTAAATTGTAAAATTAATTCTTGTATTTCTTTTCATATATTATGTTAAAGGGGATGTCCACTACAAGTCTTCTGCCCTGAAGGAAGGGCAGGGACGTCTCTGAAACTCGCGAGATGAGTAAGAAATAAACACCGCCTTTGATCATTCCTTGGCTTCTATTCATATGTAGCAGAGTGGATCACAGCACACCGTTCTTTTTGAATCTTGTATCTCCACCATTATACACGTGGAAGTGTGGGTCCAGCAGCAGCTGCACAGGTGCTTATACTGGCTGTGAGTTGCACAACCCAGCAAGGTGAGCAGTCAATATTACCACTGTCTTTTTTCCTTTTATCCTTGGATAAGACCCGATTTGCACCTTTGTCTGCCCCTTATAGGTATTAATCCTGAGAATTACACACAGTATACGGAGATAGCCAAAGTTGTGAGTATTGAGAAAACATTTGCTCTTATTTGCAATGTTTTTCAGTGGTAAATGACATGACCAGATGTTAGGTTCCCGTTTAGCAGATTAAAAAGTTTGATTCAGGACCTGACTTCTGAATTTGACCCTGACCATATAAGTCAATGGGGACCCAAACTTAAGTGCTGTAAAATGGTGGTAGTAAAGGCTTAGGGCTGCAAAAGAAAGCAAAAACGGGACTAAAATCAGAAAATTACACATGCCATGTTTCCGTGAATATAAGACCAATGTCAGACTGTTTCTGGGCCCGCTCATTAAACCTTATGAATATTCGCAATAGAGAGAGCTAGGAGAGTGAAGTGGAAGGAAAATCTCACAACATTGCTGAGCCAGGAGACCTAGAGTCACATATGTCTGGGCAACAGCTGACACTGGGGACCTGGTGTCCTGGGACCTCTGAACAGCATCATCACTGGGAGCGACGGCATCCAGCCTTCCAGCAATACCACAACCTGAAGTAAGTTTCTCAGAGTGTAATACATGGGCAGAGCGAGCACCCAGCACTACTCTGCCCTACAGTGGTGGCCCCAACCCTAATGGCCAGTGAGGTGCGACGGATGCTCTGATGGAGAGCTGAAGTATGCACAGAAGTGTGAGGGACTCGGTCAGGTGCAGAAGGAAGGATTACCGCACCTGACCACTGGAGACCTGCCATGATACCCACCAACATCCAAACTGCCAGACTTGACAGTATCCCCCTCCCGAGGTTCCTGTAAAGAGATTCTCACCACCTGGTTTGTCTGGGAAAAAAGGAAATTCAGCAATTAACATATCAGCGTAGATGCACCCATTAGGAACCCACAACCTTTCCTCTGGCCCATATCCTGGATTAAATATTGGATGTAATTTTGCAATTTCCTTGCATCAATGATTTGTTCAGCTTCATACCCCTCCTGATAATCAACCAAGACGGGACCGGGAGGGAATGAGGAACCATAGGTCTTTGGGTTTTCTTAAGGAAAGATTTATGAAAGATGTTGGGAATCTTAATGCTGTCAGGAAGCTTAACCTGAAAGCAACTGGGTTGAACACTTCTAAGATGGGAAAAGGTCCAATAAACTCAGGGGTGAGCTTAAAAAAGGCTGTCTTGAGTTTTACATTTTTAATGGACACCCACACCAGATCCCCAATCACCACCTCTTCCCCTGAGGCTGATGTTTTTCAGCCACAACCGTCTGACAACTGCTGCAAATTCACTCCCATACCTCTCTCAATCTATTAGTGGTCTCAGAAACCCCTGAAATCTCTTCCCACCCTTTTAGGAAGACAATGGGGATTACAGAAGTTAAATAATACTTACCAAAAAACTGCGCAGCTGTCACACTGCTTCTAAGGCAACTTATTAAGCCTCATGCATATTCACTGCTTCCCCCGTCCACCCTCTGTGACAGCATCTGTGATTGGTTGCAGTCAGTCTGTGTCCCCACTCTCTTTGATAGCATCTATGATTGACTGTCCTCACACCAGCTGTGTAGGTCCCAAAGTGGAATGTAAAAATAAATAATTGAAAAACAGTGTGGAGTCCCCTATATTTTGATACATACTGCAGATAAAGAAGACAACTGCAAGCTGCTGCTCCCTTTCCCGCTGTGTACTTTATTTTAGCTGGGTATCAAAATATGGGGAACTCCATAAAGTTTTTTAAATTAATTAAATATATAATTTAAAGAATGGCATGATGTCTGCCACAATCTTGATACCCAGTCCAGATAGAGTAGACAGCAGGGGGCTGGTATTCTCAGCCTGAGGAGGCCCATGGGTATTAGGCTGTCCAGTTAAAAATACAAGAAGGCAGCAGCTCCAGATTGTTGCATCCATTATATGCGCCAAATCCTGGATCAAGCAAATTAGTAAAAATTCATTATTTAATAGAAAAAAAACACATGTGGGCCCCTGTATTTTAATACTCAGCCAAAATAAAGCACACAGTGGGATACTGCAGCGTACAGCTATCTAGTTTAGCTGTGCTGAGTATGAAAATACGACAAACCCAAGCTGTTTTATTTATTTATTTTTACACGCCACTTTGGGGACCCACACAGCTAGTGTGATGAGGTCAATCAATAAAAGACACCAGTACAGAGGATGGGGCACAGTCTGATTGCAACCAATCACAGATGCTGCCACAGAGGGTGAGCGGGGCAAACAATGTATATACATGAGGTTTAAAGAGGACCTGTCACAGAACCAGGCATGGTGATCTAATTACAGCACTGAATGCAGCATGTCTGCTGCATCCAGGCAAAGTGTCCCCCAGCCCTTGAGCCCCCCTGTACCCTGAAATAATACACTTAGAAAACTTACATTGAGGAGTCAAATAGGAGGTGGCTTGTGGCTGGAGCCAAAGGGCAGATTCACACCCCTGTATGTTTAATCTGGCCACCGCCGCCTCCCTGATGCCAATCATTGTCTCCCTCGTCTGCAGCATAACACAGAGCTTATTTTAGCAATGGTTGCTGCCCCGCTCAGTGACATCACCGCTTTACCCGCCCTGCTCTATGTTAACATAGAGCAGGGCGGGAAAGGTGGATGTCAGCAGGGGCGGGGCATACATCGGCCATTAACGCTTAAAATAAGCTCTGTGTTATGCTGCAGAAGAGGGAGACAATGATTGCATCAGGGAGGCAGCGGTGGGCAGATTAAACATGCAGGGGGTGTGAATCTGCCCTTTGGCTCCAGCCACAAGCCACCTCCTATTTGGCTCCCGGAAACATGGAGCTATTCGCTTGTTTGCCTTTTTTTTTCTCGGGTAGAATCATTACCCCTCTGTCATGGACTAGGCAATGCTCGCAGGTACTTCCAGCAATTCACCTTTTTGAAGGAGGTTTGGGACTTCAGGCCCACCTGGCCCCAAGACAGGGGATTATTTTATCGAAGAGACTTCGATTATATTGGTTTGGTGGGTAGCCTGTTCAGCAATTGGAATCCAAGAGGCTCCTTCATGTTCCCTTGGTCTGTCCTCTTGACTCCACTATGCTCAGGGTTATTCCTGTGCTATCCTTTTCTCTCTTCCCTACCATTTTCCTATTCCGGAAGGATTACATCTTTGCATTCCTCAGGGGAAGCCTTTTGCATCGGTGGAGTTACTGTTCTCCACTCAGTGTTGGGTGAAAACCTTCATTTCAGTTTTTTCCTTTCTGATTTTACTCTGCCCTGAGAACCTTCAGTCTCCCAGTGTTCTTTGTCTCTGACCAAGGTAGGGCATGTTCCTTCTCTTTTCAGTTCCCTGAAATAAATCTTTGGCACTTCAATTCTTGCATGAGACTCATTGTATCATCCCATTTCTGGTTCTATCCTATCTGCTGCTTACAGCGCTCATTTCGTGTCTAGTACAGGCTTCTCAACTACTAGTTCTTGGTCTCATGAAGAAGAGTCCTTCTTAAAGGGAACCTGTCATCCTCTTTGGGCATTCTAAACTGTGCCCAACATCTCTAACATGCTGTAAATGGGGTTCCTGTTACCCCTCTATGTGCCCAGACGTCCCCCTGCATACCTCAGAAATGCACTTTTATTCTGTTCCAAGCTGTATGATAATTGGGGCTGAAAAGGTCGGGAGGGTCAGTTCTACGTGGTCCGCGCCGCCCCCTGCCTTGAATAGCTGCCCCGTTGTTTTGACATTCCCCCCTCTCCTGTGTATGGCTGTTGAACGGCAGTCATATTTCGCGCTTGTGCAGTGGAGCGGGTCACTGTGATCCATTGAAGATACACAGTGCCCGAAGTCTCGCGAGACTTCAGGTACTGTATATTCAGGGGGACCTCTGGGCACAGAGGGGTTACAGGAACCCCAATTAGCAGCATGTTACAGATGGTGCGCATAGTTTAAAATGCCCAAACGGGGAGCGACAGGTTCGGTTTAAGGACCGTGCAGTTTGGACGAGTTTCTCTGTTTAAACGTATAGGAGTAATCTTCTTTTGCTGCCTGGATACCCGCTGTTTATCATAGTTACCAGGTTCTCCCTGCTTACAGGCAGGGCTAAGCAGGGAGAACACTGGTAACCATGGTAAACACCGGGTATTCTAGGCAGTGCGCGCTGCCTAGATACCCGGTGTTTACCATGGTTACCAGTCCTGTGAGGTCACTGATCGCTGGTTTCTCACTGTCACACCTGCGATGCGTGCTACCAGCGGGAAACCACCAATCAAAAATGACCCGCAGCACTTTGTAACGATCAGCGACCTCACAGCAGGGGCCTGATCGCTGCAAAGTGTCACACAGAACGACATCGCTGGAAAGATCTTTGTAACGTCACAGTTACAACGATCTCTCTAACGATATCGTTATGTGAGACAGACGGCCTTAAATTCTCCCTTTGAGTTTGTTTTTAGAGTGCGAGTCTGGAACTCCTGTTTTTTGTTTTTTAAATTGAGCTTCTCTCAGCTGGTTTATGACCACATCAAATTTCAGTTCAACGAGAATGTGGTTTTAAGTCATAAATAAACACAAAGCAGATCAGAGTAGGATAGTTATTTGGTGACTTTGGCCACAACACAGGTCACAATGTGCTGCTGCTGCTGCATCATAGCTTAATGTTGAGGAATGAAGTTGCATTGTGGCCCCTGCGGTATTGTGACAAACAATTTACAAAAAAATCTGAATGGGTCTGACTTCTTGGGACTTGCTTGTTGTGTTAGCATTATTCTTGGCAGGTTTGATGACATCACTGAGCAAATGACATCACAACTGATATAGAATGTACAAAGTTCTACACTGTGGCCATCTTGTGCCACTAGGACCTTACAACCGGAATGGACGAACCCAGGTTGGGAGCTCTTTTCTTATAGGGGGGATATAGCAGCTAAAACCTCTTACAATCAACTGTTATTGCTGTAGAATGAGGTTACATTGAGACCCGCTGGGTTATTGTGACAAGCAATTTATAAAAAAAAAATCTGAATGGGTCTGACTTTTTGCAACTTGCTTTTTATGGTCGCAGTAGTCTTGGGTTTGTAATGAAACCCCATTCAAATACATGGCACAGTGATGTTGAAGCAGACCATAATTATTTGGACTGCACATCATGTTTAGCAGCCAAAGTTGCCTTGTAACTGCAACCTTACAAACACCCCATCAGAACGACCGCAGTGACTGATTCTTAGTGTCCCAAGTTCCCTGTTTATTGAGAGCTGGGTATCTCCAAGTCCCATACACAGTGAGTGGAGTGGCAAAGCATAGGCTTTGATCATTCACACAGGAGACTCTACACAAATTGGTTGTACCCCAGCAATGGGAAACCTAATCTGTAAAGAGTTGTAATTGTGACAAAACTATAGATGGGCAAATTAATTGACAGGACCCTGGTCCAGCGGCCATGCCAGCATTCTGTGGCTTTTGAATGACAGATGTGTACCTTCCATCTACTACCTCCAAACATACCTGAGGTAGGTTCATAGATGGAAGAAACCCCAGGCCTTGCTTGGCTTTATTAGTCCTGTCAATAGTAGTGAAAGTGGTATTCCCATCTCCGAGATCCTATCCCAAAATGTAGTAGGTGCAATAATAATAATAATAATAATAATAATAGCAAATCCCTCCACTTAGAAATGTAGTATAGTTCTCCTGATTAGCTAATGTCACTTACATCATATGAAGCATTCCAGCTTATGTATCCATGGTTACAACCACACATATAGTGACAGTTACATAGGTATCCATGGTTACTAAGCTGTAATGCATGAGGTACACATGTGCCATTTAGAGTCATATACACACATAGTGCATACGTACCCTGCGATCAATGATACATGAACTCCAATATTGCTGTAATCGTTAAAAAATGTCAAGTACTTACGTATCAATTTTTTTTTTTTTAAGCAAAAAGTGCAAAAGCCTCCAACCGACCGAAATATGGATGATCAGTAACATCATGTCCTGTCTCTCCAGGTGTGTGGGTCCTATATTTTTTCTTTATAGTACATATTGGGATTTTTGCTATGTGATGTCTATGTACACCCCTGCAAGTACAGAGCTCTTTACTTGTCTGACAGCTAAAACCTCTTGCAATCAACTGTTATTGTTGTGTGAAGCAGAGCTTCTACAGGACACGTAATATTACGGCCCCTAATGGGAGGGTTCTATGTAATACATTTGTTGAGTCTGCTTTAGAGTCTGATCTAATAACGTGCATGTACACCATACCGGCATCAGCACCCAGGCAAGTGTTGGGGCCCTGGGCAAACAGGAGGGCCCACTCGCTGTGACACAGGTTGGGACAACTCCATATGGCTTCATTATTGGGTAGTTTTGCCATTCACGTCAAATTTGAGCATTTTTAACAAAAATTAATTGCAAATGCCATCAGTCTCTGCTGTCAGCTCTCTTTTATTGTTGAATCACTGGGTGACCTGGGAGCTGCTTACTGTGGTCAGGAATGGCAGTATGGAGTCCTGAGTTTTCCTTTAGAACATAGGGCACTGGATAATATGGAACAAAATAGATGGGTCCCTTTAAATGTGCATCTCATAATTATATGCAGGGTTGTTGCCGATTTATTAAAGAGGACCCATCGACCCCTGATGCCTTCCAAAGTGAAAGCACCACTGAATGCAGCGTGTCTGCTGCGTTCAGGGAAGGGGTCTCCCATGTCTCCCGCCCCCTGTAAGTAATAAATTATTATGAAAGTTTTAAGATAAGAAACCTGTAGGGATTTACTGATTATGTAGTCCTCGCTGTTCACAGGGTCATCCTGACCCCTGCCTCTCTGTTCCGCCTCCTGCCTTTCTGGGTCTCCCCTCCTTGTTGTGCGCATGCCTCAGCGTCTGAACTCACACAGGCGCACAGCAAGGAATTAGTAGGAGCGGGTCCCGGCTGCTGGAAACTCAGCGCCAGAGCCTGCCCTGCTAAAGATCATGCTGAATGCATACAGCAGGGCGGGCTCTAGCGCTGACGTTCCCGCGCATGCCTCTGGAATTCCTATCTTAAAACTGTCAAAATTGTTCATTACAGGTTGAATGGGGGGGGGGGGTCGGTAGAGACATGGGAGACTCCTTCTCTGAATGCAGCATACACGTTGCATCTAGTGGTGCTTTCCCTTTGGAAAGCATGGGGGGCTGGGGGGTGACTGGTCCTCTTTAAAGTGAACTATTCCTTTATGTTTTAATCTTGATCTATAAGAATAGCAGTGACCGTGATATCATAGGTCACACAACATCACTGACTTTCCGTGACTTCACAATCAGAATAGAAAGTACCAAGTTCTAAACCTGAATCATTTTGTGTTTTTAGACCCAGACAACAGGAAGGTGACAAGCGGGGCTGTAGAGTCTGAGTCTGTGTCTGGATTCAGGGAAGTTGAGAAAAGTCAGATGTTTCGACTTCACAGCCCTGTGACAAGTCCAGGTGAGCATTTCTGTGGAGCTCATGCCAGCAGCCACAGCCTACGGGCGCCCCCCCCCCACTGTGCGGCCTACAGGCGCCCCCCCCTTTCCCGCTGTGCGGCCTACGGGCAGCCCCCCCTCCCCCGCTTTGCGGCCTACGGGCGGCCCCACTCCCCCGCTTTGCGGCCTACGGGCGCCCCCCCCTTTCCCGCTGTGCGGCCTACGGGCGGCCCCCCCTCCCCCGCTTTGCGGCCTACGGGCGGCCCCACTCCCCGCTTTGCGGCCTACGGGCGGCCCCCCCTCCCCCGCTTTGCGGCCTACGGGTGGCCCCCTCCCCCGCTTTGCGGCCTACGGGCGGCCCCCCTCCCCCGCTGTGCGGCCTACGGGCGGCCGCCTCCCCCCTCCACCGCTGTTGCGGCCTACGGGCGGCCCCCCTCCACCGCTTGTGCGGCCTACGGGCGGCCCCCCCTCCCCCGCTTTGCGGCCTACGGGCGGCCCCACTCCCCCGCTTTGCGGCCTACGGGCGGCCCCCCCTCCCCCGCTTTGCGGCCTACGGGGGCCCCCCCCTCGTACCCCCACCGCTTGGGCTACGGGCGGCCCCTCCTACGCTGGCGGCCTACGGCGGCCTCCCCCCGCTGTGCGGCCTACGGGCGGCCCCCCCCCACCGCTGTGCGGGCCTACGGGCGGCTCCCCTCCACCGCTTTGCGGCCTACGGGCGGCCCCCCCTCCCCGCTTGCGGCCTACGGGCGGCCCCCCTCCACCGCTTTGCGGCCTACGGGCGGCCACCCCTCCCCCGCTTTGAGGCCTACGGGTGGCCCCCCTCCCCCGCTTTGCGGCCTACGGGCGGCCCCCCTCCCCGCTTTGCGGCCTACGGGCGCCCCCTCCCCCGCTTGCGGCCTACGGGCGGCCCCCCCTCCCCGCTTTGCGGCCTACGGCGGCCCCCCTCCCCGCTTTGCGGCCTACGGCGGCCCCTCCCCGTTGCGGCCTACGGCGCCCCCCCGCTTTGCGGCCTAGGGGCCCCCCCTCCCTTGCGCCTCGGGCGGCCCCCTCCCCGCTTGCGGCCTACGGGCGGCCCCCCTCCCCCTTTTGCGGCCTACGGGCGGCCCCCCCTCCCCGCTTTGCGGCCTACGGGCGGCCCCCCCCCCGCTTTGCGGCCTACGGGCGGCCCCCTCCCCCGCTTGCGGCCTACGGGCGCCCCCCTCCCCGCTTTGCGGCCTACGGGCGGCCCTCCCCGCTTTGCGGCCTACGGGCGGCCCCCCTCCCCCGCTTTGCGGCCTACGGGCGGCCCCCCTCCCCTGCTTTGCGGCCTACGGGCGGCCACCCTCCCCCCGCTTTGCGGCCTACGGGCGTTCCCTACCCCCCTGCGTGTGCGGCCTACGGGCGGCCCCCCTCCCCCGCTTTGCGGCCTACGGGCGGCCCCCTCCCCGCTTTGCGGCCTACAGGCGGCCCCCCTCCCCGCTTGCGGCCTACGGGCGGCCCCCTCCCCCGCTTTGCGGCCTACGGGCGGCCCCCCTCCCCCGCTTTGGGCCTACGGGCGGCCCCCCTCTCCCTGCTTTGCGGCCTACGGGCGCCACCCCCCGGGCCCGCTCCCCCGCTTGCGGCCTACGGGCGGCCCCCCCTCCCCCGCTTTGCGGCCTACGGGCGGCCCCCCTCCCCGCTTTGCGGCCTAGGGCGGCCCCCCTCCCCTCTTTGCGGCCTACGGGCGGCCCCCCTCCCCCGCTTTGCGGCCTACGGGCGGCCCCCCCTCCCCCGCTTTGCGGCCTATGGGCGGCCCCCCTTCCCCTGCTTTGCGGCCTACGGGCGGCCCCCCTCCCCCGCTTTGCGGCCTACGGGCGCCCCCCTCCCCCGCTTTGCGGCCTACGGGCGGCCCCCCTCCCCCGCTTTGCGGCCTACGGGCGGCCCCCCTCCCCCGCTTTGCGGCCTACGGGCGGCCCCCCCTCCCGCTTTGCGGCCTACGGGCGGCCCCCCTCCCCCGCTTGCGGCCTACGGGCGGCCCCCCTCCCCCGCTGTGCAGCCTACGGGCGGCCCCCCCCCCCGCTTTGCGGCCTACGGGCGGCCCCCTCCCCGCTTGCGGCCTACGGGCCCCCCTCCCCCGCGTGGCGGCCTCGCTGCGGCCGGCCCCCTCCCCCGCTTTGCGGCCTACGGGCGGCCCCCCCTCCCCTGCTTTGCGGCCTACGGGCGGCCCCCCTCCCCCGCTTGCGGCCTACGGGCGCCCCCCTCCCCGCTTGCGGCCTACGGGCGGCCCCCCTCCCCCGCTTGCGGCCTAGGGCGGCCCCCCTCCCGCTTTGCGGCCTACAGGCGGCCCCCTCCCCGCTTTGCGGCCTACGGGCGGCCCCCTCCCCCGCTTTGCGGCCTATGGGCGGCCCCCCCCCCGCTTTGAGGCCTACGGGCGGCCCCCCTCCCCGCTTTGCAGCCTACGGACGGCCCCCTCCCCCGCTTTGGGCCTACGGGCGGCCCCCCCTCCCCCGCTTTGCGGCCTACGGCGGCTCCCCTCCTTGCTTTGCGGCTAGGGTGGCCCCCCTCCCCCTTTTGCGGCCTACGGGCGGCCCCCCTCACCCGCTTTGCGGCCTAGGGCGGTCCCCCCCCTTGCTTGCGGCCTAGGGCGGCCCCCTTTCCCCCTCTTTGCGGCCTCGGGCGGCTCCCCGCTGTGCGGCCTAGGGCGGCCCCCTCCCCGCTTTGGGCCTACGGGCGGCCCCCTCCCCCGCTTTGCGGCCTACGGGCGGCCCCCCCTCCCCCGCTTTGCGACCTACGGGCGGCCCCCCCCCCCCGCTTTGCGGCCTAGGGCGGCCCCCTCCCCCCTTTGCGGCCTACAGGCGGCCCCCCTCCCGCTGTGCGCCTACGGGCGGCCCCCCCCGCTTTGCGGCCTACGGGCGGCCCCCTCCCCCGCTGCGGCCTACGTGCGCCCCCCTCCACCGCTTGCGCTCGGCGGCCCGCTTGCGGCTACGGGGGCCCCCTCCCCGCTTTGCGGCCTACGGGCGGCCCCCCTCCCCTGCTTGCGGCCTACGGGCGGCCCCCCCTCCCCGCTTCGGCCTACGGGCGGCCCCCCTCCCCGCTTGCGGCCTACGGGCGGCCCCCCTCCCCGCTTTGCGGCCTACGGGCGGCCCCCCCCCCGCTTTGCGGCCTACGGCGGCCCCCCTCCCCGCTTTGCGGCCTACGGGCGGCCCCCCTCCCCGCTTTGCGGCCTAGGGCGGCCCCCCCTCCCCGCTTTGAGGCCTACGGGCGGCCCCCCCTCCCCCGCTTTGCGGCCTACGGGCGGCCCCTCGTGGCCCCTCCTCTTTGCGGCCTATGGCGGCAGGGCCCCCCCCCGTTTGCGGCTACGGGCGGCTCCCCTCTTGCTTTGGGCCTAGGGGCCCCTTCCCTTTGCGGCTAGGCGGTCCGTGTCGCCTAGGCGGCCCCCTCCCCGCTTTGCGGCCTACGGGCGGCCCCCCTCCCCGCTTTGCGGCCTAGGGGCCCCCTCCCGCTTTGGACACGGGCCCCCCCTCCCCGCTTTGCGGCCTACGGGCGGCCCCCCCCCGCTTTGCGGCTACGGGCGGCCCCTCCCCACATGCGGCTACGGGCGGCCCCCCTCCCCGCTTTGCGGCCTACGGGCGGCCACCCCTCCCCCGCTTTGGGCCTACGGGCAGCCCCCTCCCCCGCTTTGCGGCCTAGGGCGGCCCCCTCCCCGCTTTGAGGCCTAGGGCGGCCCCCTCCCCCGCTTTGCGGCCTACGGGCGGCCCCCCTTCCCCGCTTTGCGGCCTACGGGCAGCCCCCTCCCCCGCTTTGCGGCCTATTGGCGGCCCCCCTCCCCGCTTTGCGGCCTACGGGCGGCCCCCCTCCCCCACTTTGCGGCCTACGGGCGGCCACCCCTCCCCGCTTTGCGGCCTACGGGGGCCCCCCCTCCCGCTTTGCGGCCTACGGGTGGCTCCCCCTCCCCTGCTTTGCGGCCTTTGGCCCCCCCCCCCGCTTTGCCAGCTTCGCAGCCTCCCCCCATATGCTTTGCCCAGAGCATCCATCGTACTAGATTGTGAGCTTCTAGTGGCAGGCGGCATGTCTTTCTTTCCTTGATGTACAGTTATTCAGCAATATGCAGCAGGACAGACTTGATCCAGGGAGATATCCGATCGCCAGAATTGGGGTCAGGAAGGAATTTTTTTTTCCCCTGAGGTAGAACACTCCGGGGGTTTTCTTCGCCTTCCTCTGGATCTTTGGGTCAGGTGTCTCATCAGGTCCGCAATGTCCACAGCAAGTTCTGTGGTCCCCATCGGGGCTGGACCCGAGAGTCACTTTGACCTTTAATTTATTAAAGAGTCGGTAATATTTTCATTACAATGTTGCTTATTGCTATTCCAATTAATAAAAAAAAAAATTATAGATAATATACTATGGTGTGTGTTTTATTTGTCTGCACTTCACCCTACACAGTGATAATCGCTCAATACTCCAGAACTACAACGGACTGACCTGCTGATCTGGCATCTAATAACGTGTCTCATCTGCTATATACATGGTGGCAGCTACTACAGGACCAGGGACTATAGGGGGCGATGTACACTGAGGGGGATCACATTACTCCAGCCACGATAACATCACCTGTCCAAAGTTATCGTATTTCACTAGTGTTATGGTGTTCAGTCTCTGTGATGGGGCACTCACTCACATTGTATAGATACTACTGTATATAATACTACCAGAAAAGACCGGGCCACAGATGCAGAATACAGGAGACACAGGAAAAGTCATAAAATAGATAGAGAGGTGACTCAGGGCGTAACAAGTAGCCACAGGGGTCGAGGGACAGAACTTGGGGCTCACTTGAGAATGATCACACATTCACTATGACCGGCTATAGTAATATAAATAGAAAAAAAGAAATGAACAACCAAGATCCATACTGAGCTATATTAAAAACAGTTTAGAATTGGGGAAAGAAAGAGGGGGATACATACAAATAAGAGGGAATTGCACATTCCATATAGCATATATATCAATATATATGGAATTAATAAGGAACAGCATGCGAAAACAGTTAGTAATGAAACAATAGTGCCACCAAATAAGGAATCATGGTGACATAAGTGTTAATCTCAAGTGAGAGAGAAGCTATATCACCAGATACACAAGCATGTATCAATCACAATTTCAAGAAAGGTTTTCAGAACCTTATGATACCTATACACACACACAATGCTCCTAGAGGAATGGTGTCCACCCCGACGCGTGCTGCATTACACCACCTGTCAGGGGATGGAGTCCATACATTGTGGGGCAGTTTAAAAAAAAAAAAAAAAAAAAAAAAAGTGCCCTTTGCAATTAGGTCAGCACACAACTTAAGGTGGGGTCACACGTGGCGATTCTGGCCGGCGATGTCGGAAGCGATGTGCAGGTGCACGCTCGCTTCTGACATCGCAGGCCAGCTGTCACACAGCACGACGTCGCCGGTGACGCGGCGGCAATGTGGGCGGAGCCGTCGCTCGCTGGGCTGGGCTCAGCCCAGCGAGCGATCCTCAGCAACACTGCGATATAGGCTGGAGTATAGGAGTGTCAGACGGCGCGATCCAGCCTAATCGCTGGTCACAGGTTGACAGGTTTATGAACATGTTCATAAACTTGTCAACCTGTGACCAGCGATAATTTGCAGTTGCGTCGCACTGTCACACAGCGCGACGCACTTGTAATATCGCCCGCGACATCGCTGTTACGTCACTTTACGGCAATGTCGCGGGCGACATCGCCACATGTGACCCCACCTTTAAAGTGATGCAAGTGGCTCCCAGACGTCGGTGTAATGGGAACGGAGACATCAGACCCACATGGAGAATCACATGGTCTGTCATCACTGGCTGCATATTGATTCAGAGAGGAGAGGAGGATTCAGAGACTCGGAGGGCACATGTGTGCAACTTGGCTTGAACCATGAAGACAAAAATTCACCATCAGAGGCTGTGGAGCACATGTGTACAAGATAAAAGCAATCATTGTGTCATCCTTATAGCACATCAAGCAAGAATCGCTGGTTTTTATATACGGGGACTATCAATGAAAGCGACATGAAAAACGCATAACAATAAGTTTGCAATACAATACCAAAGTGCAAATAAAGGGCAGAAATAAAGTGACAACTTGACTTAAAGGGAACCTGTCACCTCATGTAAGCCCCCTAACCTGTCAATACCTGTCCCTGCAGCACCCAAATACTTTCTGAATCATCCCTGTCTGAGCTCTTGGGTGTTTGGAAAAGTGAAATAGTATGTTTTAATAACTTACATGATTTTTGTCAAGTGGGCGTTTCTGACAGAGGGGTAGTGTCCCCAGGGCTGCGCTCCCCCCGCTTCGCCGCTCCAATTTCGCCCCGATGGGCGTAATCATTGCTGTATGAGCGCGCTTTGTTTTTTCAAATGCCCTCGCTTCGAATTCTATGATGCGGCATCACGTGATACCTGTGCGCGTCATTTCCAGATCTTCTGCTCCACACGTCACAGGCCACCTTCAGAGCATGCGCAGAAGGCATGCTGAATGTGGCCTTACACCTGGCGATCTGCGCATCACCGGAAATGACGCGTACCGGCATCACGTGATGCCACATCATAGAATTCGGAGCGGGGGCATTTGAAACAACAAAGTGCGCTGGGGGCCCATTATTTGAGATCAGGTTCCCTTTAAGGAGGGTAGGTCACTGCTCCATTACACACACACACACAATAGACGGGGGTCACTGCCACAATTACACACACTAGCGGGGGGGTCACTGTCCCCATTACACACACACACTAGAGGCGGGGTCACTGTCCCCATTACACACACGCACACGCACGCACACACACACACACACACACACACACAGGACTAGGCCACCTTAGTAGAGAACAGTGGTTCTTAACCTTGTTTGAGGTTCCCAACCCACCAGTTTCATATGTACATTCACCGAACCCTTCTTTAGTGATAAATCTACATGCAGCCGTCGGGAGTGTGTTGACCTCCGTGGCGGAGGCTCCGCCGAAACCCTGAGACTGACACACCATACCCACTGGTATAGAAGGACTGATTATTCAGTAGGTCCAAAAGGGGGTGGAGCCTAGGTTAGTGCAGGAAGACATGAGTGACAGTTAGTTAGTTAGTGCTTGGAAGGCAGTCAGTGAGGACGCGCCTGACAGCTCTGCGACAGGAGGGATTTCATCTCCAGGAGGGGTCCCAGGACAGTAGGAGGCAGACTAGAACCGGTTGGAGCTGACTGGTTTAGTCTGGGGAACACCGGCAACACGGATGCCGATGTGGTCAGCGGTTCATCCATGGCCGCAAACCGACGAGCTGCTGGCCCTCTGAAACCGGGTAGCCGTAGGCGCCACCTGAAGGTACCTCGCCCCTCAGGCCCAAAATAGGTCCAAGATTGCAGGAGTATCAGTCCGGATTTCGGTGGCGGGAGGATTTTGCTGTGGCTCGCTCCCGTCCGTACCGGTAAAGGAACACCCGTGCTTCACTGTATGAGACTAGGGGACTGGCAGGAGAGCTCTGCAAGGGTGGTGAAAGATTGAGAAGGACAGAATTAGACCCCGAAAGACTTAAGAAGGAACATCTGGAGACTCCATAGGGGGACCCTGAGCCGACAACTGCTACCCGTTAAACCAGACTGTACCGTGTTTGACCTTAACATCTGCCGTTACCAAGTAAAGTGGAGTTGGAGTTGAACTGGTCTCTGTCTTTCTTCACGCCGGTGCCCGGAGGGCTTCAGCACCATCAGCATCTCACCGGAGGGGTAAGAACAACTACTCCCCTCATCCTCTTATCTTCCATGACTGCTGCCCTGAGGTAAAAGCTCCACCTGTGGGGAGCTGGACCACACTGAGCTGCACCCATCATCATCTCAGCGGCCGGCCTGCAGTGCCGGTATCCAAATTACCGGGATCCACAGGTAGCATCACGTACACTCTTTACCCCTGCAAAAATTCCCCCCCCATCTTACAAATGACAGCCAGGGCACGGAATCGGGAACCCGACCACCCGTGATTCCCCAGTTAAATCCATCAAACCCAGGCCCGGTATCTGAGTAACCCTTGCTCTGTGCTCATCAAGGGGTCTTATTGTAATCTATTCCACGCAACTCTATTCTGCACATGTTACAGTGGCTGTGGCAGCAGCAACGAGCCCTGTTGAAGTATGCCATCATGCTTGGCCTGAGCAAACACAATACACAAGTGGCTCACGCTTGCAGAGTGGACACATATCAAGGATCTCTGCACTTTTCTGCACAGTTTCCAAATGGCTACTAAGATGGTTAGTGCTGATGATGTTATCATCAGCATTACTATTCTAGTAATCTACATATTTGAGCACACTTTTAATAGTCTGTGGGAGTAGGTGTGAGTCCCAGAGGAAGGATAGAAAGCAAACTCTTTCTCTAAGATCCTGACTATCTGTAACATGATGTCAGTATTTTTACTATTAGAAACAGTGCTGACTACTGGGTTGCACTCTTTTAGATCCACAGTAAAAAAGTCAATTTTGTTAGATCATTCCCCCCCAGAAAGGGCCGCACGCATGCTGGAGTATCAAAACACACCTGTAGATAATCTTAGGAGTGGTTTTCCCCAAGACAGTAGTGAGGCACACAGTGTGTATTGCAATTCTAGATTTCAAACCCCCGCAACACTGAGTCGTCATCGCAGAAACAATAAAAGCAGGAGTTTAAGTGTGAGAAGCAATTTCTGCAGGTCACTTGACCAATTTTTTACACCATCCCATAGACCACCAGAACAGAGTACAAATCTGACACATAGTGAACAATTGGACAGGATGGTGCAGGAATATCTACAGCTTAATATCGATGCCATCAAGGGGGGTTTGGAACCTTTTGCATTTTGGGCTTCAAAAATGGAAAAGTGGTCTGAGCTTGCCAGTGATGCCTTGGAGCTTACCATTCTCTTAGAATGTGTCTTCAGTGCTGCTGGTGGTGTCCTGATGGATACATACATTCGGCTGTCCCCTGAAAGTGTAGACCAGGGGTCTCAAACTCGGCTGGGTTGGTGGGCCGCACATAGAAAAATGTTTTTTATCGGGGGCAGCATTGCTTGTAGGACTAAGGGTACCGTCACACCAGGTGACATCGCCGGAGATATCGCAGGTGACACACGGGAGCGCGCACATTTTTGGCATCCCGCCAGCGTCGTGTGTTTAGACGTGGCGATACCTTCGGCGAAGCTTTGGCGATGTTTCAGGCAACGTCGCTGTTGGGGTGTCTAGAAATCCCAGTAGGGATCCTGTAACATGGGAGCCTTTGGCTCCCATCGCCTATAACATCGCCATTCGCGATGTTACACGGGGCGATGCTTACACATCACCTGAGAGTGTTTGCCTGGTTTCACAGCAGTACTGTGAAACCAGGCGACCACTCGAAGCCAATTTTTCGGCGCAAAATCGCCACTTTACGCGGGGCGATGTCACCTGGTGTGACGGTACCCTAAGTGACATTTTTAGTAATACCAGATTTTTTGGTCAATGTAGTAATGTCCAAATCCTGATCCCCTTCTTGTAGTAATGTCCCCATCTTGGTCCCTTTCTTGTTGTAATGGCCCCATACTGGTCCCCATCCTGGTCCCCCTCTTGTACTAATATCCCCACCCTGATCCCCTTCTGTAGTAATGTCCCCCGTGCTGGTCCCTTTTTGTAATGATGACCCCCATACTGATCCCTTTTGTAGTGATGTCACCATCCTGTCCCCCATGCTGGTCCCCTTTTGTAGTGATGTCCCCATCCTGGCCCCCATAGTGTATTAATGTCCCCCATGCTGTACCCCTTTTTTAGTGATATCCCCAACCTGGTCTGCCTTCTTTTTACACACTCACACATATTCACTCACAATCACACCCACTCACACATTAACTCACACACATTAACTCACTCACGCTCACTCATGTGGAACAAAAGGGAGGGAAGCACAACCCATGAGCGGTACCTGGTGGTCTAGTGGGGGCGTCAATAACAGATATGGGGGGTTCGCATCTCACCTTTGGAGGTTCTGCAACCCTGCACAACCTCGGCTTATCGCAGTGGAAGGCTCCGGACTCCAGCATTCGGGGTTTCCTCTACGAGCAGCTCCTTCTTCCAGTCAGATGACTCGAGCAGCCGATCACCTGCCCCTGTGACGTTCTCGGTTACGTCACCGCAGGTCCTTTAGATTCTGTTAGCGGTGACTCTGGTTCACAGCTGCTCCTGCTGCAAACCTAGGATGGGGATATGATATTTGTACAGAAGTGTGAGATTATAACAAAAGTGCTAGAGCACAGGAGGCACACGTTTAATTACCTTTAATAAACCACAACGTGTTTCTACGGCGGTCCGCTGTCTTCATCAGGTAAATCCACCTGATGAAGACGGCGGACCGCCAAGGACTTTTGTTATAATCACACACTTCTGTACAAAATCGCGCACTCTGATACCCTCGCGCACTCACAGGCACCCACAGGCACTCTGCCACCCACAGGCACTCTGACACCCACAGGCACTCTGACACCCACAGGCACTCTGACACGCACAGGCACTCTGACACGCACAGGCACTCACACGCACAGGCACTCACACGCACAGGCACCCACAGGCACTCTCAAGACAGGCACTCACGCACACAGGCACTCACGCACACAGGTGCTCACGCACACAGGTGCTCACAGGCACTCGCGCTCACAGGCACAGGCACTCACACTCACAGACACAGGCACTCACACTCACAGACAAAGGCACTCACACTCACAGACACAGGCACTCACACTCACAGACACAGGCACTCACACTCACAGACGCTCACACTCACAGGCACTCACACTCACAGGCACTCACACAGACACAGGCACTCACACAGACACAGGCACTCACACAGACACAGGCACTCACATTAGCACACACTTTATTACCAACACTTTTATTACTAACTATGCTGGCGGCGTTCCAGTGCATGGGGACCCTGGGGCTTCCCTGTGCGGCCCCCAGCACTTTGGACTAAGAACCATGCTGGCGGCGGTCCAGTGCATGGTGCCGCCGCGGGCTCCGCTATAACATTACTTGCGGCCGCTTCACTGTCTCTGCCGCTCGCTCTGCCAGTTCAATGCAAGCCACCTTCAGCCAATGAGAGGCCCGCAGGTGACGTCAGCGGCCTCTCATTGGCTGAGGGCTTGTATTGAGCTTACAGAGCGGCAGAGCGAGCGGCAGAGACAGTGAAGCGGCCGCAAGTAATGTTATAGCGGAGCCCGCGGCGGCACCATGCACTGGACCGCCGCCAGCATGGTTCTTAGTCCAAAGTGCTGGGGGCCGCACAGGGAAGCCCCAGGGGCCGCATGCGGCCCGCGGCCCGCGGGTTTGAGACCCCTGGTGTAGACCATCTAACTATCCACTTCAGTCGCAGACTAGTTGATGGTGGATTTTCAGGGTGCTGCATTGATCTCATCATTATAGTGGGCTGCAGAAGTTGCCTTATTTACAAATCCCATTCTCCATGTCTAATATAACACCTGGGCTTGTGGTTGGGGGAAGTGATTATTAAAGTCTGATATATTTGAAGGAAAAATAAGAAAAAGAAAATAGCTTTTTCAGCTCACCTCCAATTCAACTGGAATGTTGAATAAGGCTAGTGAGCAATGCACAGACAGGTCCAAGATGAATGCTATAATAACACACTTGTGCATATGCCAAAAATTTGTAATCTAAATGTACATTTTTAAGAAGCAATGTCCATAACATGGTATTCCATGACTGTGACCAGACCTATAGGACCATGAATATTAAGCACATAATGGACATATGCTATTGTTATCTGAATCACTAGCAGATAAGTGTAGAATAAGTGTAGAAGAGGTGGTTACTCACACTGCTGATCCTCTGACATAATAAAAGCTTGGTTCGTAAACAAGCAAACAAACAACGATATATATAAATTAAAGTTTTAAAAGCTCTCTTAAAGGAAAGTTAGAAGGACATTGTAAGGTTCCTGGATTTCCCAGCTTCTGCCACATCTGGCACTATTCTGAAAATTTGCAGCCTGCCAGGTATATCGACTCCTGCAAACTGAAGGAAGCTCAAAACTTTCTTTTCAAGCTCCATTACATTCTACCGGTTGAAACAAATAGGTGGACCTGATGGCTGTGAACAACTCCTAACTTTTTGTTAAAGGTGTTCTCAGCTATGGGGTGTTCCGACAAGCATTTTAGTCCCAAACATTCAAGGAAAGTTTTAGGGCCATTTTAAAATTTCAAACTTTTTTTGCTGATTTTTTAGTAAATTGCTCGTTTTTTAGGCTGTAGAGTTTTTCTGCAGAGACCACAATTTTCCCCTTTGCTTTTAAGGAAATAATAAAATTCCAGATTAAGAGCATCTTGTAGTTTGGCATTACTATTCCCTGGTGTTGCATAATATTGGGATAAAATGTCGGTTAGGGAACAAGAAATGTATTGAATGTACGGGCTGAATGCATTGTGTGTATAACACTTTTTTCAGCATATGTCTCGAAGTGTGGCCAGAAACGCTTCAGATGGACTGGAATTGGATAACTTTCTTTGATCATAAATCTAGTAAGCTCTGTAGATAGGAAACTTTAATAAGGAACTTTCATTGCTATAGTTGTATCTTGCTCGGTGGAGTCATTAACCCTTTGTAGGTGCCTCAAGGAAGCATGTGTCACATTCGAGCAGACACTACAGCACTCTAGGACAGGCTAGTTTAAAAGAATCATAGCCTTACTCTTTACTGTGCTATAAATAAGCTAAGTCTGCACTGATAAATCAGGGAAAACCAATATGTGCAATAACCAGCATCATCAAGAAATGTCTGTGAGATTTATACCTAGCAATAAAAAGACTTGAGATACAAACTTGATCTTATTTACTATAAAGTCTTGCCTATGAAACTGGCCCAATATTATTTCAATCTCTTCCGATCTAGATAGCCTTTTGTAACCACTGGGGTCTGCATCTTGTTATGATTAGACTCTCTATATATTTACTGCAGACTCTGCATTTAGCCAATCGAAAATTTACAGTTTAAAGGTATACTACATGGGAAGTTTCTTTTACCATATACGGTAATCCAATGGCTGAATATACAGTGGTGTGAAAAAGTGAGTGCCCCTTCCTGATTTCTTATTCTTCTACATGTTTGCCACACTTAAATGTTTCAGATTACCAACCAAACAAATGTAAGTATTAGACAAAGATAACACAAAATGCAATTTAAAAATTAAGGTCTTTATTATTAAGGGAAAAAGAATCACAAACCTACAGGGACCTGAGTGAAAAAGTGATTGCCCCTAAAGCTAATAACAGTGCAGTGCACATGCAGTGTTTTTTGGAATGCTGAAGAAAACGCATTTGTTGTTAAAAAACGCATTGACACTTAAGTGCACCATGCGTTACCGCATTGCGTTTTTGGACTGTGAAAAAAAAACAGTCCAAAATGTTCCCAAAAATGGAGTTAAGGCAAAAACTGATGGTATGTGTGAACAAGCCATAAACTGCCTTTTTAAAGGTCATACCATAGGTCAGTTCTTTGACAAGCCAACTCCAAAGTCTTTGTTTTTTTAAGCCATGTAAAGGTGGACTTGCTGCTGTGTTTTGTATCATCGACCCACTGCGTAACCCAAGTGCACTTCAGCTTGAGGTCACAAATAGATGGCCGGACATTCTCCTTCAGGATGTTTTGGTAGACAGCAGAATTCATGTTTCTATTTACCACAGCAAGTCTTCCAGGTCCTGAAGCAGCAAAACAGCCCAAGACCATCACACTACCACCATCATATTTTTCTGTTGGTATAATGTTCCTTTTCTGAAATGCTATGTTACTTCTACACTAGATGGAATGAGACATACACCTTCCAGGGGTTCAACTTTCTCTCGTCAGTCCACAGAGTATTCTCTCAAATGTCTTGGGGATCATCAAAATGTTTTTCTGGCAAAACTGAGACGAGTCCTTATGTTCTTTTTGTTCAGCATTGGTTTTCTTCTCAAAAATCTGCCATGCATGCTATTTTTGCCCAGTCTCTTTCTTTTGGTGGAGTAATGAATACCGACCTTACCTGAGGCAAGCATGGCCTTCAGATCTTTGAATGTTGTTGTGGGGTCTTTTGTGACCTCTTGGTTCATTTATTGCTGCACTATTAGTGTACTTTTAGTTGGCCAATGACTCCTGATAAGGTTCACCACTGTTCAGAGTTTTCTCCATTTGTGGATAATGGCCCTCACTGTGATTTGTTGAAGTACCAAAGCTTTAGAAATGGCTTTATAACCTTTTCAAGACAGAAAATAACTTTGTTTCTCATTTGTTCCTGAATTTCTTTGGATCAGGGCAAAAGTGCGGTACTCGGAACCTGGCTTTGATGCTTCCGGGGAGTCACAGGGGTTGAGACCCGGCTCCGTGACCCTGAGTATCAATTTAAAAGTTTGGGGTAGTGATTTAGGGATAGTTGTAGTGACGTCACCTGAGGTGTTTGGCTATTGGGGCCGATGCTGCAGTACAAGACCTCTGGGGATGATGGGATTGCAACTACGGTGATATCACAGGTGGAATGGTGCCCCAGGGCAACCTGTAAAGTCTATGGCAGTAGTAGGCCGTTAGGGGGTGCCGGACTGAGGGCGCAGAATAACCGACAGACACAGTACATAGTCTCTGTTACCTTTACTGGTAGTTGCTGGTAGGAACCAGGACACTGTCCACAGGTGAGGTTGTGAATCTGGGTGTCCTGGAAGTAAGTTGAGAATCTCCTCACCCGGTGAGTTCTGAGACCTCCCTGCTGCACTACTCTTAACTGGCCCTGGCTGTCTGTAGCTAAGCTGCGACCCTCTCTTCTTGCTTGAAAGTCTCTCACCAGTATGGTAGGCAGCTTGAGTCCTTCACGGGCACCACTCCTCTGATATCTGGCCCTGAGCTCTCTCATGCTGCTGTGCCTCTAGGTGCTTTGCTGTGGCTGGGAGACTTGGAATCTTCTGTCCTCCGGTTTTGGCTGCTGGGACTGGAATACCCTTACAACCTGGGACTCTGTTGTCCATTTCTGGCGCTCTGCACTGGGGTGAGGTACTTCACTGCTTCCTCAGACCCTCTCCTATGGGTCCTTCACACTTGCTGTTCCTCACTCTCGACTCTACCTGGGAGAGCTTAGCACTGCTCCAGTCCATAGGTCTTCTTCATAGTCCTCCTAGGAACTGAACTGACTAACCCCACCCCCAGGCCAGAATTTATAGGGGAGCTCCCCTGAACTTGGGTTTCAGAGCTCACCCTTCTGGGTTGGAGTCAGGAAAGGTGTTGCATGCTGTGGGTTTACCTGGTGTGGATACCCCTTCTTGCTTCCAAGCATGACATCACCCCCCAAGGGAGGCAATACCATTGTGGCTACCGGACTCTGGGGTGCCACATCTCATATGGTCCTGTAAGATTTTTTTGGAGGGACTGTTATTACTCATATATTTGGGCAGTCCCTCCCTTATTGTTACTCAGATAGTGGAATAAATATTCCATAGCACTTTACAATGCCAGCTACAGTGTGCCCATTGGTGTGTTAGGCTTCACCCTCCTCCTCCTCCTCCTCCAACACCAGCTGCATGCCATTCTGTAGCCCTCAATTTAAGTTTTCAGAGTGGCAGCAGGTGTCAGGAAACTTGGGTTTTGTTAGGGGTCTTAATTGGTCTTGTACTATACATTTGTGAGGGCCCTCCTCTATTCATTTGTGAGGGCCCTGACTCACTTATTTGGGGGGGGGGGGCACATTGGGCCCCTACCATTAGTTTTCGAGGGTCCAGGAATTCCATAGTTCTACAGTTGGGCAATGGCCTTTTTTTGCCATGCTCTATTGTTAGGGTGCCTTCACATTTGCGTATGTGAACGCAGCGTATCCTGCATTCCCATACGCAGTCAAATGCATGCACACTGCGTTCCTATGTTTAACATAGGAACGCATAGTGCCTGCGTTTGCTGTGTTCGGGTGCGGACGGAAGACCCTGGAGGGGGCAGCATGTTGCATTTTTTGTGCGCTCGGGGACCTTGGAAAATCAGCAAACTTCCCCAAGCGCACAAAAAATGCATTGGCGTCAATGGGTCCGCAGTGTCCTGCGCTTGACAGCGCAGGAGAACGCTGCGGTCCCATTGAAATCTCTCCTGGTGGCCGCCGGTGATGTCACAGGAGATCACCGACGGCCACCGGGAGATCAGCTGAGCCACTGATGATCTCCTCCTCCCCGCCGCCGGTAAGCTGCTAGCGTGTGTCGGCGGGGAGAAACAGCTGATGTGACAGCTGTTTGAATCTTCCCATGCCGACATCTCCTCTCGGTGTCGGCGCGGGAAATTCAAACAGCTGTCAAATCAGCTGTTTCTCCCCGCCGACATGTCCCGGAGCTTACTGGCGGCGGGGAGGAGATCTCCGCCGCTGATCTCTGCCTCCGGCCCGCCCCCCGGACAACGCCGATTGGCTGCCCGGGCTCCACAGTGATGTGTCTGCAGGCGGACATTCTCCGCTGCGGACACATCATTAGACGCTACGTTTCACTGCGTTTGTGTCTGCATGCCATCAGCATGCAGACACAAACGCAAATGTGAAGGTAGTCTTAAGAATAATGGCATAAGCAAAGCCATGGTTGATGGCACTGAAGATCATTTATTCATTTAGGAGGGCCCTCCTCTGTATATTGGCCAGTGCACTCACTCATTTAACAGGGCCCACAGTAAGCCCTCTACAATAAATTGCATCCTCCCTCAGGTCTGCAGTGCAGTTTGAATTACCACCCAGATCAGTCCCAAGCTGAGAGAGTACAGCAACCATCAAATTTTGGACTAAAGTTGAAGGAAACGACAATTTAGGGAAAGAAAGACAGTTGTCTCATTTCAGGCCCTGAAAAGTCCAGGGATGTTCTTTTGTCCGCAACAGTTACTGTAAATTGCTATCAAATATGTATCCCCTATATCAGTAACAATGTGGGTCAACCCAGGGTTGTCTTTTTGCAAGCAATGGTCACAGTAAATTGCTATCGAAAATGTATTCCCTATCTATGTAATAATATGGAACTAGTACTTCACATGTATGGTGAAGAGGGAAATACTGAATACTGCACTGAAACAAAAAAGGTGTACGTGGTTGCTCAATGTTTGCTGTGTATGTGCAATTGCAGGTTGTGGGCAGGAGGCAACAGTTCTGCTTCCTGCAAAGCATATTGTGAAGGGCATAAGACTGGGTAAGTGGCAGTGATTTCACACTCAGTCAGTTTTTTTCCCACGCGTTCCAACCACCTACTAGACTGCTGCATATGTTTGGTATATGGTAACAGAGGTATTATGTAGAATTTCACTTTTTTTTGTAAAGTCCTTTTTATTGATTTAAAATATATATAGATATTCCAATTGCAAATTTGTTTGTACAAATACAATTGTGTTAACAGATATTTCCAACTCATAACATCATAAGTATATATTCAAACATTTTATTTCCCAACTAGTTATGCAAGTTTAAATTAGTGCTGTCTTACACCACTCGATTTTATATTACCTCCACTTCATGTAGAATTAGCCTCCTTCTTCTCTTTCCCAAACATCTTGGCATAAGACTGGGTAAGTGGCAGTGGTTTCACACTCAGTCAGTTTTTTCCCACGCGTTCCAACCACCTACTAGACTGCTGCGTATGTCAGCACTGTTTGGTGTATGGTAACAGAGGTATTATGTTTGTACAAATACAATTGTGTTAACAGAATATTTCCAACTCATAACATCATAAGTATATATTCAAACATTTTATTTCCCAACTAGTTATGCAAGTTTAAATTAGTGTTGTCTTTCACCACTTGATTTTATATTGCCTCCACTTCATGTAGAATTAGCCCCCTTCTTCTCTTTCCCAAACATCTTTTCTCTATCTCTCTCCTTCTTCCTTTAAAGATTCCCACGATCTACTTCCTCACATTTTAACTAGAAATGAGCGATGTTTGATTCGAAATGTTCGCCAATCTCAAATTCAAGCTGTTTTGGGCGGTGTTCGAGTCATTCGACGAATGCGAACAATTAGCTTCAAATTCGGCAGGTCGAGGTTATGTTCAATAACAGTTTGTTCACAAAAAGGACCCTATAAAGTGGTCTGGGGCAGAGGAAATGGCTGAAATGGGGGCATGATTGTTTAAAAGCCGGCAGAAAAAAGCCGCCGGCTTTCAAACAATCATTCAGTCCGATTCTCTGCCCCCCGCAGCCTCCCATCCCGATCCTTCGCTCCCCCGCTGCCTCCCATCCCAATCCTGAGTTAGGACCGGGCGGGAGCGCAGCACCAGGGAGCGGGGAGAGAAAGACTAGGGCGGGGAAGCCGGTGGCGGTGAGAAGACTTCACCGCCGACTTTCCTGCTCTGTGCTGCGCTCCCCACTCCCTGATGCTCCCTCCCCGCTCCCTGGAGCTGCTCCCCCCGCCCGTTCCTAATTTAGGATCAGGTGGGGAGGCGGCGGGGGGAGCGATGCAGATCAGCTGTTCATTTGAAGTAGCCGCGGTGCTGTCAGGGTTCATGTGAGTTCATGCAGCATGAACTCACATGAACTTTCCCACAACCACCCAGTGCACAGCTCAGCTACATCTCTGGTAGAGGTTCTCTACCAGAGATGTAGCTGAGCTAAAGAAGAAAACTGGATTGGACCATGTTGGATGGAAGATCATCTTTTAATAAAGATGGAGTCTAAGTGTTGTTTCGTTTTTTTTCTAATAAATAATTTTTTCTCTGTGTTATGTAAAAAAAACTTTACTAGAAATCCACAGTCCGAACACTGCCGACGCTGGCGGAGATTGGCGAGCGCCGGGCAGTGCAGTGAATAATACCGGAAGTTAATGACTTCCGGTTTATTCATTGCTCTGTCGGCGCTTGGCAATTTCCGCCAGCGTCGGCAGTGTTCGGGCTGTGCTGGCAGGGTTCACCCGCGGTCATAGCCCGAGCTATGACCTGGGGTGAACCCTGACTGTCACAGTCAGTGTCAGCCTGCTCTTGCTCAGCATAGACATATGTGTCTATGCAGAGTGATGTAGCAGTGCTGACATTGCGTTTTTGGACTACGTCGGACAGAAGATTAATTTTTTATTAAAGATGGAGTCTCTAAGTGTATTTTTTGTTTTATTTCTAATAAAACATTTTTTCTCTGTGTTGTGTTTTTTTTTAAACAACTTATTAGAAATTCATGGTGGTCATGTCTACTATTGGTGTGACCCCATGAATTTCGGGCTTAGGGCCAGCTGATAACACAAAGCTGGCCCTAACCCCTTTATTGCCCAGTGAGCTACTGCACCAGGGCCCTGTATGAGCTGGATACAGTGCTAGAAGATGGCGCTTCTATGAACGCGCCATTTTCTGGGGTGGCTGCGGGCTGCAATTCACAGCAGGGGGGTAGCTTTCTGGGCCTCCCTGCACTGCGGATTCCAACCCCCAGCTGCATAGATGTACCTGGCTGGACATAGAAATAGTGCGAAGCCCCATGCATTTTTTTTAAATTATTTCATGAAATTGATGAAATAATAAAAAAAGGCCGTCCCTATATTTCTGTTTCCAGGCAGGTACAAATAGGCACCTGGGGGTTGGTGGCAGCCTGTTGCTGCCTGCTGTACCTGGATGACATACATAAAGATGGCGAAGCTCACATCAAACCTTTTATGAGAAATTCATAAAACAATAAAACAAAGGCACTGCATCTTTATCAACCCCTCGACCATCATCTCTGTGATAGAGTAGATGGTCGAGGGTTAATAAAGATGCAGTCCCTTTTTTTGGATTGTGTTATGGAGTTTTCGTAAAAATTTCGACGTGGGCTTCGCCGTATCTTTGTACGCCAGTCAGGTACAGCAGGCAGGAATGGGCTGGCCCCAGCCCCCAACTGCCTATTTGTGCCTGCCTGGAAACAGAAATATAGGGAAGCCCTTTTTTTATATTATTTCATGAATTTCATGAAATAATAAAAAAAAAAAATGCGTGGGGATTCGCGCTATTTCTATGTCCTGCCAGGTACAACTAGGCAGCTAGTGGCTGGAATCCGCAGCGCAGGGAGGCCCAAGCTTTCTGGGCGCCCCCCACTGCGAATTGCAGCCCGCAGCCGCCCCAGAAAATGGCGTGTTCATAGAAGCGCCATCTTCTGGCGCTGTATCCAGCTCATCCAGGGTCCTGGTGCAGTGGCTCACTGGGTAATAAAGGGGTTAGGGCCAGCTTTGTATTATCAGCTGGCCCTAAGCCCGAAATTCATGGGGTCACCCCAATAGTAGAAATAACCACCATGAATTTCTAGTGAAGTTTTTTTTAAAAAAAGCACAACACAGAGAAAAAATTATTTATTAGAAAAAAAACAAAAAACAAAACAACACTTAGACTCCATCTTTATTAAAAAATTATCTTCCGTCCGACGTAGTTCAATCCAGTTTTCTTGTTTAACTCAGCTACATCTCTGGTAGAGAATCTCTACCAGAGATGTAGCTGAGCTGTGCACTGGGTGGCTGTGGGAAAGTTCATCTGAGTTCATGCTGCATGAACTCACATGAACCCTGACAGCACCGCGGCTACTTCACATGAACAGCTGATCTGCATCAGCTGATCATTTGAAATAACCGGCGGGAAAGCCAGAGGTGAGAAGACTTCACCGCCGTCTTTCCTGCTCTGTGTTGCGCTCCCCGCTCCCTGATGCCCCCTCATCGTTTCCCCCACCTGATTCTAAGTTAGGACCGGGCAAGGGGAGCAGCTCCAGGGAGCAGGGAGGGGGCATCAAGGAGCGGGGAGCTCAGCACAGAGCAAGAAAGCCGGCGGTGAAGTCTTCTACCCGCAGGTTCCCTGCCTGGGTCTTTCTCTCTCCACTCCCTGGTGCTGCTCCCCCCGCCGGTCCTAAGTTAGAAGAAGCTGTTTTATATGTGTTTTATATAGTTCCCCTACCCAACCAAAAAATGTCAGACAAGAACCCAGGAGTGTACATCGTAGCTCTCGGGTTTAAATATAGCACTTTGATAAACTCTCTAAAGGCGCCTTGTAGACATATCGTGTCCAGTACTGTGCCCAGCCAAGGCCACCGAACATTATCCAATGTTTTTTCCACATCTCAAATGACCATCTTCATATGATCTTAGTGTTTTTCCCTGCACTGTATCCATTACCAGCTTGTTTTGCGTATGTTTATTATTGCTGAGCGTCCTTTGATAAACTCTGCCTGAGGTCCTAAAATAATCCTAGGCAATATCTGTCCTAAATGAATCTGCCATTATTTTAGACAGTAGTTTAAGGTCTTGGTTGACTAACGAGTTCAGCCTGTAACCTGAAGTTTCTTCTAGCTCTTTCTTGCCTTTTTGTAGTAATTTTATATAAGCAACGTTTATGGCTTCTATTTTTCTCCTGTTAATATTCTATTAAATAGAAGAGTTAATACCGGTGCTACTTGATCTCTCATTGCTCTGTAAAGTTCCCCATGAAATCCATCTGGGCCCAGAGCCTTATGCATTCCCAATCCCAACCCTTTTATAGCTGCCTGAACTTCCTCTTCTAGTATTTCTCTATTTAGTCCTTCTAACTCCAATTAATTTAATTCTGGCATCTTGACCTTTTTAAACCACGGTAATCCAATACGGTTTAGCATAAAATGCGCCCAAAACTGTATTTATTTTCTTGGGATCTGTTGTCATCCTACCACTCTGGTCATGTATTGCTGTTATTAATAGGATTGGTCGCTTCCCTTTTGCCAGATTAACCAAAAGTCTCAGAATCTGTTTTACTCCACTTCCAGGTGTCCTCTCACTAGATGCTCCCTTCTTTCTGCTCAACTGTCAAATTCCCTCTTGGCCTCCACCCACAGATTCGTATCTTCCTCTAGCCACGTTCTCACAAAATTGGTGTACGTTTACCCCACTTCATCCCTCACTTTGATGAATTGATCTTTATTTTCCCTTTTTATCTTTATCATGTGTGCTATATATTTCCTTGTATCACCGCCTTTGCCATTTCCCAATATACAGTGCTGTGCAAGTTAATTGGGAAAAAGCAAGTTTTTCTTGCATTATTTTACTATCTCTGATGAGTGTTTTATCAGTTCTTGTGTCGTTTCCTTTTTCTTCCACATTTCCCTTTTGTTTTGGAGAAAACGATCCAGTTTCATTGTGTTTATGAATTATTCTTGAAACGGTAGATTTTCCAATACCAACGTGGAAGCGATTTCTCTTACAATCAGACTTGTATGTTCATTAAGAGTAATAATTTTAGACCTCTTGCCGTGGATAACATCCCATTTTTACAGGCATGAATCACACTGAGAAGAAAAAGTAAAACACTAAAAACACTCCTCCAAAAACAAGCTCTCAACTGAATCTAGGGGGCAGCTAGCTGTTATTTTCTGACTAAAACCAGTCAAACCGCATTTTTGTTACTCAAGGTTGTGGACTCACACCTGTTCAAAGCAGTTAAAACTGGTTTTAATCACTGACTGGTAACCAACTTATGATTTTACTTACAAAAATGCTTTGTCCCAATTAATTTGCACAGCACTGTAACTGGGGTTCACCTTGGTGCTCCTCATTGTTGAGTGCAAAGTCTAGCCACCATTCCTTCATTTTTTTCTCAAAATCACTATCCTGCAACAAATATTGGGAAACTTCCATATACAGTCATATGAAAAAGTTTGGGCACCCCTCTTAATCTTACTCTTTTTTTTTTTATTGTTTTTTTGCAACAGCTATTTCAGTGTGATATATGTAATAACTGATGGACACAGTAATATTTCAGGATTGAAATGAGGTTTATTGTACTAACCAAAAATGTGAAATATGCATTATTTCAAAAATTGACAGGTGCCAAAGTTATGGGCACCTCAACAGAAAAGTGACATTAATATTTGGTAGATCCACCTTTTGCAAAAATAACAGCCTCTAGTCGCTTCCTGTAGCTGTTAATGAGTTCCTGGATCCTGGATGAAGGTATTTTTGACCATTCCTCTTTACAAAACAATTCCAGTTCAGTTAAGTTTGATGGTCGCCGAGCATGGACAGCCCGCTTCAAAACATCCCACAGATGTTCAATGATATTCAGGTCTGGGGACTGGGATGGCCATTCCAGAACATTGTAATTGTTCCTCTGCATGAATGCCTGAGTAGATTTGGAGCGGTATTTTGGATCATTGTCTTGCTGAAAGTTTCATCCCCAGCGTAACTTCAACTTTGACACTGATTCTTGAACATTATTCTCAAGAATCTGCTGATACTGAGTGGAATCCATGCGACTCTCAACTTTAACAAGACAAGATTCCGGGTGCGTCATTGGCCACACAGCCTCAAAGCATGATGGTCCCTCCCCCAAATTTGACAGTGAGTAGCAAGTGTTTTTCTTGGAATGCTGTGTTTTTGTGGCTCCATGCATAACGCCTTGTTGTATGACCAAACAACTCAATCTTTGTTTCATCAGTCCACAGGACCTTCTTCCAAAATGTGCTTTTGCATACCTCAGGCGACTCTGTTTGTGGCGTGTATGCAGAAACGGCTTCTTATGCATCACTCTCCCATACAGCTTCTCCTTGTGCAGTGTGAGCTGTATTGTTGACCGATGCACAGTGACTCCATCTGCAGCAAGATGATGCTGCAGGTCTTTGGAGGTGGTCTGTGGATTGTTCTTGACTCTCACCATTCTTCTTCTCTGCCTCTCTGATATTTTTGTTGGCCTGCCACTTCTGGCCTTTACAAGAACTGTCCCTGTGGTCTTCCATTTCCTTACTATGTTCCTCACAGTGGAAACTGACAGGTTAAATCTCTGAGACAACTTTTTGTATCCTTCCCCTGAACGACTACGTTGAACAGTCTTTTTTTTCAGATCATTTGAGAGCTGTTTTGAGGAGCCCATGATGCCACTCCTCAGAGAAGATGCAACTAGGAGAACAACTTGAAAGTGGACACCTGAAATAGCTTTTCTCATGATTGGATACACCCGGGCTATGAAGTACAAAGCTCAATGAGGTTACCAAACCAATTTAGTGGTTCAGTAAGTCAGTAAAAAGTAGTTAGGAGTATTCAAATCATGAAAATCAGAAGGGTGCCCATACTTTGACATCTGTCAAATTTTGAAATAATGCATATTTCACATTTTTGGTTAGTACAATAAACCTCATTTCAAACCTGAAATATTACTGTGTCCATCAGTTATTACATATATCACACTGAAATAGCTGTTGCAAAAAAACAATTTTAAACAACAAAAAAAGATTAAGATTAAGAGGGGTGCCCAAACTTTTTCATATGACTGTATACTCTGATCCTTTTTTATATGAATCTATCAAGTTGATTGACAGCAGACTGTGATCCGATATCACTATGTTTTCTTTTGTAGCTTGTTCTACTCCTTGCATCAGTGTGTCTCTGATTAGGAACATGTCTAGTCTTCACCAAGAACCATGTGGATGTGAATAGTGCGTATACATTCGTTCATGAGGGTGCAGTATTCTCCAAGCATCTCTATTTTTTCCCTTCACCACCTCCTGTACATAACTCTCCCTCCTTTGCCTTATGTTGTCTGTCCTCTTCCGACCTCATGACCTCATTGAAGCCCCCTCCCACTAGTACATTTACTTCTTTATCCATCAAAATTTTCTTCTAAAGCTCTAGTAGGGATTTTTTCTGTGCACTGTTGGGAGTGTAAATATTGTATAAACTATACCTCCCATTTGGGTCTGCAAGATCTATGTCGGTGAACCTCCCCTCTTGGTCCTCTTCCTTAGAAATAACCCTATGGGCAAAGTTTTTGTGTATTAATACCATCACCATGACCTTTCTATCTTGCACCCCTGATTCGTATACCGAACCCACCCAAAATTTGTTCATTCTGAAAAAGTCCTCTTGTTTCAATTGGGTCTCCTGCAACATTACTATATCAATTTTCAATCTCCTTAGATGGTGCAATATCATGGATCTCTTATTTGGGGATCTAAGGCCCTTCACATTCCAAGTGACTACTCTAACCAATACCATAACTTGGTCTGGATTTGGCTACTTTGGGAGCCTGAGTGTCCGTTATCCCCTGATTTATCAACTTCATTGCCTCCTTTGGGTGTTTTATTTTGCGCATTATTCTATCCTGTGCTTGAAATTTCAATATAGCCTGGTACATCAGCTGAAACCTTATAGTCTTTATATTCCTCATGTAGAGCACAGTGCACTCTTCACTGAAGGCTTTCCTTTTACAGGTCACCTCTGCCAAGTAGTCCCCAAACAGAAGCACTTTGTGGCCCAGTATCATCAAAGGTTGGTGTCTCTCTCTGAATTTCCTCAGCAATTCCTCTTTGTCCTTATATTGGAGATATTTGACGATCACTTGCCTCGGTTCTGATGGACCAGGAGTCGTTTCCCCTCTCATTCCTTCAGCCCCTTGTAGATCCCTTGGCGTGCCCACCCATGAGCATGTTCCACCCTGCATTTATGTGACAAACCCAGTGTCTTGGGTAATTCAATCTCACAGATGTCTTCTAAGTATCTTGCCAATATGAACTCTGGTAGCCCCAGCACTCTAAAGTTATTCTTCCTCGACTGGTTTTCTAGGTCATTCAGCTCGTCTTTTGCATATGTTGCATGCTTCTACATTTCACTGGCCCTTTAAGTATATTATTTTGTCCTCAGCCTCAGACAGTCTCTGCGCTGCCTCCTGCAATCTGATACTATGGTGTTCAGTGGTGGATTGCAGCTCTGATGGTGTAGCCTGTACTACCTCTTTAAAGGTTTTTTAATATCATTAGATCAGTATGCAACCACCTCCACGGCTAAAATCTTATAATTTATGCTTTCTCCATTGCCTCCCACTCTCTCATGCTGAGCTGCGCTGTTAGTTTCCTTCAGGGGTCTCTCATGCTCCTCCATGCCTCTCACTGGCTCCAGTCTCTCTGCTGCCTGCATAAGTGCCATCTTTGTGAGATCCCTGGTCTCACCATGCTCCTGTTCCACCGTACCGCCATCTCTTCCTGTGCTCCTCAGGGCATAACGAGCCACTCCCAGTCCTCTTCTGTACCTCTGGTGAGTCACTGCAGGGTTCGGGGGTTGTTCGGTCTTTGTATTTTTGTTGTTTTTCAGCTGTGGGCTACGGGAACTGATTGACTTTACTTCCTCCTGTCTCCCATGAGCACTTAATTTGCCTGATCGGCATGGCTCCATGATAGTTGAATGAGACACAGACTTGGCCCTCCAACTCCAGATTCCAATGCCCGCCCTCGCCATGGTATTTTTAAGTTGCTTAAAGGATCCTGTCACCTCCAGAACGCCTCCTAAGCTACCAAAACATGTCCCTGCAGCATCCCATCACTAATCTCACACTCCTTTTGTCTCCTAAAAGCATCCTGTGAAAGTGCATAAAATCGTTTTAATACTTACTAGTGATGGGCGAATCCTAAATTACTCGGAATCGCTTGACTCTAGCGAGTCCAAGCCCAGGACTCGCTACTCGTTGTGAGTCTAGCGAGTCCAATGTTAATGAATGGGGAAGCGAGTAATAGCGAGTAGTGTGAGATTTACAAATCGCAGATGTGTCTCGGAAGCTTCAGCCTGAAGCAATCCTAGTTTTGTCATTTATTTGCATTGGACTCGTTTACTTTGTAAGTAATCCCTGGCTGGGAAACTCGCACAGATAAGAGTCCTGTCTGCTCTGTGCAGCTCCAGGGTCCTAGAGCCCGCCTGCTGCCTGATGTAGTAGTGCTGAGATTGTTCTCAGTCTGCTCATTCCCTGGGCATAGACATCTATATCTATACACAGGGGATGTAGCAGAGAGGACATCGCGTTTTGCACTGCGTCGGACGGAAGAGGATTTTTTTAATTAAAGATGGATTCTCTAATGGCTTTTTTTTTTATTTCTAATAAAAAAATTTCTCTGTGTTGTGTTTTTTTTAAAACAATTTAATAGAAATTCATGGCGGTCATGTCTAATATTGGCTTGACCGCCATAAATTTCGGGCTTAGGGCCAGCTGATAATACAAAGCTGGCCCTAACCTCTATTACCCAGCGTGCCACCGCCACCAGGGCCGCTGGAAGAGCGGGGTTCAGCGCCAGAGGATGGCGCTTCAATGAACGCGCCATCTTCTGGGGCGGCTGCGGGCTGCAATTTGCAGCGGGGGGTGCCCAGAAAGCTTGGGCATCCCTGCGCTGCGGATTCCAGCCCCCAGCTGCTTAGCTGTACCTGGCTAGACATAGAAATTGCGCGGAGCCCCACGCATTTTTTTGACTCCGACTCCGAGACGACTCCGACTCCGAGACGACTCCGACTCGACTCCGAGACGACTCCGAGACGACTCCGAGACGACTCCGACTCCGAGACGACTCCGACTCCGACTCCGAGACGACTCCGGCTCCGAGACGACTCCGACTCCGACTCCGAGACGACTCCGACTCCGAGACGACTCTGACTCCGAGGCGACTCCGACTCCGAGACGACTCCGACTCCGACTCCGAGACGACTCCGACTCCGAGACGACTCCGACTCCGAGACGACTCCGACTCCGAGACGACTCCGACTTCGACTCCGAGACGACTCCGACTCCGAGACGACTCCGACTCCGAGACGACTCCGAGATGACTCCGACTCCGAGACGACTCCGACTCCGAGACGACTCCGAGACGACTCCGACTCCGAGACGACTCCGAGACGACTCTGACTCCGAGACGACTCCGACTCCGAGACGACTCCGACTCCGACTCGACTCCGAGATGACTCCGACTCCGAGACGACTCCGACTCCGAGACGACTCCGACTCCGACTCGACTCCGAGACGACTCCGACTCCGAGACGACTCCGACTCCGAGACGACTCCTACTCCGAGACGACTCCGACTCCGAGACGACTCTGACTCCGAGACGACTCCTACTCCGAGACGACTCCGACTCCGAGACGACTCCGACTCCGACTCGACTCCGAGACGACTCCGACTCCGAGACGACTCCGACTCCGACTCCGAGACGACTCCAACTCCGACTCGACTCCGAGACGACTCCGAGACGACTCCGACTCCGACTCCGAGACGACTCCGACTCCGAGACGACTCCGACTCCGAGACGACTCCGACTCCGACTCCGAGACGACTCCGACTCCGACCTCCGAGACGACTCCGACTCCGACTCCGAGACGACTCCGACTCCGAGACGACTCCGACTCCGAGGCGACTCCGACTCTGAGGCGACTCCGACTCTGAGGCGACTCCGACTCAGACTCCGACTCTGAGGAGACTCCGACTCTGAGGAGACTCCGACTCCGAGACTCTGACTCTGAGCCTCTGACTCTGAAATTCATTAAATAATAAAAAAAAAAATGCGTGGGGCTCCGCGCAATTTCTATGTCTAGCCAGGTACAGCTAAGCAGCTGGGGGCTGGAATCCGCAGCGCAGGGATGCCCAAGCTTTCTGGGCACCCCCCGCTGCAAATTGCAGCCCGCAGCCGCCCCAGAAGATGGAACGTTCATTGAAGCGCCATCCTCTGGCGCTGAACCCCGCTCTTCCAGCGGCCCTGGTGGCGGTAGCACGCTGGGTAATAAAGGGGTTAATACCAGCTTTGTTATACAAGCTGGTATTAAGCCCGAGATTCTTAATGTCAGGCCACGTTTGACCCAGCCACTAAGAATCTCCAATAAAGGGTTAAAAAAACACAACACAGAGAAAAAATTTTATTTGAAATAAAAAAAAAGCCATTAGGGACTCCATCTTTAATTAAAAAAATCCTCTTCCGTCCGACGTAGTCCAAAACGCGATGTCCTCTCTGCTACATCCCCTGTGCATAGATATAGATCTCTATGCACAGGGAATGAGCAGACTGAGAACAATCTCAGCACTGCTACATCATCTCTGTGAGCAGGCGGGCTCTAGGACCCTGGAGCTGCACAGAGAAGACAGCTGGACTGGCTCGCAAAGAAACAGCAGTTATTTGCGAGTTTCCCTGCTATCACTGGCACAGTAGCCGAGTCTAATGCAAACAATGGCAATCCTAGTTTTGTCAGCGTTTCTGACAAAACTAGGATTGATATTGATTTGCATTGGACTCGTGCGAGTAATCACTGGGAAACTCGCAGAGTACCGAGTCCTGCGAGTCCCTTACTACTCGCCGAGTAACGAGTCCTAGCGAGTAGATTCGCCCATCCCTAATACTTACTCATTAGGGATTCTAATTAGCAGGGGCTATATTCTTTAGCCCTTAGGGAGTGTTGTTTTGCAGCTCCAGGATCCAGCCTCTCTCTGTCTGTGTTCCTCTGCTTGTGCAGGCATTGCCCTCCCCCCTCTCTATCACTCACAGAATGCAAATCATTAGTCCTGCCTTCAGCTGCACATCACAGCAGAAGCTGCACAGAGAGAGGGTGGATCATTCAGGGCATAAAAATGAGCACCTAGGGAGGGCTTAGAGTCTCACAGGGGATGCCCTGTGAGACTTATTCAGAGCCAAGAAGTCTCAGATCTGTAAGTGTATATTGTTGATTATTCCAATGTTACAGAGCGCTTTTTTTTACAGAAAAGGAGCACTAATAATGATCTGTCATGGTGCAGGGACAGGTATTAATAGGGTTGGAGGTGATTTGGAGGGGTCAGGTTCCCCTTTACTTTCTGGACAAAATGTTAATGTTTAGGGCATTTCGGGCTATGTCTGATGTGATATATGAGGGACATTTTCTTCTTATGTATCAAGATTATTCTGTTGTAGTTGCGGCCAAGCGCCGTGCCTTTGCCCCAGTTTGTAAACTTCTGCATGACAGAGGCTCCTGTTTTGCCCTTCTCTAACTGGCACGTCTGAGGGTAAAACTCCGAGGAAAGACAATGGTTTTTGTTGACCCTAGTGAAGCCATGGAGGAGGTGAAGAGCTCTTCCCAAGCCTCTTCTCTGGCCACTTGATTCCAATTTCATGTTTTTTGTAATTTTTTCTAGTTGATGCCCATGTTTTGTCTCTGTTTATATATACCTGCATGGCTAATATTTCATTTTCTACTTAATGCACGTTGTTTGCTATTTCTTACTGCATTATGATTTTAGGAAATCTTAGTCGAGATACTGTTATATAATGTTTATTATTGTAGTTTCTCTATTGCGTATGGGTTTGTTGGGGGGTGGGGGGTGGGCTCTTCCTCCCTAGGCCCACTTTTTTTTGTGTTTTTCTGGGTGTTAGGGTTTGCTTGCTGGGCAGACCCTTGCCCAGTTGTGTTTTCTCTGATATTACTCTTTCATGGCTTCAATGTGGCATAGGCTGATATGGCTGACTCTAATAATGTAGCTCCTCAAATCAATGTAGACTCTCTCAAATTGTTATCTTAGAACGTGGCTGGGCTCAATACTCCGGTGAAATGCAGGCAACTTTTAGACCATGTTACACCCACACATTGTGTTTTTACAGGAAACTCACTGGATTTGTGGAAAACATCCTCTGCTCCATAACAAGCATTACCCGGACTGCATAGAGGTTTCTTTTTCAAAGAAGAAACGTGGGGTTGCCGTCCTGTTCTAAAAAGACTTTGAATACTCCATTCAAGATGTGGACGGGACGCTATTTGCTGATTAGGATCCTTGCTGAGCAGAGAGAATACTGCATTATTAATGTTTATGCACACAATGCGGCTAGCCCTTCCTTTTCTTCTAAGCTTGTTGAAGTCATCCAAAGCTGGCATTCTGCTAACATTCTACTAGGTGGGGATTTAAATGCTCTCCATGATATTTTTTTAGATAGGTCTACCCCACCGCCTGCATCCCTCTCCTTGGTTGGAATGGTTCCCATCTTATTAGATAGGCTTGAGTTATTGGATTCCTGGAGATGCTGCCATCCTACAGAAAAAGAATATATGTTTTAAATCTCTAGGGTTCATGACGTACACACTCGCATTCATTACTGGCTAATGTCCACCCTTCTTTTTTCATCTTTAAAATCGGTTGATATTCTTCCAATGGTTATTTCAGATCACTCTTCTGTCCTACTTACCCTAGATCTTCCTACAAGGAAAACTCTCTTCTTTCGTTAGCGTTTTCCATCATCATGATGATGATGGAAAACCATGATTTAAAAAAAATGTTTGACTGGCTGGTGGGAGACATACATGGAGGATTATTATTATTATTATTATTTATTTATATAGCGCCATTAGATTTCATGGCGCTTTACATATGAAAAGGGCAGACGAGGACAAGTACAATAAATGTGGACCATCAGGCCATACAGGTACAGGAGGGGAGAGGACCCTGTCTGCAAGGGCTTACAGTCTACAAGGGGCGGGTGGAGAATACAGTAGGAAGGTAGAGTGCCGATTATGGGTTGATGTGGTGGACTGGATCTCATTGCAGGTTGTAGGCTTGACGAAAGAGGTGAGTCTTCAGGTTTCTTTTGAAGGTTCCCAGGGTAGGTGTGTCTGATGTGTTGGGGCAGAGAGTATAGCAGATGCATGGGAGAAATCTTGTATGTGGTTGTGAGAGGAGGAGATGAGAGGGGAGTGGAGAAGGAGCTCTTGGGAGGATCGCAGGTTGCGTGAGGGCAAGTATTGGGAGATCATGTCAGAGATGTATGGAGAGGACAGGTTGTAGATGGCTTTGTATGTTATGGTTAGTGCTTTAAACCGGGATCTCTGAGAAGTGGGGAGCCAGTGAAGGTCTTAGTAGTGGGGAGAGACGGGGGAGTAGCAGGAAGACAGATGGATTAGTTGGGCAACGAAGTTGAGGATAGATTGGAGAGGTGCAAGGGAGGTAGTGAGGAGACCAGTGAGCAGGAGCTTGCAGTAGTCAAGGCGGGAGATGATGAGAGCATGAATAAGTGTTTTAGCAGTGTCGTGGTCAAGGAAAGAGCAAATCCGGGAGATGTTTTTGAGCTAGAGTCGGCAGGAGGTGGCGATGGCCTGGATGTGGGGCTTGAAAGAGAGGGAAGAGTCAAGGATTACCCCGAGGCACTTGGCGTGGGGGACTGGGGAGAGTGAACAGTCATTGACAAGGATGGATAGCTCGGGTATAGGGGAGAGCGGATTGGGGGGGAAGACGATGAACTCGGATTTGTCCATTTTCAGCTTAAGGAATCAAGCAAAAAAGAAGGATGAGATGGCAGACAGGCATTCTGGAATTTTGGATAGTAGGGAGGTGATGACGGGTCCAGAGAGTAAGATTTGGGTGTCGTCAGCGTAGAGGTGGTACTGGAAGCCATGGGACTCAATGAGTTGCCCTAGGCCGAGAGTGTAGATGGAAAAGAGCAATGGTCCTAGAACCGAGCCTTGGGGGACACCGACAGAAAGGGCAAAGAGAAGGTGTCGGAGTGTGTGACGCTGAAAGTCCGGTCCATTAGGTATGAGGAGATCCAGGAGATGGCTACGTCAGTGATGCCAAGAGATTCCAGGATTTGAAGTAGAAGGGAATGGTCAACAGTGTCGAAGGCGGCAGATAGGTTGAGGTGGAGGAGAACAGAGTAGTGTTGCTTGTTCTTGGCGGTCAGTAGGTCGTTGGTGACTATGGTAAGGGCTGATTCAGTGGAGCGGTGGGGTCAGAAACTGGATTGTAGGCAGTCGAAGAGGGAGCAGGAGGAGAGGTGGGAGGACAGTTTTGAATGGACGTTCTGTTCAAGATGTTTAGAGGCGAAGGGGAGAAGAGATATGGGGCGATAGTTAGAAACAGATGTTGGGTCGAGGGAGGGTTTTTTGAGGATGGGCGTGATCAAGGTGTGTTTGAAGGCTGAGGGAAAGACACCAGTAGTAAGTGATAAGTTGAAGAGATGGGTTAGGGTTAAGGTGAAGACAGAGGTGAGGTTGGGAATGAGGTGTAAGGGTACTAAGATGAAACATAAAAGGGGACCGGGCAGACATTTTGGAACCAGGAAGAAACATATGAATCATAGTATGTGTTAAAGGAGCCCACTGAGACTTTTTCGCATGGGGCCAACGAAAACCTGGAGTCGGCCTTGGATTCATTCACTTACTTCCAAGGGTGGTTCAGTTCTGGGCTGCCCAGGGAAATCCCTAAAATTCTGATGACCTAGTGGTCGACGGAAAGGTACCAGGTTGCCAAGAAGTTTGTGGGGTAGCAAGGGGACATAGCATATCCATACTGGTGTTCCCAAAGGGATGCTGACAAGAAGATCCTAGAGCCACAAATGGGGAAATCCAAGGTCATAAAGGGTCACTAAGGGGGACTGAAGGCCTCCATAATGGACTTAATTTGCTGAAGTGTCATGACCTTTGTCTCATGACCACCAAACAGATGGACTACTCTCTAGGGAGGTGCTGTTCGTATTATGTCTATCCAACCTACATTGTGGACTGTCAACCCAGCGAGGGTCCACAGGCATGGCCCATGTCATAAAATGGTATGGTAATTACGGGACTGTTGGAGTTTGGTGATCCTGGTAAGGGCCACACTCTCACACCTGCTGATTCTGGGCAAGACAGAGGGAGTCCACTGTAATCATGGGGACTACCCTGTCACCAGAGTGACCATAACAACAGACTTTGGCACTGAGTTCCATGGGTCACAGTGGTCAAGGACCTGTTACATCCAGTTATAATAGGCCAGGACTTTATTCTGGAACTTGTGGTAAAAGGTGAGGTTGACCTGTTACTTGGATAAGAGATAGTTCATCCTTAAAGGACCCCTTCGCAGCCAGGGGTGGATGAGGTTTTCTTGTGTGTGCTTGTTGGCAATGAGGACGAAGCAGCAACCAATGAGGTCTACATCCATGAGTTTGTACTCTCCGGGGGAAACTTTGGGGCTGCTCAACTAAGCGATCTTGCATTTAAAGGGGCATTTGAAAATGTTACTGTTCTAAGTAGGGTTGCTAAGGAGCCAAGGGCTGACACCAAGTTCCCTGATTTTGCAGTAAATAGGGATTTGGTATATCAGGTTACCAAGTTTACAGGGAAAATAATAGAGTAACTGTTGATGTAGCAAGAATTGACATACAGATTAGTCTCCAAATGAGGGCTAAACACCCACTAGTCTTGCTCACTTACCTCAGGGTCAACAGGAACTGGTCTTTTGCAAAAACACATATACATTCTGGTATTTTGAAATGTGATCCCTGTCTGTAGCTCCACTAGTAAGCTGTTCAAGGTTTCCAGATGCAAAAAAAATGTATTAGGGTGCAGGTGTAACTCCCCTTAGATATTCGTGAAATGGCCTCTTGTCTGATATTGATAGAGGATACTCGCCAGTATTGGTTTCTGGATGGTTGGGTACAGTCCCCATACTCTGTGGTCTAGACAGGTCCTAGTTAAATGATAAACTCCTATTAGCCATTTCTGCCATTTTATAAACACATATGCAACCTAGATAGATAAATGAGAATGTCCCATATTTAATATATAATGCTGAGTGTGGGTGTGTGGGTATCAAGCCCTGCTCCCTCCACATGACCAGCACCATGCCACACGACCCCGCCCACTTCACATGGCCACACTCACTCAACATAGCCATGCTTTCTCCACAAAGCTGAATATATATATCAAGTCCTGCCCACTCCACATAGCCACACCACTTCAACATAGCCACACGCACTCCACAAAGCTGAGTGTAAGTGCAAAGACCCTCCCACTCTGTACAGCCATGCCCATTTCACATTGCCACACCCACCACCTACTCCACATTGTTCCACTAACTCCACATAGCCATGCTCACTCAACATAACCACGCCCATTCCACATAGCTATGACCTCCGCCTACTCCACATATCTACATTTATCCCCTACTCCACATAGCCATGCTCATTTAACATAGCCACGCCTACATCACATCCTGCATCTTCACATAACCCTGCCTTTTCCACATAGCCCAACCCCCAGGACTATATGGAGGGGTGGAGGTATGAAGGGGCAGGGCTATATGTGGGGCAGTGCTATGAAAGGGGCAGGGATACTGGGAGGGGTGGGCTACATGTAGGGGCGGAGCTATGGAGAGCTACTGGGAGAGGGCATGGCTATGATACACACACATACATTACCGTATATGGGTGATATTGCCATGCATGAGCATTACGACCATATATGGACATTACACCAAGACAAACGTTATATAGATGAACTCCGAGCTTACGGCCTTAGTAAGTGGGGTTTCATGTTGTCACGAATCAATCAGGCCATTGATTAATATGGTTTTGAATTTAGAAAAGATTATGAAAAATTCATTGCATACAGATGGCATACATATACTATTGCACAGTATTGTACATATGTACAGGAGTAATCAAAAACATCAAATTCTGAACGCAAAGGTACACATACTTTTGCCACTCACATTCATGTGAAATTAGATAATTTTCCTGATTAAAAAAATGACAGTCTAACATTTTTTACATATTAGTTTGATTTGCCGCTCTCTATCTATTTTTAGGACCTGTGTGAAAATCTGATGTAGTTTTAGGTCAAATGTATGCAGAACTATGGAAATATTCTGAAGGGTTCACAAACTTTCAAGCACCACTGTATATGGGCAAACTGTTGAGAAGGCTTTTTAAATGAGTTGGCTGAGATTTTAGAGAACCTTAATCTGCATCCACACACTTTGTATAAGGCATAGCCTTTATCTCAACTTACTAATTACATGTAGAGACTGCAAAAATGCTTTTACAGACAGCAGGTCTACTTTTGTAGCTTTATGCAATTAGTGTCATTCTCTAGGCCTCATTTATACCTATTTATATATTCCTCAAAAAGCATAACACAATTTTTCTCTCTCTCTATCTGTACAACATTGACAGCATTTCATGGCCTACAGAGTATAACAATCACCTGAAATTAGTCTAAATTGAGCAGCAGCAAATCTCAACTAAAAGCTGGTAGCACTGTGGTAGACATATAGTACATGCTGATATGATTACAGTGTGACTCATTATCTGACAGTACTTTTCTATCAAAAAGAAATTGATGGAAAATGTTTGGCTCGGAGCAGGAGCAGTCTAGCGTAAAACTATAAAACACAATATACTGTAAAAAAAAGACACTTTCTTCTTTGTAATAATCTTCACTTTGACTTGTTTCATTAAGGTAACTAAGAAGAAAGTCACATCACCTAATATCACCTCAGATTTCTCAATTAGAAATAACTGCTTTTTTTCATTCACAGGACAGTGAGGATTACATTTTGACAACAATTGTCCATGTTTGTACATCGTGATTTAATGCCTATGAATTGCACAATTCTATATGCATTTTTCTGTACACAAGCTGTTCATATATAGCACCTATAACATAGGTCTATCTACAGTATTTAAACCTTGAATATGGATGTGAACTTACACAGAGTCTATGGGTTGAGCTGTTGGAGTAGTTGCTGGCCAATGGAGCAAGTTGGCAGGACTGATCAGGTCACCAGCTCAAAACCAGGAGTGCAGACAAGGAACAAAACTCAAAGACAGAATAGTCAGGAAGCAAAAGTTCAGAACAGGAATAATATATTCTAAGGCTGGGGTCACACTTTGAAAGGTAATTGCGGTGACCGCATCCAGATCCGGATGAAGTAACCGCAATTGCTTTCAGACACGTTTTTTTGCAAACATGTGTTCTTGAAACCGCAATGCGGTAACTGGATCGCTCCGGATGTGTAATCCTGAGCAATGCGGTTACCGTCTAATTTGTTCATCCCTGCTGCAGCAGGGATGAACAAAGTGTTAAATGTTATTACAACAGTAAATATTAATAGTAGCTGTGGGCAACCTGTCTCTAGGGGGTGCCCACCCTCCCTAGAGACATGCTGTTCACCCCTGTGGGCATGTGAGGGGTTAATACGGCAGTTATACTATTGCCTGCTTTTGTTGGCTTTGTACAAATTTCTGAATGAAGCTGCGGCTCCTGACAGTACAGGAGATACTGTACGTAATGTACGTATAGTATTAGCCACTGTCCTTGGTCCTGTAACCATTAACATTAGGTCTGTGGACAGCGCACCGCCATAGACCTAATGTTAATGGTTACAGGACCAAGGACAGCGGCTAATACTATACGTACATTACATACAATATCTCCTGTACTGTCAGGAGCTGCGGCTTCATTCAGAAATTTGTACAAAGCCGACAAAAGTCGGCAATCCGGTTACCATAATGGGCTCCTATGGGGAGCAGTTCCTGATCCGGTTTTGAGCTTTTTGACAACTCAAAACCAGATCAGGATCTCAAATTTTCACCGCAAATGTGACCCCAGCCTAAATCAGAGTTGGATGAGATAAAATAACATAAACAAGGGCTAATAAAAGTATATCTGGCAACAGCCCCCAGCAGTAGGCTAGGGGTTTTAATAGGGTGTGGGATGCTCTCCGATTGGCCAAAACAGAAAGATGATTACTTCAGCTAGACAGCACACATACCAATACTTAGGGCAGCCATCAGGATATTACTGCCCTTACTCCTGGTATGGGGCCCAGTGTGCAGAAGTCAGGAGGAGAACCCTGATGTGCTGGCCGCCTGGGACCCTCCTCTTTTATTCTTCTGTTCACCATGCTCTAGTGGCAGGGGGAGGGGCATAGAAGCGTAGCCAGATTGGGGGTTGGTGGGGTTCAGAGGTAATTGGCAGGAGGATGCCATTGGGCTGCCTGATGAGGCAGTCTGTGGTTTCTCTTCAGTGGCTGCATTCTGCAGTGGGAGTCAAAAGTTTTCTTTTTGAGCCACTGTCAAGCTGACAGCAGCTCAGAGAAGATGCTGCGTCAGCTCCCACTAATTAACTGTACTAATGTCATTTAAAAGCTAGTATGACTCACCGTTGCCCGGTTCTCAGGTCTCAGGCATAGCTTCCCTCGTCACGGCTCCGCGCCTGAGGCTGTGGGGCCTGGTGGTCAGATCAAAGGGGATGAACATTTGGGGGTAATTCTTGTTGTCGTGACGCCACCTGTGGGAATCCGGTGATTTCACCGGCCCTGCTTGGGTCTCCGGGGGATGTACGGCAGCTAGATGGGACACTCCCCACAGGATGAACGGGAGTCCCCGGGGCCAGGAGCTGTCTTGATGTAATATGGCAGCTCAGTGATGCTGAAGGTGTAGATTTAAAACACTTCTAAAGGAAACACAGACACCAGCGTCCTCTGTAACGGGTCTTTACTGTAACCGGTAAGTTGGTACAAGGTATACAGTCTTGGGTAACGGACCGGGTGGTCCCAGCAATGACTGGTGTTGATTCAGAGCTCCGCGGTGTTCCTCCTTTTCCTAGTTTCTCTAACGGGTTGCCGGGGTGCCTTAGTGTACCAGGTCAGGGTACTTGGGAGACTTTTGAGTGGTACCTAGCTAATAAGGCTGAAGGTCCTGTGACCCAATGGAGAGTCCCTGCTAGCAAGACAACTTAGTTGGCGGCTGTGGTGAGGTGCTTCGTAGAAGCGGTTCCTTCACCCTGGTTTGCTGAGCGGCGGTGAACTTCTTGCTCGACTCGGACCAGTGATCCAGTGGTTGGTGGGCACGGGTGTAATTGGACCTGTTTAGTAATTGCCCGTATTCCGGTCTGGGGCACCGCTTAATGGCGCCAGCCAGTGAGTGGTCTTCAGGGCTGCACGGCACTGTGGAGCGCCCTGCTTCTCCTTCGTTACTCTCCTCCAGACTACTACTCCTCTTCTCCTACTTCACTCCCACACACTACCCCTACACTCCTCCCACCAGGACCTAATTGGCCCTCTATTCTAGTGGCACATGTAGAGTATGGAGCTCTGAATACTAACCATGTCATTACCGAGACGGAAGATATTACATCTGCTGTCAGGGATGCAATACCTTCCTGTGACGCACTCGTTGCGGGGCGCCACAAGTACAATTGAATTCCTGACCCCTGGCACTTCTAGGTAAGTGTGGCATCAGAAGCGTGATCAGGTCAGCTGATCACACTGCTGACATCCCTCCTTGGCGCAGAAGAGGTGTGCACAGTGTCAGTGTAAGGTACTCCAGTGAAATTGAAGACAGCCAAGATTTACTGTAAAGGGAGAAAGGGGGGTGGGAGTGTATGTGAAAAAAACAGGGGTGGGGGGAGTGTATGTAAAGCAAATGGGGGTGGGGGATTTTGAGAACCCAGAATGGGTATCAAAGGGGTGATGGCTACAGACACAGTATGAAGAGCAAAGAGGGGGGTATGGGGAGAGATTGGAGGTAGGAGTATCGGGAGCCATAGGGTAAATGTAACAACACAGTATGGGGAGCAAGAGGCCAGGATGGGTGCAGACACAATATAAGGAGTGAGGATGGGAGTATGGGGAACAGGAGTATGTGGAGCCATGGGGTAAATGTACAAGGTTACATGCTTCAAGGTTTGTGTGTCTGCACAAGGCAGAAACAAATTGAAAGTTAAACCAGACAAGAAAGCTTAGCCACTGCACACAGATGGACTAAGAAATCAGCCCTTGTAATCCACCTAGTTACCTTCACCTACTACCAAATCCCCTTTTTGGTTTCACCTCTCAACCTGGGGATTGCCAGAGCCATCAGAGACACCATGACAGGATTAAGCTCCGAGTTCTCAGGTTCTGCATTCCTAATGGAGGTTAAGACAAATCAGTAGCGTCACAAACAGGATTCATTTTATGTGCCTTAATGTTATATTAACAATTGTCATCAAGATTGTTTTAACAGTACTGCTGCACTAAGGATGAAAAATGTGATCCATGCCTGTTGTTCTTTTGTGGAAAAAAAGGGAAAAGAGGTCAGTCGGATTTCTGAGCAGTGTAGTGGCACAAATGAATACACCTGAACGGTGAGATTAAGGATTGTAGGTAAACTTGTGATACTTATATATTGTGTGTTTAGGAAATGGAAACTAGCACATCAAAAGTCTCCTGATACCGCTACCCCTGCATTTATGCCACTCACCATGCCAGATTACTTGGGAGCTTTGTGGTTGCCACACTATAGTGGAGAGACAAATAGTCTTAAAGACTATTAGTGAAAAAATGACTGTTATGTTTTTCTTGCATCCCATAGCAACGAAGAAAATAGTAGAACTCCTGATTGCTCAGCTCCAAGGGGCAGCATTAAAGGGGTTGTCTGACCTCTTTTATAAAATACTAGATGGGTGCGATCCTCTCGCATCGGGTGGGCAGTGACAACACAATGGGGCGGGACTTTGTGGCGCTGGGGGTGGCGGCTGTCTCCCTCTTGTCCGCTGCTTTTTACCCTTCACTTTCAACACCCCACTGTGCTGCCTTTCTGCCCCATCCTGTGCACACTCTTGGGCCCACCCCAGTTGTCGCTCTCCACCCCCCTGTGCTGACTCTCTACCCCCCACTTTGGTTCCTTTCTGACCCCCTGTGCATGCTCTCGGGCTCCTCCGTGCACACTTTTGAGCCCCCTCTCTAGCCCCCCTCCCTGCAAGCTCTTGGGCTCCTCCTTGTGGTCACTCTCGGGCCCCCCTGTGGTTGCTGTCTGGCACAGTTCCTCATGGTGAGCAGTCGCTGCATGCCAAGTGGCGAGCGCGTTTGCGTGAGCAAGTGCAAGCTGAGGGGGGTGATTGAGTATGCTCAGAGGGGGTGACTGCAGACTGAGGGGGTGAGTGAGTGTGGGCTGGGCTGAGGGGGATAAATGAGTGCAGAGTGAGTGAGTGCTGGCTGAGGGGAGCGAGTGAGTGCAGGCTGGGGGTGTAAGTGTGGGCTGAGAGGGGGATGAGTGAGTGCAGGCTGTAAGGGAGGAGTGAGTGCAGGCTGGAGTGTAAGTGAGTGCAGGGTGAGTGCGGGCTGGGGGGGTAAGTGTAGCCTGAGGCAGATGAGAGATTGCAGGCTGTTAGGGGGTGAGTAAGTGCGAATTGTGGGGGGGTGAGTGAGCGTGGGCTGTGGGGGGGTGAGTGAGGGTGGGCTGGGTTGAAGGGAGGTAAGTGTAGGCTGAGGGTGTGTGTGCGGGCTGAGAGGGGTGAGTGAAGGATGTGGGGGTTGAGTGAGTGTGGGTTGCAGGGGGATAAGTGAGTGCGGGCTGTGAGGGGTGTAAGTGAGTGCTGGCAGTGGGGGGTGTGAGTGAATGAAGGCTGTGGGGGTGTGTGAGTGTGGGCTGTGGGGGCTGAATGAGTGAATGCTGTGGGGAGGCTGAGTGACTGCAGGCTGTGGGAGGGATGAGTGAGTGCAAGCTGTGGGGGGTGAGTGAGTGCAGGCTGGGGGGGTAAGTGTGGGCTGAGAGGAGATGAGTGAGTGCAGGATGAAATGAGGTGAGTGAGTGCAGGCAGGGGGGGAAGTGAGAGAAGGGTGAGTGCGAACTGAGAGGGGCTGAGTGCAGGCTGGGGTAGTAAGTGTAGGCTGAGGGGTATGAGTGCAGGCTAAGATAGGTAAGTGCAGGCTGTTGAGGCAGCCAATGAGAGATGCGGCTTGTGGCTTGGCGCGTGGTTTGAATGCCGCAGCAACCAATGAGAAATGCAGCATTCAAACCATGCGCCAAGCCGTGCTACTTCTCTGATTGGTCGGCGCGGCCGCAGCGACTAATCAGCGAAGCGGCATGGCTTGGCGGAATATATGAATCCTGAGCTGCTGATGAGAGCGGCGACCAATCAGCGGCCTCGGACCTCTGTGAGGCAGGTAGCCGCGGCTCAGCTACTGCTACACAGAGGTCAGCGGCTCACCAGCCGGAGATGACCGGCAGCCGGTCATCTCCGGCTGGCGAGCCGCAGACCTCCATGCATGGCTGTTTTGCATACGCTGTGCTCATTGGTTGCCGCGGCTAGCGGCGGCCAATGAGCGCTGGAGCGTGATTTCGGCCTCAGACGGAAGTGGCCACAAGGCAATTATATAGCAGATAAGATCTCTCTGATATAAAAAGTTGAGTGTATGTGTGTGAGTGTATGATAAAGATAAAACTCTGGCAAACAAATGTTTGAAAGGGAAAGGAAGTATTTTATTGGTACTAAAATATACCAACATTTTGGCCGTTCACCAGCCTTTATCAAAGTACAGTTTATCTAGTTTATGTCAGAAAAGAAAATGTTTAAATAGAAATAAATTCTGTATACATTCACATATGAACAAATGAAAGATATACAGTGCCTTGTGAAAGTATTTGGCCCCCTTGAACTTTTCAACCTATTGCCACATTTCAGGCTTCAAACATAAAGATATAAATTCAAATTTTTTTGTGTGAAGAATCAACAACAAGTGAGACACAATCGTGTAGTGGAACAAAATTTATTAGATATTTTAAACTTTTTTAACAAATAAAAAACTGAAAAGTGGGGCGTGCAATATTATTCGGCCCCTTTACTTTCAATGCAGCAAACTCACTACAGAAGTTCAGTGAGGATCTCTGAATGATCTAATGTTGTCCTAAATGACTGGTAATGATAAATAGAATCCACCTGTGTGTATTCAAGTCTCCGTATAAATGCACCTGCTCTGTGATAGTCTCAGGATTCTGATTCAAGTGCAGAGAGCAGAGGTCCCCAAATCCAGGCCTCAAGGGCCGCCAACAGTGCAGGTTTTCAAGATTTCCTTAGTATTGCACAGGGCTTGGAATCATTAACTGTGCAGATGATCACATTAGCACCTGTGCAATACTAAGGAAATCCTGAAAACCTGTACTGTTGGCGGCCCTTGAGGCCTGGAGTTGGCGACCTCTGGCAGAGAGCATCATGTAGACCAAGGAACATACCAGGTAGGTCCGAGATACTGCTGTTTAAAGCCGGATTTGGATACAAAAAGATTTCCCAAGTTTTAAACATCTGAAGGAGTACTGTGCAAGTGATCATATTGAAATAGAAGGAGGCATCAGACCACTGCAAATCTACCAAGACCCTGCCCCCCCTCTAAACTTTCATCTCAAACAAGGAGACGACTGATCAGAGATGCAGCCAAAAGAACCATGATCACTCTGGATGAACTGCAGAGATCTACAGCTGAGGTGGGAGAGTCTGTCCATAGGACAACAATCAGTCGTACACTACACAAATCTGACCTTTATGGAAGAGTGGCAAGAAGAAAGCCATTTCTCAAAGATATCCATAAAAAGTCTTGTTTGAACTTTGCCACTAGCGACCTGGGAGACACACCAAACATGTGGAATAAGGTGCTCAGGTCAGATGAAACCAAAATCGAACTTTTTGACCACAATGCAAAATGATATGTTTGGCGTAAAAGGAACACAGCTCATCACCCTCAAAACACCATCCCCACTGTCAAACATGGTGGTGGCAGCATCATGGTTTGGGCCTACTTTTCTTCAGCAGGGACAGGGAAGATGGTTCAAATTGATGGGAAGATGGACGGAGCCAAATACAGGACCATTCTGGAAAAAAACCTTTTGGAGTCTGCAAAAGACCTGAGACTGGGACGGAGATTTATCTTCCAACAAGACAATGATCCCAAATATAAAGCAAAATCTACAATATAAAGGTTCAAAAATAAACGTATCCAGGTTTTAGAATGGCCAAGTCACAGTCCAGACCTGAATCCAGGTGAGAATCTGTGGAAAGAGCTGAAAACTGCTGTTCACAAACCTCTCCATCCAACCTCACTGAGCTCCAGCTGTTTTGTCAAGGAAGAATGGGCAAGAATTTCAGTCTCTATGTGCAAAACTGATAGAGAATACCCCAAGCAACTTGCAGCTGTAATCGCAGCAAGAGGTGGAGCTACAAAGTATTAACTCAAGGGGGCTAAATAATATTGCACGCCCCACTTTTCAGTTTTTTATTTGTTAAAAAAGTTTAAAATATCCAATAAATTTCGTTCCACTTCATGAATATGTCCCACTTGTTGTTGATTCTTCACAAAAAAATTAGAATTCATATCTTTATGTTTGAAGCCCGAAATGTGGCAAAAGGTTGAAAAGTTCAAGGGGGCCAAATAGTTTAACAAGGCACTGTAATTTGTACCCAATATACGGTATCTAAGCACACAAATATAAAAATGAAACAGTGGTTTATAATAATACTGTAAGGAAAATAAAAATACACCATATGCAGACATGATTTTACGGTGACTCACGCAATCCAGTATTGTAGTGATGGTTATCTGGTGATGAGTTGCAGCGCAAAAACACTCAAGGTGGAGTGGGAATAGAGAATTACTAATAGGTAAATGGTTAGCATATCATAAGTGAGATGGAGAATATAAATTTCTAAAAGAAAAAAAGAAAAACATATATAGAAGAAATATGTATTAGAATCAAGACTACAACAAAGGATATTTGGCAATGATGTTCAAAATCTATCTGTTGTATAAATCAGAATTTTGTTCCCTTTTGAGTGCTGCTGTGAATAATGGTTAATGTGGTCCCCATGATTCACTGCACCAGAGACTTGTGAACATTCTGCACAAGATCTGCTTGCGGCAGCGTGGCATCCCTTAGACAAATCAAAATTAGTCAGACCGCTATTAAAGTGATGCATTGCATCGATGAACAATAGTGTAGATATATCCTAATTAAAAATAAATATTTAATATGCAATGTATGAGTGCTAGAAAAATCAGCCATATATTATATAAGGGTTAGGCTAGGGTCACATTTGCGCACCACCATAGACCTAATGTTACAACTTTCAGGACCAAGGACAGGGGCTCATACAGTACGTACATTACGTACAGTATCTCCTCTACAGTGAGGCGCCGCCGCATTCATTCATAAAATTGAAAAAGCCGACAATAGCCGGCAATACTATAATGACACATATTAACCCCTCACATGCCCACCTGAGTGGACAGCATGTCTCTAGGGAGGGTGGGCACCCCCTAGAGACATGTTGCCCACATCTATTATTAAGATTAACCCTTTGTTCATCCCTGCGGATTACACATCCTGAGCAATCCGGTTACCGCATTGCCGTTTACCGGACACATTTTGTGCACAAAATGTGTCTAAAGGTAATTGCGGTTACAGCATCTGGATCTGGATGGGTCACCGCAATTACACTTCCAAATGTGACCCCAGCCTTAAAGTTACCTCTTATCGTAGCACTGCGAAAGTAAGTCCTATAGGTGCACTATAAGTTCCTAGGTCTACCTTGAGAGCCTAAATTGATAATAATAAAAAATGGTAAGTCATAAATGATTACACTAAGTGATAAATCATATAAAGATCCATATCAGAGTACCTTTAGGAGGGTATTCCCAATTATTGAACTACTCTGTAAGACTAGGCTCCGCAGAACATCACATTCAGGTACAGTAACATATTGCTGATCGACCACATAGCATTTTAACTTCAATACAAACCTATCCCCATATGATAAGTGTTTTTCAGATGGAATTTTCACAGAACAGTCTCAATTTAAGGCTGAGGCAGGCTGTTTACACAATACAAGTACTTACCATACAGTATTTACTGACCACACCGTGATAAGAATAATCTAACCATTCTGTTTACATACTCTTCAGATATTCCTCCATTATTAGAAGGATCTTCATTCATATATGTTTATCCCAGAGTAATTCATTGATTGGGAATACCCTCCTAACAGTACTCTGACATGGATCCTTATATGATGTATCCCTTAGGGTACCTTTATACGCCAAAAACGAGGAGAGAATTATTGCCAATTGCGGCGTGTATTTGGGGAATTTGGCGGCGACATGTCACCGACATATCGCCGCCAAATTCCCTGAATACACGCCACAATTGGGAGAGATTTTGATGGCGATTGTCAAAGGACGACATGTCGCCCGCAATAATTCTCGCCACGTTTTTGTCGTGTAAAGGTACCCTAAAGGTACCGTCACGTGCGGCAATATTGCATGCAATTTCACTGGCATTTTGCTGGTTGCTGTGAAATCATGAACACATTGTTATATTTTGTTGCCGTGTACAAAAGGAACAATGTGTCCATGATTTCACTGCAACCAGCAAATTGCCAGTAAAATTGCTAGCAAAATTGCCTCATGTGACAGTACCTTTAGTGTAATCATTTACGGCTTACCATTTTTCATTTAAATTCTTTTAGGCTCTCAAAGTAGATCTAGGAACTTATAGTGCACCTATAGCACTTATCTTTGTTGTGATACTGTAAAGGTACCATTACACGACGCAATATCGATTGCAATATCTCCTCAAAGTCACGTGGTGTGGTCAATTGCAATTGATATTGTGAGTGCATCGTGTCGTGGAACAGGGCGATGCGACTGCAATTTATCGCTGGATCGACATCGCCTGATTTATGTGCAGACAATTAAATCAGGCGATGTTGCATACGCGATGTGGCATGATCGTGCAGTGTGACGCCGCAATAACGAAATTTTTGGCGATTTAACTGGTCGCGCAACCAAGGCCGTAGGCCATGGCTAGTGTTTTCCGTGCCCCATCTACGCCGATTGGTGCCTAGTATTGTCTGGCGATTGGGTGGCCCTGATAAAGGCGCCATCTTTGATTATCTGTGCGTACACCACTACATTTAATTTTCTTCTTCATCTTGTTATTAGTACCAAATGCATGTATACAAGGGTCATTTTTGAGAAATCACTCTTTTATTATGGTGGCTTACCTAGGCATGTATTTGCGCCGATAAAAACAGAGCGTGTGAACGCACAATGTATGTACGGCGAAAAAGTACAATGCCAGAATGTCAAGTCATCATTGATGCTACCTGCAATGTTCCATCCTACATGTCGCACAGATATCAAAATGTAGACTCATGTCCAACCCCTTATTATAATAAAATTGTCACATATGTCTGCCATGTGCGACGCATGAGCGTTGCGGTGTTGCATTTTATGTGACTCCACGGTGTTTCTTGTGGTCACCCACTATGCGCAGGTGTGGCGCCCTGCATCCACAGGTACCCACAGGCCTTCCTAGGACACAGATGAAAATCCACAGCAGGTACACTAGTGCAACCAACACCTTCCAACCCAGCACAGTAGGGGGAACCCAACTTGCTGCCTTAGGCAAGATCCCCTATAAATACTGATGCTGGGGAGGAGTTAGTCAGAGTGTGCACACGCTAGGAGAGCTGTGAATACGTCCTGGTGATTGGTGCCATGTTAGGCCTGAACCGGTGACCCTAAACAGCCTCTGAGGAGTCGTGCCAAGCCAAGAGTGGGTACGGAAAGCAAAGAGAGGAAAGAGGAGGAGAAGTGGGGACCGAAGAGCTAGAATAGGTTTGGCCAAACAACACACCGGACACCGGGGTCCGCGTCTGCAAGAGAGCTACACGCCCAGCAGAGAACCCAGTAAACCGTGGAGACTTCAGTCACCCAGTCACCTGCTAATCACCATTCAGGGAGCCAGACACCGTGGAAAGAGAACGGCGGTAGTCATCAGAGGTTGCCCGTCGACAGCGCAGGTGGAGAGAGAGAGATTAGTGGAGGCCAGCCAAGTTCTACACGGGGCAGTGGCTTCAACACGGGGAAAAGAGAACACGGAGGCCTTACACCCACTTGCTGTGGACATTTAACTGTGCTTCCAGGTCACCCGACTTTTACCTGATATACCACCAGTAAAAGGTAAAGTGACATTCAATAGCTTGTGTGTGCGTTCTTCACCCCTGTCCCCGTGACCCGCAGAGACTATCCCGTTATCCCACAACCTGGCCAAACCGCAGCTCCATCCCTCACAATCAACACTACCCCGGAGGATTAGCTCTACCTGTAGGGAGCTGCTCCACCTAGCTGTTCTACCACCACCCTCCAGAGGACTGTGGCAGCGCTGGTGTCTAGTCACCAGGAGCTACAGGTGGCGTCACGAGATAAAGACTTCAACCCCTTAATTGGCGGCTGTCTCCCCCCTGGGGCCACTGGTCTGGGAAGGCCACCAGTGAGATCCCCCACCAAAGCTGAGGGCCCAGGCATCCGAGTTCCAATACCCTGGGGCAGTACACGGGCGACTCTTTTGCGGAGGTTGAAGTCTCCTCAGCATACATACTGTGCTGCGTGATGTCAGTACGTCATTAGATGTCCGGCAATGCCTTCTAGGTGCTTTCTAGTCCCCTGCATAAAGATGGCTGCCGCACAGCGCTCTGCAACATGGGAGAACCAGAGCTCCTCATTATGTTTGATCTGCTGGACAGCCTTGACTACTGGTGTGAGTTCCCGCATCAGCACCCATGGCTGCTTAAGATGCAGATTGTACAAAAAGTGCAGAAGGGCCCTGCATAGGACACTGGGAGTGGAGTGGTCGGCCAAGCAGATTATTAAGAAGGTGGCCGACATGAAATATAAGGCGAGGGACCGCCTTTCCGCCATCCGCACCTGCATCCAGACTCTGCGTGGTGAGTATTATTTGACGGCACATGCACACGTGTACTCACAACACAATGTACATGAGTTTGACAACATGGAAGTAGACCCTGTCAGATATTGTGGCAGAAGTCATGATGCTCATGCATGATGACTGTTCATGTGCTGGCCTTGCAGATACATGCTGGATTGGCCATCCCACAGTAATGTGTGTAGCATGCCATACCGGCTGCATTGTTGGTCACACTTTACAAACAAAACACATAGGTGTGTACCAAGCATCAAGGCATCATGTGCATATTGTCTGTGATGTCATGGACCATATCACACATGATGTTAAAAGTTCCCACCACCCCTACATATAGCACCCCATAGCCGTCTGGTGATTGGAGGCATAACTATAGTCCCCATAACGTCAATGTTGTCTGCGTCATGTCCAACTAAACAGCCACTCACTGTTAACTCATGTTCTTCACATGTTCTGTTCCTCTCATCAGTGATTGATTAGTAGTTGGCAAATATCCTGTCAGTGTGGGGCTGTGATAATATGGCCTATATACCAATGACATGCAATGTAGTAGCACCGGTTGACCACACACATTGGATGCTCAATGATTCCAGTCCCTGCAGCATTGTTGAGCGACCATATGTAATGTATATCTACACACAAATTTATCTGCAAGCATGACCCTCTTGTGATGTGTAATGTTGGGTCCACAATGATCCCATTTTGATGTCCTTCGCTTTGTTTCGAGACATACATATTGAGTGTGGCCATCCATGTGAGCCATATTGTTATTGTACGGGCTTTCTGTATATCAATTATTTGTAGGCTGTACATGAGGAGTAGGATGGGTTAACATATGTGATGTAGGTGTTTTGTTGACAGTCACACTGTAGTGGGTAAATTAAGCAAGGATGCACATAATTAAGTGGGTTCTAACGTTACAGGCCAACCATGAAAGTGTGTATTTGAGGGGTAAGACAGGACTATGTACATGGGGTATTTGATGTTATGTTGTCTTGCAATGCCTCCATGTGTTCATATTTGTATTTTCTCCTTTCACATTCACAGAGTGTTGCAAACAGACATTTGACGTCATGCATCATGCAGCGACGGCAGTAGTGGCTGTGGCCATGGTGGAGGATGCCTTGGTGATGGATGAGAGAAATGAGAGAGGCCAGGGTCACATTTACGTTTTGACCCTAGCCTGCCGGATTCCGGTTTTAACTTAGAACTTTTTCCAGCACCACATAGCGTTACCGCTATGCGGTGCCAGGAAAACGCAGTCCCTAGTTACCCTATGTTTACCTTAAATACCTGTCATACAGGCAGCTGCTCGGAGTGCGCTTTACAGCGCCGCACAGGAAACCGTTGCAGACAGCGTTTCCTGTGCGGCGCTGTAAAGCGCACTCCGAGCACTGCCTGTGTGACAGGTAGTTAAGGTAAACATAGGGTAACTAGGGACTGCATTTTCCGGCACCGCATAGCGGTAACGCTATGCGGTGCTGGAAAAAGGTTGTAAGTTAAAACCGGAGTCCGGCAGGCTAGGGTCAAAACGCAAATGTGATCCTGGCCAGACTGCTGAGGCGTAGACAACGCTTATGTGGTCTCGGGATTGGCTCCTGCAAAGGCGCCACCTGAGTCACATGGGCCTGGTCCGTCAGCTGGAGAACAGGAATCCACAGGACTTCAGAAACTATCTCCGGATATCCGAGTAGTCTTTCCAATTGCTATTGGACTTGGTTATGCCACATGTTGCCAGTGAGGACAACTGTGATGCGTTAAACTGTGCGACCAGAGGAGCGTTGGCTGTGACTCTGCGTTTCCTGGCAACAGGGCATTTGATGACTGACCTGCAGTATCCTGCTGCAGTCTCGTGCCCACTGCTGAGCCACCTAATCCCTGAGACGTGTGAGGCCATTGTGAAGTATCTCTTGCCAACCTATATGCATTTTCCAAACACTCCTGCGGAATGGAGCAAGTTGCCACTGGCTTCCTGGAGAGGTAGCAATTCCCAAACTGCGGGGGAGCATTGGATGGCAAGCATGTGAGGATCACACAACACCCCAACAGTTGGTTGTAGTATTATAATTATAAAGGGTACTTCAGTGTGGTCCTCATGGCCCTCGTCAATGACAACTATGAGTTCCTCCTCGTGGATGTGGGGATGAATGGGCGTGTGTCTGATGGGGGGTTTGGGCACTGACATCCTTTGGTCAAGACCTTAGGAGTCGTCGCCTGAACTTACCCCAAATGATGACACCACTGAACATCTTAACTTTGCCTTTGTGGGGGATGAAGCTTTTCCACTTCACGCCAACCTACTACGGCCATATACCCACAGGACTATCACCCCTGAGCAACGTATATTCAATTACCGGCTATCCTGGGCACGTCGCGTGGTTGAAAATGCGTTCGGGATCATGGCCAATAGATTCTGCATATTTCATACTGCTTTAAATATGAAACTGGAATCTATCGATATATGGTGATGGCGTGTTGTGTGCTGCATAACTTTCTGCGTCATAGGGATGCTCAATCGTACATGCCAGTAAGTTTTGTGGATTCTGTGGACCCCGCAACTGGAGAACTCATGCCAGGTGAGTGGCGTGCAAACGACCCTGGCATAGTGCCACTCCAGCTGTTGGGCCAGGGCCGATATCAGCAGGATGCCAGGTCCAGCAGAGACAGCTACTGCTTTTACTTCAATGGCCTGGGGCGGTGGCCTGGCAGGACCACCAGATGTAGGGTGTGGGTCATGGGTCAACAAAGTAGACTGTGTTTATTTGTGTTTTCACCCTATGTTTATGTGAAATGGGTTTGTTTTTGAAAGTCAAAGTTTTTGTGTTAATTTGTAAATTTCTTACGTGACTTATTTTGTAGTTACATATTTAGTGTCAATTGTGCCATATTACTTGTGTGATGTAACCACTTGTATTTTTGTCGTGTGTTTGTTCATGTTATTTTCATTTGTGTGGCCACATTCATAATATAATTTTTCTGATCAGATAAATGTGTGTGAGTATTTGGTTGGCACCTGAGGGCAGTAGCACATGGCATTAGGCTGTGCTGCGAGGTATAACTGTACAATGGTATTTGTGGGTCCCTGCAGCATTGTGTGCACATGTACAGTACACAGGTGTAGAGGTTTGCCGCACACTGTATGCTGTGTGTGGCTTTCCCAGTCTAGATAGCTGCATGTAGACATGATTTTTTGTACACACACATGGGCACTTGCATTGTGCACGATTTACACATATGTACATATCTGTCCACACATACATACATGTTTGCACACACAAAGTTAACACATGCAACATTAATGTGCATACACATGTACATACTTGGTGTGTGTAGCTTACCTACTGAAACAGCACACGTACACAATGTCCATATATATTTGCAGCACACACTGCACCACACTGGTGTTCCTGTCTGCCAGTTTGGCGACGTCTCCGTGTCTTGCAGGAGATGCCACAAATGACAAATGACATGAGCAGTGAGATGGTTGAAAGGGCAATTGCATCCATGTCACCACCATGTTGTCTGACACTGTGACCAATTGTAGCACTCTTTCGCCGTCCAATCTGAGTGGTCTGGGCACGGTTACACAAAATCAGGTACGCCTATCTCCTAGTCTGTGTCAAACAGTACACCCACATTGCTAATGTGATTGTGCTGTGTGACGCCGCAACTACGATCGTGAACATCGACTCTGCAATTTGCCAGGTGATTTCCGGGACGCCGAATTATCAGACGTTGCATGTGCGATTGCTACGTGTAACATCTGCTAAGCGTTGTTGGCAAAGTGCCAAAAACATGTGTGCTCCGGTGAAATTGCAGACGATATCAAATCGATATTGTGTCGTGTAATCATACCTTAATGGTATGTACGCACGGTGCATATTGTGTGTGTATTTGGTTGCTTATTTGGTGTGTATGCGCAACAGACCTGCACTAAATATGCAGCAGCGTGTTTCACAGCCAAGTCTATGGGCCTTTTCACATCTGCATTTCTATTCTGCTTCAATTGCAATCCGTTTTTGACAGCATGTGTGCCAAAAACACATTGTATATGCAAATGGAGTCAGTGGAGCCTCGATCAAGAGTCTCAAACATGGGACTAGCCAGATATCCCTCCAGGGAAGGACCTAGCCCTGGAATCCTTGTGGAGACCACCATAACCACCATATTAAGTGGCCCTTTTAGTCAACATCCCACTCAGTTACAAGTTAAGGATATGACAAGGGAATTAACAGAGCCCGGTATCCATCCACAGACAGCTGTTTCAGGGTATTGCCCCTCAACAGTGTGGAGTAGGATTCTGGCTAGGTAGGAACAATGCCTGGTAGACCAACATCACAAAGTACTCACTGATCTCAGGGAGACCAGTCAAGGAAAACACTGCGGGCAGCCGGCTAAAGCACTCAAACACAGTGAAATCCATGATGCATTGCCCAATGGGAATTTGAATTGCAATTGAATTTGAATATGCAAATGGAGTCTGTGGAGCCTCGATCAAGAGTCTCAAACATGGGACTAGCCAGATATCCCTCCAGGGAAGGACCTAGCCTTAATGCATTGCAAACACATGCAAAAACACACCCATTCATTTAAATGGAAAACGCATTGAAAACGCAAGTAAAAACGCATGTCTTTTGCAAACGCAGCCCAAAATGTTGCAGGACCCGTTTTGAGCTATGTTTGCAAAAATGAATGCGTTTTGCATCTGTAGAGAATGACATGCATTTTTACTTGCGTTCTCAATGCGTTTTCCATTGAAATCAATGGGTGCGTTTTTGCATGCGTTTGATTGTGTTTCTATGCATTTATGCAGTGCAAAAGCACATAGAAACGCGAACGCAACCTCCCTTACATGTGAACTTAGCCTATGGGATCGGTGACGTCCTGTCCCAATAGTGCCTTTTTTTCCACAGCGGAAATGCTGCGTATTTTTGTGTGGGGAACATCTGCAGCATGTCAATTCTTGCTGGGGTTTTTCCCAAACTAAATACCAATTCCCCATCTTTATCTTGTCAAGGGTGAGACCCAACATTCAGAAACAAGGCTTGTGCCCTATGTTAATGTAGGTAAATATGATTACAATTTATTGGGAGCATGTATATGACCGGTCCCGGGCATTGTAGTTCACGGGGGATGTCACGGGGCCTGTTGCCCGGTCCCGTGGTCTTGGTGGTTGCTAAAAAGAGGAGTTTGAGTCAATAGGAATGAAATAAAAGATGATTCATGATGCCACCTACAGTTCCGGTAAAGTTACCGACGCTGTGGGACAGACCTCCGGGGTGATGGTGGAGCAGCAGGATGGTTATGCTCCCGTAGGTGGTGCGGGATCCCCGGGGCAGATGTGGAAGTAGTGGGATGGATGACAGTCTATGCAGAGAGCAGGATCAAGGCTACAATAATAGTTACACAGGGATGCAGCTACACCAGGACTTGTCCCTTGTCCTCCTTACTTCTGCGGTCGGCGGCTGCTCAGGCAGAGATAGTAAAGGACGCCACACAGTCTTTTTACTCTGTACAAGTTTACTGGCAGTTCTTCAATAACACTGTCTTTTCAGGTCTGCCTGGCCTAGGTAGTCACTGGGAATCAGGATACTTAGGACCCTTGGTGGTTTGCCAGCTGTTCCTGTCCGGTCCCTTCCTCCGCTCTCTCCTGTCTCCTTCAGCACTCCCGTGTGCAGAGCCTGAAGCTAGCTCCCACGGATCTATCTGTGGAGGGCTCTTCTCCGTGTCCCCCAGACCCTATACAGTGCCTTTTTCTGGATGCGCCAGGGGTCGGCCGTGACTTCCTCTAGAAGCTTGGACCTCCGGTTCGACGGCTCGGGGTTAGACACCCGTACCGTGCTCAGAGCCGATCCTCTGTTTCTGGACAGATCCCTCCGGTTGGTAAACGTACCGTGAGCGGATCCAGGTGCACCGCACTGCCTGGTGCCCTTAGGATCCCCTTCCTTCCTGATGGCCTCTCCGCCAACCCGCACTCCTTACTCCCCAATGGAGCTCTCTGACTGACCTAACTCTCCTCCCACCTACACACTTTTCTGCCCTGTCACTCCTCCCATGGGACTGAGTCCTCCCTACAGCTGGTCCACCCATGGTCCCCTAGGGTGTGTGTTGATGTGTTGCTTGAGGGTCCTTTGTGCAACATCCCAATTCCCTAGTCACAGAAATACTACACACTCTTTTATAAGTGCAGTACCCCGACGTGGCATCCGGACCAGAGGGTCGCCACATTCCCCCTTGGTTAAACTCACTCGTCCGTGAGTGACCCGACCCGATACAGATTAAAATTTTACACTTTTATTAACATGCAAACAACACTACTCAGTGCTTTTTTTCCTTACGGAAGGTACTTTTACTTTAACATTACCGGACCAACAATAATGAAAAATAAAAAAACACAATACCGGCCAAAATGGGGCAGTGTCCTTTTAACCACTGGGCTATTTAAATAGCACACACATTCACTGAGTCCATCGCTCAACCGGTTTCAGTCCAATCTCAACATATTAAACAGTTCACATATTGTCCATCAGAGTAATTGGCACACAAATAAAACTATATACACCGGGTTTTCACTCATTATTCTACTTCTTTATAAACCCACAGAACATACCACCCCATGGGAGCAAGTGTTGCTCATAGTTCACTTTATCGTGGCAGTAAATGTCTCTGTCCGGGTGCCTTTTGGGGAGATGTGCTTCAACATCCCGTCTATTAACAAAAATCTCTTCAAGCCAGCTCCTGGATGAAACCCACTGTTGTCCAAGATAAATGCCACTACTATACCTGATTTACGGTCTTCTTGCGAAACTGGTGGCATCCCTCGGGCTCGGTTCCTTGCCAGGAGGTTCACTTGTTCCTGGGCCCACCAGCGCTCGCGGCAGCGCTGCCTCTCCACCTGATTGGCCAGGAACCTCTGTTGGGCATAGTCAGGCTGCTCCAGGATGAAACTGGAGCAGGTCCTGCACCCCGGTCATGAAAGCTGCTCTGACCCGCCCAATCGGCGTACTGTGTCTCGGAGCCATCGCGGGATCCCCTTCCTGTCTGCTGACCACCCGGCTCATGCACCAGTACGCTGTAGGGATCGGTTTCATGAGTGTAATGAGCGGTGCACTAGGTGAGACCGCGCCCTTACCCTGTGACTGGGGTCAGCCTGGCCCAACCTGACACTCCCCTTGACAAATAGCTACCCGTCCTCCAGTATATCAGGCCACCTCCACTGAGGGGAGGTGCCTGATTGTTAAGTTAGTTTGCTGCTTCCTTGCTGACTGTTGTTCAGGCACTCCTTGTGCTTTCCCTTGGTAGAACCATTTCTGCACTCCCAGCCTTGGGCTCTGTTCCTTGATTCCTACTCAGCTATACCATAGTATAGGCTAACCCTACAAGGCACCCCCCTGGTACTAGCAGCTGTGATATTTAGACCCCTGGGCTTGCCCCTGATGATCCCTCTATAGGGGTTGGTTAAACTAGGACCAGCTCACACAGAGGAGTTCGGTGCCACGGCCCAGTGGGTCCACTCCAGGGCATCTTCCCCGGAAGCATGACAGTGTGTATGTCCACTATGGGAATCCTCACTGTCGCATTTACAGTCACAAAATTTTGCACATCCACCGCATTTGACTCCGGGTTCAGCATAGACTATGTTTTGATTGGGATATTTTAATCCTCCACTTCGCCAAAGAAAAGCCTTATTTACTGTCTGTATGTGTGAGGTAATAGATACTGACTTGCCTGCTTTGGACAGTTAGCCTGGATATTTATCAGGTGACAGCAGAATAGGTGCTCCAGGTTTTTAAAAGAGCTTATGTGGAGGAAGACCTTGTGATTCCAAGGAGTTGACAAATTCGGTTGGATAGAATAATGCTTAAGCAGGGTCTGTCCTCATATCCACTGACTTGTAGTTCCTGCACACACCTGGAAGTAGACTCAGAATTTGAAGATTGTATGTGCTCTCCTGCTGTATATAGGGGCTGTGTGAGGCTTCCTGCTGTATACAGGGACTGTGTGTGGCTTCCTGCTGTATTCTGGGGGCTATGTGTTGGCTCCTGGTGTAATATAAGGGCTTTGTGGGGCACTGGTTTGGAGAAAGCTGAAAAGGCAAGTGCGAGCAAGGTGACCTGCAAACATGGCTCAGTTACACCAGTTTTGTCAGGAGTAAGGGGCCCAAATTCCTACCAAATATTGTGAGAAGCTTGTGGAAAGATATCCAAAATGTTTGATCCAAGTCATACAGTTTAAGGGTAATGTTACCCAATATTAATGAAACGTATGTATACTTGTGACTTTGCAGAAAGTTATAAAAATGCCTTAAAACATTCTGTTTCTTTCATTATTCTGGCATTTGGCAAATATAAATAATTATAGGAATCCTAATTGTCAAGGGGCTTTCAATAAATCAATTAATACAATATATGTCATGAAATTCATATACCCTATATACTCGTGTATAAGCCAACCCATGTATAAGCCGACCCCCCTACTTTTGCCCCCAAAATCTGGGAAAACCTATTGACTCGTGTATAAGCCGAGGGTGGACCCCAGCACAGGTATACAGCCCCCAGCAGTGTGGTATACAGGCCCCCCCAGTGGTATACAGGCCTCCCCAGTGGTAGTATACAGCCCCCAGCAGCTGACATCACGATCCCCGGCTTCATTCAGCGTCTTCCGGCTTCCTGTGGTCGCGGGCAATGACGTCATTGCCCGCGACCACAGGAAGCCGGAAGAAGACGGATGAAGCCGGGGATCGTGATGTCGGCAGCGGCGGGACGGCGCGACAGGACAATAATAAGTATGATTCTACTTACAGGTTTGCCGAGCAAGGGGGGGGGCCCTGGATCTTGAAGGGGGGGCCTGTATACCTCCGGGGGGGGGCCGTCTGGTGCCGTCTGGTTCGGTATACTCGCGTATAAGCCAAGGGGGACTTTTCAGCCCAAATTTTGGGCTGAAAAACTCGGCTTATACGCGAGTATATACGGTATGTTATTCAATATTGTTACAAAAAGTGTACTAATATCATAAATAAAAGCATAATAAAGTGCTTTATATATGAAGCGTTCCAGCTCATTCATATATACAGAGCCATTACACTTGATTATTTCAATAAAAATCACGTGTCACTTATCTATAATTAGAGGTTCTCCAAGCTGCTACTATATCAATCGCACCATCACCGCCATGTTTTCGACGTTGTTTATATTAAACAGTGTGGAGAGGGGCGGGACTAACATCACGTCATACCCAGGGGTATATACAGCACCAGCCCCAGGGGTATCTACAGCACCAGCCCCAGGGGTATATACAGCACCAGCCCCAGGGGTGTATACAGCAGCAGCCCCAGGGGTGTATACAGCAGCAGCCCTAGGGGTGTATACAGCAGCAGCCCCAGGGGTGTATACAGCAGCAGCCCCAGGGGTGTATACAGCACCAGCCCCAGGGGTGTATACAGCACGAGCCCCAGGGGTGTATACAGCACCAGCCCCAGGGTATATACAGCACCAGCCCCAGGCTTGTATACAGCACCAGCCCCAGGGGAATATACAGCACCAGCCCCAGAGGTATACAGGCCCCCCCATCAAGATTCAGGGCCCCCCCCTTGCTCGGCAAACCTGTAAAGTAAAATCATACTTATCACTGTCCTGTCGCGCTGTCCCGCCGCTGCTGACATCACGATCCCGGCTTCATTCAGCGTCTTCCGGCTTCCTGTGGTCGCGGGCAATGACGTCATTGCCCGCGACCACAGGAAGCCGGAAGAAGACGGATGAAGCGGGGATCGTGATGTCGGCAGCGGCGGGACGGCGCGACAGGACAATAATAAGTATGATTCTACTTTACAGGTTTGTCGAGCAAGGGGGGGGGCCCTGGATCTTGAAGGGGGGGCCTGTATACCTCCGGGGGGGGGCCGTCTGGTGCCGTCTAGTTCGGTATACTCGCGTATAAGCCAAGGGGGGACTTTTCAGCCCAAATTTTGGGCTGAAAAACTCGGCTTATACGCGAGTATATACGGTATGTTATTCAATATTGTTACAAAAAGTGTACTAATATCATAAATAAAAGCATAATAAAGTGCTTTATATATGAAGCGTTCCAGCTCATTCATATATACAGAGCCATTACACTTGATTATTTCAATAAAAAACACGTGTCACTTATCTATAATTAGAGGTTCTCCAAGCTGCTACTATATCAATCGCACCATCAACGCCATGTTTTCGACGTTGTTTATATTAAACAGTGTGGAGAGGGGCGGGACTAACATCACGTCATACCAATAGCCCCGCCCCTTTCATGACGCGGCCTCCCTATCAACACTGAAGCAAGGCCAGAGGGGGCGGGCATAATTAATTAGTGGGCGGAGGCATCAGCACACAGCCCCGCCTATGGCTACAAAATGAAACTGGAACAACACGTAACTATAAGCTCAATTCTCTACTTTAATACTTAGTTTTTGTCACCAAAAGGGATAGCTAGAAAAGAGGGGTGCAGGGACAGGTATATAGATACGTGGGGGGGGAGTTTGGGGTTCATACGCGAGCTATGAGGACCGTGGCGCATTTGGACATTGCAGGATAAGCCCACATGAGTGGGTGTACGGTCTCTCGGGGGACTAAGCCCCCCTAGAGACATTAATCAATAATTTATTTATTAAATTTATCATTTTACTAGACAGAGAACAGTTTGCAGCAGCAGTGATGAGCAAACTATCCAGAAGCCGCATTGCTAAGGATTACACATCCTGAGCAATCCGGTTACTGGAGTGCAGATGCTTAAACCGCTCTGACAACTGCAGCCTGCATGATTTTTCACGCAGGCTGCAGAGCCGGAGACGGACACCGGATTGCTTGTGAAGCAATCCTGTGTTTAGCATTGGATCCTTTGAGGAGCGTTTCCTGATCCGGTTTTGAGCTTTTTGAAAGCTCAAAACCGGATCAGGTTTAAAAAATAAAAACATAGATGTGACCCTAGCCTTACCCCAAACCTTTGAACGGTGGTGTGTATATATATATATATATATAGTGCAGTCTTCATCAATGGAATCTCAATGCCACTGGGTATCTGAATCATGTAGCAATTTCAGATATCCAGTGTCATTGAGGCTTCCATTGATGAAGAATAGCCCCACTGTCTTTGTAGCCCATATTCCACACCATACCATTAATTTTTGTGTTCCAACAGTCTTGGAGGGATCTATCCACTGTGGGTTAGTGTCAGACCAGTAGGGGTGGTTTTGTTTGTTAATTTCACCATTCATAAAAAAGTTTGCCTCATCACTCATCTGAATGCAATTGTCTATGCTGTGAAGATACGAGATGTGCAGCATCTGACACAACAGATACTGGAAGCCTTTGCTAGCATTTCTTCTGTGGTGTTGCTATCTGTGTGTCAAGAGTGGATGAAGAGGGATGCATTGACAATCCAACACAATGGGCAGCACTTTGAACACATTTTATAATTGGTCATAAACTTGTAAATAACTCATGAAAGAATAAAGTTATGTTAAAACCAAACACACCATTGTTTTTCTTATGAAATTCTCAATAAGGTTGATGTGTCACATGACCCTCTTCCCATTGAAAAAAATGAAGTTGGATCCAAAATGGCTGACTTGAAAATGGCCACCATGGTCACCACCCATCTGGAAAAGTTTTCCCCCTCCCAAATACTAATGTGCCACAAACAGGAAATTGATATCACCAACCATTCCCATTTTATTTAGGTGCATCCATATAAGTGGCCCACCCTGTATATATACATGTATTATCACCAATATTTGCACATTACTGATCTAGCAAGTCTATAAGCTAAAGCTGATTAAACTCTCTGGATGCTGCTTGTATCAGTAGAGGCTACTCTCTTGAGGGTAAAACTTTTATCCACAAACTATACAGGTACCAAATTACAAGTACAAACTAATTGGAAAATCATAACTCTAAGACTAGGGCCAGACTTGCGTCTGGCCCTAGCCTCCAGGATGCGTTCAAAACTTAGAAATTTGCAGGCTTAGCGCATAGTGTTACCAGCATGTAACGCTATGCACCACCTGTGTATAGTATCCCAATGATCACGCTCCTGCCGGCTCCACTCACAGCTCCTGGATATGCGCTTTTGATGAGCGCATAGGAAACGCAGTTTGGAGTGTTTTCCTGTGCGCTCTGCAAAAGTGCATATCCGGGAGCTGTGAGTGGAGCCAGCGGCTGCGCGATCAATCCGGTAACCATAGGGATACTATAAACATGCGGTGCATAGCGTTACATGCCAGTAACACTATGCATTGAACTGCAAATTTCTAAGTTTGCAGCGCATCCACCAGGCTAGGGGCAGACGCAGTCTGACCCTAGCCGAATAGATAGCCGATGATATTACTTTTTACTTACCTTCCTAAAGCCTTGAATGCTTTCCGGTCTGGTTACTCTTCTTTATGATGATCCATGTATAGGATAGACAGACAACAGTATAATAGTACATATGCTTAGAGACACTTCAGCTGGCAGCGTTCACTGCTGACTTCTCACAATGACGTCAAAGTAGACAGTAGCCAAGATGATTGTCTATAAAATGAAGGTAGTCTCACGCTCAAAGCTGTAGTGGATGGTGAGCTATGGAACCTGAAAGTCAAAAGTTCAAAACATTGTTACTTTTTGCTCGTCAGTGTATTTCTCCATAATACGTTTATTTTCTATCACTATAAACTATTGCTGTTACTTTAAATTTATCAAATCATAGTTATGAAATAATAATCATCATCTCAAAATGACTGAAGGCAGCATAAGTTACATTACATGGCATTTCAATATATGACTGATTATTCCAATTGTGAACTTCTGGAATTTTAAAGCTCCTCTTCAGAAAACATTGCACTCATAACAGACTTCAGAAACAGTTTTCTCAAATTGCTTTCTTCGCCTTATTTAATTTTTTATATTTTGCTCGACAGACCCTGTACATCATACATAAATAATGGTTATGAATTCTCGAGCAGTGATTTCTTTCTATATTTTCCTTGAGTTTCTGATATGCTGCAATTTGTCATTCTGTCTCAGGCATATTGAAGCTAATTTTTTTTTACTTTTAAGGTTTGGTCCATAACGGTGCATTACCAGTGTGTGTTTTTAGCTGGAAGACACGGGCTCTAATATAAAATGTCATATGTGATGCAGTAAGCATATGTTATACTTTATAATATTACCATACTCTACTCTAAATTTGCACCATTGAATTTCATATAAAGACTCTATGAAACAATGATTACAGTATCAAAAATTATTGTTCCTGTCGTTAAAAGAAAGATATCTGCATACAAATTTTCATTGTCATCTATTTTGAAGAAATCTGTGCATATCCTGCAAAAACAGACCCATTCCAATATGTAAAATCGATTTTTCAGATGCAGAATTTCTTGCAGTGAATGTCTCAAATAATAATGACCGAATTTTTCTCAAACATGTTCGCCAATTTCAAATTCGGCAAGAACCCGCGATTCGATTCCTCACCTCGAATTCAAACGTTTTGCTTAAAATCGGGAAATTCGGCGAACATTAAGTAGTGCTTCAGATGACAAAAAGCATTAATACATTTGCACTAATGCTTCTGTTCTTCATTTTGAGAGTGTCAGTGTCTAGCATATCGGGCAGGAGGGGAGTGGGGGAGGTGTCAAGGTCTTATGTCAGATAACTTACCTGAGATAAGTGCAGGTCTACATTTCTTTTTCTTTCCCGCACTTACTGTGGGTGTTCAGGTCTGGCATCTAATCAGCACCTATAAGGCAAATAACACATTTTGCACACAAGGGTTTGTGTCATTGGCTGGGTATGTCACATATCCTTGCCATATAAGAACAAGCCATTTCCCTTTATTGCCATTTTATCAGTGTTGGAACTCAGTGACAGTCTTGCTGCTGCAGTTCTGCAGCTGCTGATCCTGTGTGCGCTGTTTAGTTAGCTAGCTAATGATTCCATTTCTTTCTAGGTAGAGAGATTGAGTAGGTTTAGTAACTCCATCCTAAAACAGCACTTTTTAGGCTTAGTAGCAGTATGTGGCAAGTAAGCTGTGGTACAGTGGTCTGTGTCTGTTATTGCACCAACCCTGTGCTGACAGGTATTTTGTGCCATTTCTGCCAGTGCCCACATCCTCCGGGTACCAAACTTTTCTTAGGGCTTAGTAGCATTGATTTTGCAAAATCCCCTGTGGTACAGCGGTGCTTGTACAATCTGTGCCAAAACCTTTTAGTGGCACATCCAGGCATCAACCACATTTTTGGACTAGTAGAATTTGTTTGCCAATCTGGTCGGTCACATTCACATCCCAGATTTTTAAGGCCTTCACCAACTGACTTCCAAATCTGTTACCATCAAATATGAGTGGCAAAAGCTGTGGTCATGGGGAAAGGGGAATAGACATGGTGGTAAGGGAAACCTCTTGGTGTCTGTGGGGTAGGTGGTAAAGTAACCGAAAGTTCTGCTACACAAACACCGCCTTTTAGGAAATGAAAAATGACAACTTCTTATAGTGAATAGTCTGGTATGATCCCTTTCTTAGGCAGCAACAATTGGTTCAACTTGTAGATGAGGCCCAGAAAGAGAAGGCGCTACAATTAATGTTAAGCACTCCATCAAGTAGCCTCTCCTCCACCTCAACTTCCACATGACACACAGTGCAGTCCTCTCAGGTGTCACAAGTCTCCAGTCGCTCTACTGACTGTGGGTCAACAAAGATGGCCGATCTACAGAGCTATTTATACATACTATAGCCTAGAAATCAGAGGGAAGCTCCAAAGCTTCACGGACTCAGAAGGAAGAAATGATTTGCACCGATAGACAAATCTTTGTGAGTTGGATCCAGGGTCAGACAAAAAGGGAATGGGCATAATGTAGAGCCTCATTTTCAACTTTAACCCCTGTTTTTGAAGAAAAAGAGGCTGGTAATCATGATGAGACTCAGATACCTAGGTGACGACCTACGTGAGTTTGCAGTCAGGGCAGAGAGAGGGTGGCTCTGAGGGCGAGGAGTGCGACAACAGAGAGGGTAATGATGAGGTTCTAGGTCCCACTTACTGTCAGCTCACGGGCAGGCAGTTGATGAGCCCAGCAGAGGAGGTGGAAGAGGAGGATGATGAAGCTGATGAGGTTAGGTTGCGGCTTCCTGGTTCAGAGATGAAGTGCTGCAAGCACATCAAGCACTGCGTCCTCAGCCTCAACTCTGCTTCTCTGCAGAAGCTGTAGCAGCTCAGCAGTTCGCATGGGCACGAAGCGTTGCCTAGCTTGAGCCTTTTTTATGATTGCGAAGGATGACCCAACTCATGTCATCAGCCTAATCTGCAAGAAAAATCTGAGTAGAGGTAAAAAAATAAATAATTAGAGTACTTCATGTATGAACCGTCACATGGAGATGCAACATAAATTACAATGGGAAACTCACTATGTGCTAAAATGTAGTGGCCTTGTCCAACCACTGACCACTCCATTAAGGGCATATGTGGCTTCTTCATCCTCCGTGCCTGTGGGGACTTTTGAATATGCAAAGGAGTCTGTGGAGCCTCAGATATCCCTCCAGGGAAGGACCTAGCCCTTGGGTGGAATCCTTGCGGAGACCACCATAACCACCATATTAAGTGGCCCTTTTAGTCAATATCCCACTCAGTTACGAGTTAAGGATATGACAAGGGAATTAACAGAGCCAGGTATCCATCCACAGACAGCTGTTTCGAGGTATTGCCCCTCATAAGTGTGGAGTAGGATTCTGGCTGTAGGTAGCCAACATCACAAAGCATGCACTGTTCTCAGGGAGACCAGTCAAGGAAAACACTGCGGGCAGCCGGCTAAAGTGCTCAAACACAGTGAAATCCATGATGACTAAAAGGCCCACTTAATATGGTGGTTATGGTGGTCTCTGCAAGGATTCCATCCCAGGGCTAGGTCCTTCCCTGGAGGGATATCTGGCTACTACTGTGTTTGAGACTCTTAATCGAGGCTCCACGGACTCCATTTGCATATTCAAATTTCCAGGGGGCAATGCATCATGGATTTCACTGTGTTTGAGCGCTTTAGCCGGCTGCCCACAGTGTTTTCCTTGACTGGTCTCCCTGAGATCAGTGAGTGCTTTGTGATGTTGGTCTACCAAGCATTAATACTATTAGCATATTTTGACAATGCTTTATTTCTTGTATGTAATTGATGTTCATTATGTTGTATTCTGGATTGTTGATTGGTAACAATACAAAGATTTAAACCACCATAATCTCTCTGCCTGCACCTCCCTCAGAGTCCAGCAATTTGTCTGGTAGACCCTACTCCACACTGTCTCAGCACAGCAGGCAGCCCTCGGTCCGGCAGATGTGGTCAAGTAAAAGACCATTTCCTCCTAGCCATTTGAAAGCTAAGAGATTAAATTTCACCATCTACAATTTATTGGAAAATGCTGCCTTTCAACCTAGTTGATACTGAGGGTTTTTGAAAGCTCGTAGCTGTTGCAGTTCCCCAGTACCAGATGTCCAATCGCCAGTACTTCTTAAAGAAAGCTGTGCCTGCACTCCACCAGCATGTCACAGACAATATCACTGCTTCCTTGAGAAACTCTGTGTGTGATAGGGTGCATTTCACCACAATACCTTGACGAGTAAGCATGTCCAGGGGCATTGCATGTTGCTGTATCACACACTAAGGACCAGGGTACTTGGTAGCCGGGCTGGCAGTCTATATCACGGTGGTATTTTCCCAGTATCATGGCACTGGTGAGCACATGTTAAGGGGAGTATTTACAGGGCATTAGAGTTAGTAGATTGTTCATGACGCCAGCTGACGTATCTGGCCAGTGTTGGGGGCAGAAAAGTGTTTTACTCTCCTCAGCCAGAGCAAGTCCCTGGGGTAGTAAGGATGTAGGTTTGATTGTTGAGCCCCAGGCTGTGGGGTACTCAGGTATCAGGCTCCAAGGGGTTAACTGTGTCACGGGGAGTGGTAGCCGCGCCTGATCCCATGTCCTGGGGGACTTCTTTGAAAAGGGAGATATTTGCAGGAGATGCTATATAGAGTTTGTCGTGAGCCGCCTGTAGTTTCTGGTGATGTGTCACCAGTGCCACCACAGTCCGCCGGAGGTAGATGGTAATGCGGCAAGTTGGCAAAGTCCGCTACAGGTAGGGCTGGACCTCCGGGGCAGCGTTCCTGGTTGGGGAACAGTTCTTTCAAAGGAAACACAGACAGATCAAAGTCACTTTTCCTCCGGACACTTTACTGTTCACTTGCATTCATACAAAGTTACAGTTTAGCACTCCTGATGTTATGAGGACAGGTAACTTATCGGGTGGCTGCAGGCAGATCCCAGGTGGTATGGTAGGGACCCTTGGTGTGCCTTCTTTCTCTAACCCTGTCTGTTCCTTTCTGCTTTCCAGTTTGTGGTGTGAAGCCTGGTGACTTGGAATCAGCCTGACCTCCTTTCCTCTCTCACCTTCGTTGCCGTCGGGTGACCCTCTACTGGCTGGCTGCTCATTCATTTGGCGGTGCCTGGTACCCGCTTTTGGTCTGCTCTGGTGCCGGGAGAATTGAAGACTCCACGGGGTTCCGGATTCTCTGTGGTCCTAAAGTATCCCACAGGTGCGGACTCCGGTGCCGGTAAGCTGTCTGGGAGAACTTGACAACAGCTCCTCTTCCCAAACCGGCTACTCTCTTTAAAAGTTCCTTTCCCCTAGACCCTTTCCTCTTCTTCCTTCTCTCCCTGGTCCCTCAGCCGAGTAACCTAGCAGCAACACTAAGAGGCAAAGACCAAAGACCAAAGACCTTCTTGTTCCCCCTGGAGGTGTTTTTATTCCCTCCCGGGTAACCTCCCACCGTGTACACTAGTGTGGGAGTGCTGGTTATGGGTCCCACCCACCATCCTAGGGTCCACCTGCTGCTGGAGTATCTGCACCTCTTTTTCAGGTGCAGTACCCCTCTGTGAGCCTGCTTGGCGGGGCGCCACATGATAATGGGGGTTGTAGTGAGAAATGCAGAATGCAGCAGACAGACACAAGGATGCAATGATGGCAGCTTTTTTACCTTTACTGGTAGTTGTTAACAAGTTGAATCCAGGCATACTGCTCACCAAGTTCAGGGTCCGGTCAGTCTGGAAGTAACTGCAGTCAACTCCACCAAGTGGGAGAATATGCCTTCCTTCTATGCTTTATCTGCTTGGAGTTTCAGATGCCTGTGAGATATTCTGTACTCCCTACTTTCTCTTCTTCTCTGTAGTTTCTTCAGCCAGCAGGCAATGCAAACCCTTACAATCAGCTCTTGTTGTCACAGCTCTGGCCTCTCTATAATGCTGTGCTCCTGAATCTACCTAGATGACCAGCAGACCTGCAGTATCCTGGTTTCCAGATTCAGCCTCTTTGGTGTGCGATCCCTAGACAGCCTAGGACTTTGGTGTTCTGCTCTCAGCGTTCCTGGAGTGAGGTCTCAGCAGCTGTCACACCAGGAGCTCTTGCTTCCTCATGCTTTTTCTTCCCTTCCTCACTCTCTCTACTCCTCTACTCCTTTCTAACCTGCAGACCAGCTTAAATCGTTTATGGGGGAACTTAACAGGAACAAATTTAACCTGAGATTAACATACAAATATAATAAGAACAATATGGATTTCCTGGACATCAAACTGGATATGGACGATTTTGGCTACATTCGTACTGAATTCCATAGGAAAGTGACCTCGGTAAATTCGTTCCTTCATGCAACATCAGAGCATACTCCATCGATGATCCGGGCTATCCCCATGGGCCAATAATTGAGGATGAGGCACATCTGCTCATCCATTGTGGGCTTTGAGGTACAGTTCGTCGACCTGAGGCAAAGATTTGTAGAACGTGGTTACAGCAATCGGACAATAAAGCATTAGTACCGAAGGGCTAGGAACACATCGAGAGCTGATCTACTCAGATACGGTCCAAAGAGAACTAAGGGAGCCCAGTCGGCGATCCCCTTCATAGGAAGATACAATAGGGTGTGGGACTCAATGTGGGCGGGCAATTCTAAAGAAGCTTTGGCCTATATTAAAATCCAATCCGTTTTTAAAGACTCCCTGTCAGAGATTCCTCTGATGACAGCCAGGAGAGCTAAGAACCTGAGGGATACCCTGGTAAGGAGCCACTAGGTGCCACATCTGCCTAACCCTTTTGGCTTTTGAGGACCCGTAGTGGGATGCTTTCTGTGTGGTCACTATGTCAGTTGCGCCAATGTCCAGCAATCCAACAACTTCCTCTCCTCGGATGGTTCGCGTGAGTTTTCAACCAGGCATAGGATAGGATAACATGTAGTAACACTCTACTATGCTACCTGTACCTGTTTGTTGATTCACGTGGGCCTCACATCCAGGGTGTTGATAAGGAGGGTTAGGGAACATGTCCTGGATATTGGCGCTACGGAATCAATAACTAATATGACACAGTTGAAAACGCTAAAAGCCATTTTAAAAAGGCCCACAACAGTAATCCATCCTGCCTGAGGGTCAGAGGAATAGATGTGATACATGGTGGCATCAGGGGTGGAGATGTCAAAAACTCCTGGCCCAATTAGAGGCTAAGTGGATCTTCCGACTGGACACATTAACTCCCAAGGGCCTCAATAAGAGCTTACGTTTTTCCTAATTTTTGTGATATGTGGTGGGTGTTCTCTTGCCATCTGTCTCTCTGTGCTTACTAATTCTTTTGTTTCTCCCCCTTTTTCTTTTTATGGCCCTTGTCTATATATTTAAATTTTATCCTCACTATATTCTTTTGGATTTTAACTGATTTGGCCTCCAACGAGGTCCCCTGCCTCTACTAAGAAAATTCATTACCCTATATGAACTGGATTGGTGGAGAAATAACTTGCAGAAAAAGCAAATCCTACTTTATATATTGACTTTCTGACCCTTGGGATATTGTAATTTATTTATTGGCACTCTCGCAAACAATGTAATGCTGTAATATTTCCCCACGGATCAGTTGGATGCCTGTGTGGTTGTTTCCCACTGTGCTTGCCTGATTTCCCTCCTGCGGTTTCCCAGCACTGGTACAAGTGCAGTAGAGGCTCGGGCTGTAGCTAGTGGTGAAGCATACCAAACGTCATCGCGCATGCAGGATGACGGTGTTCAACTCCCGACTCTTCCGGTTTTCGGATGCTGAGAGCATTTAAAGGTACAGGGAACTGGCTGAGTGGTGCGGCTCTACTCTGCTCTATCCCTCCTCTCCCTGAGGAAGCAAATGGGTAATTATAAGATATGTGACACGTACGTAGGGGAATGAGTGAGGGCTAGCCTATCTTTAACTTTCTGCTTTACACCTTGTTGCTGTCTTTTTGACTAAGGGTATGTGATGTCTTCGGCCTTATATGAGGTTTTCATAGGGTCTTAACCCTTGTAGATGCACTTGCACTTTATACTCTTGTGGCCTTTTGTTGTATACTATAACATTCTGTATATGTCATTATTTCATGGAAATTTTTAAACATATTGTATAAGGACACATATTGCTTTGTTATATACTACTGTATACCCTTGTCAATATTGGTGTGTAATTTCTATGTGGAGGACAGCACCTGAAGTGCCATCCTTTTAATCCTTGTCTAGTCACTGGAACTGTACTTAAATTGTATTTTATTTACATAATACTTTATTTTTTCTCTGCTTAGTGATCTATATGAAGTATACTTTATCTTAAAAGAAGGAATAAGGCACTTACCCGATTGTCTTTGATTACATGAAGACAGCTTTTATTCCACATTTAAGTACAAGGTGCAAGGGAGGGGGTGGAGGAGGGTGCGGACAACGGCACCGTTTCGGACCTGTTGATCCTTCAATTTGTAATTGAAAATATCTGTGGGGTATTTTGTTTCATTTATCCTCTCTAACCCCTCCCCCCAGTCAGAAGGACAAGACACACCTAAAAACTAGGTAATCTTGCTTCCCCTTCTGGTCAGGGATCAATCTGTGTGTGGATGCACTGGGTTACTTAGTGTAGGGAGCTCCAGTTAACTCCATACATGATGCCATCACTGGTTAAAGAGGCAATATCACTGTGTTGACCGGACTGCAGGGGCGCCACATCGCTGACTGGGCACTGGGTAACTCTGGTAGCTGAGGGGTAGGGGCTGCTGGACAAGCCTTGCTATCTCCACAGTCTGGGACTAAAACCTCTGTTTGTATCAGTTCCTCCACTGCTTCTGCCTCCTCTACCTACTCTAAAACCTAAAACCTCTCTGGGAATGTGACACACGTTCTAACTGTACAGAAGGAGTCAAGCAGACCTTACTACAATGCCAGCAGGGCTGAATGGCATCAGACTGTCTTTACGTTAAAATGCCTGGGAAATGTGAGTCACACCGCTGAGGAGTTGTGGTCAGCTTTGGAGACTGAGTTTCATCAATGGCTGTCTCCACTGAATCTGCAGCTATGCAAGGCCATGTGCAACAGTATGGCAAACCTGAGTGCAGCCCTACCCCGGGGCAAAGTGACATATGTGCCTTGCATGCCTCATGTCCTGAACCTGGTCGTCCATCAATTTCTAGGCCACTATCCCGGCCTAGATGCGTTGCTGCACAGGGCACAGTCGCTGTGTGCTCCCTTTCACCTTTCGCACCCTGTGGGTCAACGACTTGCATTGCTACAGAGGTCTTTTGGCCTGACGGTTAACTACCTGATATGCAATGTGCCGACATTATGGAAATCCACTCTGCACATGTTGCAGCGACTGAGGCAGCAGCGACAAGCCCTGGTGCAGTATGTCATGATGTACATCACAAAGCACCCACTGACCTTGTGAAGACCAGTGGAGGGTAACACTGCGGGCACCAGTTAAAGCACTCAAACACAGTGAAACCCAAGGTGCATTGCTCCCTAGAATTTGAATATGCAGATGAAGTCCATGGAGCCTCGGTTAAGAGTCTACAACATGGACACCAGCCAGTTATCCCACCAGGGAAGGACCTAGCTCAGGGTATTAGTAGCCCTTAAGTCACTATCCAGCCCTTGCGAGCTTGAAGATATGGCCAGGGATTCACCATGGACTAGGTATCCAACCACAGACAGCTGTTTAGGGGTTGTTGCCCCTCATCAGTGTGGCGCAGGATTCTGGCTGGGTGGGAGCAATGCTTGATAGACAGACATCACAAAGCACCCACCGACCTTATGGAGACCAGTGGAGGATAACACTGCAGGCACCAGTTAAAGCACTCAAACACACGTGAAACCCAAGGTGCATTGCTCCCTAGAATTTGAATATGCAGATGAAGTCCATGGAGCCTCGGTTAAAAGTCTACAACATGGACACCAGCCAGTTATCCCACCCGGGAAGGACCTAGCCCAGGGTATTAGTAGCCCTTAAGTCACTATCCAGCCTTGCAAGCTTGAAGATATGGCCAGGGGTTTACCATGGACTAGGTATCCAACACAGACAGCTGTTTCGGGGCTGTTGCCCCTCTCAGTATGGCGCAGAATTCTGGCTGGGTGGGAGCAATGCTTGATAGACAGACATCACAAAGCACCCACTGACCTTGTGGAGACCAGTGGAGGTGGAGCCAGAATCCTGCGCCACACTGATGAGGGCAACAACCCCGAAACAGCTGTCTGTGGTTGGATACCTAGTCCAACAGGAAGGGAGGAAGTACAGGAGAAGGCTATGCAGAATGGATGGCAACATCTGAAAGGCCCGGACTGTCATCAGCACAGTGGCGGGTGGCATTGGTGGGTGGAAGAGAGAAATCGACAAGTGCTCACGGTAGCAAGTAAACAGTTGATGAAGGTGCAAGGAGGCGCACAAGAAATGAGAGGGAAAGGTGTCGGGGCACTCGGGTATCAGGCTCGGAGGGTTTTCAGGATGTCACAGGTGGCGGTGCCTGAGCCCGTTGGCCTGGGTGACACTTCAATAGAGAGGTTATGTACAGGGATAAGAGTTTGTTGTCTCGTGACGCCACCTATAGTACCTGGAGATACAAGTCCACAGTTCAGCAAAAGTTGTTAAAAAACAGGTAGCTCTACGGGTGGCTGCAAGTGGATGCTAGGTGGTATGGTGGTACCCGTGGTATGCCTTAGTTGACGAACATGTGTCCTTTCTTCCCCACCTAGGATGAGTCTATACTCAATTACTCCTTGAAGGTAGTCTTGGGGCTCCCCTCCCTCGAAGTGAAGAAGCAGGCAGACCGCTCCATCTGGCAAGGTGCCGCAGCCGTTGAACAGACTGCAGCAGCCGGTTGACGACTTCAGAGGTGGGGTCTGGCCATATCCTCAGGTCCGGCGTTCCCGTGGTGGCCTGGGGAATTCCCTGGAGTATGGTCGCTCCACGCTGGGGTTCCCGCTTTCTCTCTCGGGCCCAGACTCACCCGTCAGGCACCCTCTCTCCGGATTGCCTCAGGATCCCCTTTCATCTTTCCTCAGGATAAGCCTGGAGCTGTCCTGTTAGACCTCCCGACTCGCTCCACACTCCAACTCCTACTCCCTCCTAACTCCAACTGGCTTCTACCCTTTGACTCCCTCTAGAGGTGACTATATCTTCCCCAGGAGTAACCTCCCACCACTATTCTAGTGTGGGAGTGCAGGAATGGGTCCCACCCACCAGCCCAGCATCCACCAGCAGTTGGGGAAAATTACACCACTTTTACGAGTGCAATAACCCGGTGTGACGCCTGACCATGTGGGGCGCCACAGAGGCAATGTTAACGAAAGACTCAGCAGAGGAGGGAGATTTTGGTCACGTTTCTGTTGTGTGAGGTTGGTGGGAGAGGATGGAGGAAACAAGCGGGAATGTTACCCTGCCGCCACCAACACAACAAGGACTTGGGCCTCCTGGATGCGCAAGACACATGAGTGTCCTGCAGCGTTATCTGTGGATTGTTAGGATTCGAAGTAATGCAGAATACTGGGTTGCCACACTGTTGGATCCCTGGCACAAAATTAAATGTTGTCAAATGCTTTGCGCCCTGGGAAGGAAGGCACGAATGCAGGAGTATCAAAAGAAACTTTTAGACAATAATAATAGGACTACTTTTCCCAAAGCAGCAGTAGAGGACAGAGTGCACATTGCAGTTCTATACTTTCAACACAGGGAACACCCAGTTGTCACCATAGAAACATTAGCAGCAGCAGTTTAGCTGTTACCAGCAATTTCTCAGAGTCGTTTGACAGTTTTTTTAGACCTCCTTTGCAACGCCAGAAGAAAGTTCAAATCTGACACATAGTGAACGCCTAGAGAGCATGGTGCAGGAATATCTACAGCTCAATATGTCATGACTGTGGAACAGGACCCCTGTGCATTTAGGGCTTCCAAACTGGAAAAGTGGCCTGAGCTCACGACTCATGCCTTGGAGATTTTGTCATGACAGGCAGCTAGCTTTCTCTCAGAACGTGTCTTCAGCGGTGCTGGTAGTGTCCTGATGGATAAGCACATGCGGCTGTCCACCTACAGTGTAGATTGCCTAACATTTTTCAAGATGAACAAGTTATGGTTCTCCAAGGACTTTTGCACCCAGTGTCAGAATGAGGAGACTAGGCATTGGTGTACTTTTCAGTAAGCTGCTTGAAAATCCAATCTACACTATTTCACCTCTGGGGCAATTGTTGCCACTTTAGGGTGGCTGTGCCTAATTTTTTGAAAAGTGGGGACTCTTGTTAGGGTCTCTTTGCTGTGTGGTGCATTATTAGACCAGAGCTCTCTAACCATAATACCTGCTCCTGACAGTTGTGCACCACTTACTAAATAATCAAACTTGAAATGCTAGGCCTATGGCCCTGTGCACACATTGACTACTTGGTGATTTTTTTTACCTCAATATTTGTAGCCAAAACCAGGAGTGGGTGATAAATACAGAAGTGGTGAAGTGCTGCTATTATACGTTTCATCTGATTGTTCCACTCCTGGTTTTGACCACAAATCCTGAGGTAAAAATCTCACCAAATACTGATCGTGTGAACATGGCCTATGCTTCCTGGCTTGCTGTCATTGTGGGCCAATAACAAATCTATAAGATTTGGCACACTCCGTTTGCATCTACTCCCCCTGCAACCTCCAACTGGCCGTTGTCTACCACCCCCCTGGATCCCCCTCTACCTTCTTTGACCACTTCACAACCTGGCTCCTCCACCTCCTCTCCTCCGACATCCCTACCATCGTCATGGGTGACTTCAACATCCCCATCAACACCCCCACAGCCGCTGCCTCCAGACTCCTATCCCTCACCTCCTCTCTTGGCCTCTCCCAATGGATCTCCTCCCTCACGCACACTGGTGGCCACACACTTGACCTTGTCTTCACCTGCCTCTGCTGCCTCTCCGACCTCGCACACTCAACCCTCACCCATTCCGACCACAACTTACTGACCTTCTCGTCCCTCTTCCCCCCTACCACGCTCCCCCCTCGCTGGACACTTCCCCACCCCCGCAGAAACCTTAAGCTCATAGACTTCCATTCACTCTCAGAATCCCTCCTCTCCCTCTCCGACCTGGCCTCTTCTCATGACGCTGACTCCGCCGCCTCCCTCTACAACTCCACCCTCACCACAGCCCTCGACCAGGCTGCACTGCTCACATTTAACACAACACGATTACAACGACAACCATGGCTCATGACCCTCACCAAAAAACTCCGACGGATGACTAGGGCAGCCGAGCGGAAATGGAAGAAGTCCCACTCCGCAGAGCACTTTACCCTATACAAGCGCTCCCTCAATACCTTAAAGGCTGCCCTTGACTCCGCAAAACAAGCCTACTTCTCCTCCCTAATTACTGCCCTGTCTCACAACCCCAAACAACTCTTCAAAACCTTCAACTCCTTACTTCGCCCCCCTGCACCTCCTCCCTCACCGCTCATCTCCGTCGACGACTTCGCCACCTTCTTCAAAGACAAAATTGACAAACTCAGACAAAGCTTCGACCCACACTCCCCTCGCCCCATCCCACCTCCAGCCCATCCCCCCCCCACCCAAATGCAATTTCACCCCCATGACTGAGGAACACCTCTCCTCCCTTCTATCACGATCATACCTCACCACCTGCGCCCTGGACCCACTCCCCTTCCACCTCATCCCTAACCTTACCACAGTCCTCATCCCTGCCCTGACGCACCTCTTCAACATATCACTCAAATCCGGCACATTCCCCTCACCCTTCAAGCACGCCCTAATCACGCCCATCCTAATAAAAACCATCCCTCGACCCTACAACAGTCTCCAACTATCGCCCCATATATTTTCTCCCGTTTGCCTCAAAACTTCTTGAACAACACGTCTATTCCGAACTGTCCTCCCACCTCTCTTCCTGTGCTCTCTTTGATCACCTACAATCCGGCTTCCGACCGCAACACTCAACCGAAACAGCCCTAACCAAAGTCACTAACGACCTTCTGATCGCCAAGAGCAAACGACACTACTCCGTCCTCATCCTTCTCGACCTCTCTGCTGCCTTTGACACTGTTGACCACTCCTTCTTACTCCAAATTCTTAAATCTCTTGGCATTACTGACCTCGCCCTCTCCTGGATCTCCTCCTACCTGACGGACAGGACCTTCAGCGTCACCCACTCCCACACCACCTCCTCGCGCCACCCCCTCTCCGTAGGTGTCCCCCAAGGCTCGGTCCTGGGACCACTACTCTTCTCCATTTACACCCTCAGCCTAGGCAACCTCATCGAGTCACACGGCCTCCATTACCACCTCTATGCCGACGACACCAAGCTCTATCTGTCTGGCCCCGACATCTCCTCTCTTCTATCCAGAATTCCTGCATGCCTATCCGCCATTGCATCCTTCTTTTCAACCCGCTTCCTCAAACTCAACATGGACAAGACTCAATTCATCGTCTTTCCCCCTAACAACCCTCCCCCCTTCCTGACCTATCCATCACCGTCAACGACTGCTCCCTCTCACCCGTCCCCCATGCCAAATGTCTCGGGGTAATCCTCGACTCCTCCCTCTCCTTCAAGCCCTCGCCACCGCCTGCCGACTTCAACTAAAAAACATTGCCCGCATCCGCTCCTTCCTTGACCACAGCACGACTAAGACACTCGTCCACGTCCTCATCATCTCCCGCCTGGACTACTGCAATTTCCTATTCAACTCTACTGCCCGACTCATCCACCTATCTCCCCGCTACTCCCCCGCCTCCCTCTCTGCCGAGCCCTCCACTGGCTCCCCTTCCCCCAGCGATCTCGCTTCAAAACCCTAACCCTGACATACAAAGCCATCCACAACCTGTCCCCTCCTTACATCTCTGACCTGGTCTCCCGCTACCTCCCTTCGCGCAACTTGTGCTCCTCCCAAGAACTCCTTCTCTCAACCCCCCGCATCTCCACCTCCCATAACCGCACACAAGACTTCTCTCGTGCTTCTGCCAGGCACTGGAACTCCCTCCCTCATCACATCAAACACTCGCCGACCCTGGGAACCTTCAAGAAAAACCTGAAGACCCACCTCTTCCTACAAGCCTATAACACACACTGAGACCCTATCCACTGCACCATCTCACCTGTCCCCTCCTACTGTCTCCCTCCCCATCCCCTTTAGGCTGTGAGCCCTCGCGGACAGGATCCTCGGCCCTATTCTACCTGTACGACTAATTGTGATCTGTCATCGTTTGTCGCCGTTTGTGGTCATCGTCTTTGACCACTTGTCTATGTCTGCCCTCTAAATTGTAAAGCGCCATGTATCCTAATAGCGCTATATAAATACTTAATAATAATAATAATAATAATAATAATAAGATGCATACCACTTAGTTGTGGTGAGACACACATTTTTTTAAAAAGTGGGGACTCTTGGTAGTCATGCTGTTTGATGCATGACTGGAGCAGGTCTTTCTGAGTGACATGCCTACACCTCTTACATATCCTCCATTTACTCCTACTCCTCCTACTTCTCCTTTTACTTAATGTAGAAAACTGCTGCCACTTTTAACCTGTGAGTCATCCATCTGTCAATTGAAACTGAGTTTCACCCACCTCTCAAATTAAAGTGAATTTAAGCAGCCTCCTATTTTAGGCTAGGGTCACACTTGACAAATTCTAAGTCCCCTGCGTTGTTTGCAGAGAACTTAGAATTTGTTTCTCCCTCCGTAGCCTTCACGCAGGCTGCAGAGTGGAGAACGCGGCCCCTAGCAACCTGCTGTTTATCTTGGATACCAGATACACAGCGGGCTGCGGGAAATGCGATTCCCCTGTGCGTGCAAACCACGCAGGGAACTTAGAATTCGGCAAGTGTGACCCTAGCCTTAAACTGATTTTAAAGAGTGTGCAAGCTGGCACGGACCGTGTCTCATGCACCTATGCTACCCCATGACATTGTACTGTAGGTAGATTGTTGTCCCTTTTCCTGGAGTGTGGCACTAAAATGAGCAGTTTGGCAGCTTTTAGGCTTCTTTTAAGGTTTTCTAGTCCCTTGATTTTGCTGGATGCAGGCACTCAGGCAAGTTCCAGGACACAGGAACAGAATCAGGGGCTCATGCTGGAACTGGGAAGAAGGAATGAAATCAATAACTCAGGCTGGATCCAAAAACCAGGAAAGGAATAAGGAACTCATGCTAGAACTGGTGTGGCACCCTGCCATTACAGGTAGCCACAGAACCACAAAAAGCATGGAAGGATTTTCACAGCAGGTACCCGCATACACACAACACCTTACCACCAGACCTGTAGGGGGTGCTCCACTTGCTGCCTTTAAGCAAGCTCCCCTATAAATACTGGTACTGGGGGCGGAATTAGCTACTTCCGTTTGGAGCAGCACTGAAGAAGACGTCCAGGTGTGTCGGAGCTGTGCTAGGCCAGAGCCAGTAGACTAGCCTAGCCAGTGTGAGGGCCTGATAGTGAGGTTGAAGGCAAGGTGTGAGGAAGACAGAGTAATGGAGAAGACTGGTGGCAGAGGAGCCATACCGGATCAACCCAGGAAGCAACCCGGACACTGGAGTCTGAGTCTGCACGAGAGCATCAAGCCCAGCAGAAAAGACCGGTTCACCGAGGAGACTTCAGTCTCCCGGACACCTGTAACACAACTAACAGGGGAGTCGGGGACTGCAGGAGAAGTTATAGCGGTAGCTCACATAAAGGTTCTCGACACTACGACACGGGTGAGAGAGAGACACCTAGGAGGTCAGGCCTAGTTTTACACAGGTCAGGGGATTTCACTGAGGGAAAAGAGACAGGAGGCCTTATTCAACACTCACTGTGGAAATCCAGAAGTGCTTTCCGACCACCTGGAACGTATTCTGGACAGTGCCTGCCATTACACCAGTAAAGGTACAGAAACGATTCCCAGTGTGTGTGTCCATTTGTCCATCCCTGAACCTGTCTGGCCTAGAGACTGTAGTAGCAGACTGGCTGTCTAACCACCTCCCTGTGCAAATCCCTGTCACCTCATCACTACCCCAGGGACCCCGCTCCACCTTTGGGGAGCTGTACTACTCAAATTGCCCGTCCATCATCCCCAGAGGTCTGCAGCAGCGCTGGTGCCTTCACCAGATTCCACAGGTGGTGTCACAAAACTTTATCCTTCTTTTTATTATTTTTCCCTTTTTACCCAGTGACCCCCAGGGTTACGGGTCCGGGCACCAGCCACCGAGACATCATCCCCAGCACTAATGCCCGGGTACCGAGTTCCCAAAGACCCCTGGGTGGATCACTGGGAATAAACCACGCCTCCCTGACGAAGCCGCTCTATAGCGACGATACGCGTGGGAACCGGGCCCCCTGTCTCCCATATACCACGCTCCCTGACAGTGGATTCCCTACACCGCTCCAGCTACACACGTGGCTGGGGGTCCATCACTCCTTGTGGGCGCACAGAACGCTGGGAAGACGGCTCACTGGTGAGATACAGCCTTATTTTCGGCTTCATTTTTGTGAGATTCTCACACACCAGGTTATTTGTGCCGGTCTTTCACGGATACCAGAACATACCCAGCTGTAGCGCTTCCTGTGTGTTTACACAGTTATTGGGTTGATGGGTTCCATTTGCTAGGTGACGCTTTATCAGTCTGTCAGTTATTTTTAGTAATGCACCTCCTGCAGATCCTTTGGACATCACCTAGGATTTGTTTCTAATATATATGGGAATAATTGTATAACCTATGACCATATTATATATAAAATTCTTTGCATTACTGAGTCATGTGCATTGCATTCAATTATGAGATACTGGTTTTGAGATATGTAAACTAAAATACAGGGGCCTTCTCCTTGTGGACTGTGGTCCGTATATGTGTTTTAATTGTTTTTAAATGTTGTTGTCTGTCCTTAATAAAAAGCTTTATTGATTTCTATATTCTATTGTGGTGGTGTGCTGCTATTTGCATTTGTCAATTCTTTCTCTATGATAAACGTCTTTTTGTTGGCAAAGCAGCACCCCCGACCCTTATTGGGATAATATACATTTAGTGGTGCATCTTACTCCCTGTTTTGGCAATTATATCACGTGGGATGACCACGATTCTTAAGTGTGCACACTTGTGACTCGTTGTTATTTTGTTTATCTAGATACTTACTTATTGGTGTTACCATGACTTCTACATGGGAAACTAGGGAGCTGGCCTGGCAGCTCGAGTCAAGCAGGATTTTTGGAGCACAAGGTGATGTTGGTGATAGTGGAAATAATGATTTTACCACATTAACCAGAGAAATTGAAAGTTGTCACAAACTAGCTACACGGGTTTGGTGGAACATCAGATGCCTGGAGGAGTACCTCAAGTTATCCATAGTACCAAGAGGCTTAAGGGTCCAGATCTTTCCTGCCTGGGAGCCTAGCGATATTTTTAAAAAATCGTGGGAACAAGGCTTAATGCAGTGTTCTCGCATTATAATTAACATGCTTATCGATCATGATAAGACTCTATTGGCAACTACTAAATCAAAAATCTTGACCCTAGAGGAGAAACTTTTGGACTATGATCATGACAATTTAGTTGAACCTTTTTTGACACGTATGAAAATCAATATTGATAAGTACGAGAAGGAGGTAATCGAAGGGAAGCGGAAGAAGTTTCAGAGAGACAAAACAGATTTTTCAGCAAATGAAGCTTTCAGATGGAGACATAGGGGTAATGGAAGATATCCACGGGGTCCTAAGCCTGCACCAAAACCAGCACCAAAACCCACTCCAAATCCTAATCCCAAGAATATACCTAAACCCGCTCCTAATAACAACACTGATACAGAGCCATCAAGCGACAGCGATTTTTTAGGACTAAGAGAAAGCGAGTCCGAGGAAGAACCAGGCGGGGCGGCCGGAGGGCCCGTGGAGGGCATAGGATCAGTACAACCCAAACGCCCGAGGGGGAAACCTCGGAGTCGATACCCACGATATTGACGGATGCGACTAATAACGAGCACCACATGGGATTATCACAAGCTGCACAGACAGGTATTTTACAGATCATAAATTTGTCCAATCGTACTCTCACACTTGATGAGATGTCGGTCCTACGAAGGGGATTAACTTTTTCTCCGGAACACAGACCGGACAAATTTTCAATAATAAAAGATGTTTACCTGTTTTGTCGCAAACTTGTTCTCTCTGCCATCCACAGAAATCCTATGCTTTTGGAGAACCCTGCATTTATGGAAGAAAGAACTCTGCAAGACATGTTGGACCTACTGGAGGAAGACATTTCCAGCACAGGTAGGCGTCCTTGCCCTTGAGGAACAAGTCCTCCACTGCACCTCCTTTATCTTTGTTCCCTGCGGTTCAAACTTTCTTTGACTTGGTAAAAAAGGACATTACACTATTGCCAGATCAATATGGTTGGGGGGGCAACCTCAGCAGTAAGGAAAGAAAGGCACTTCTTGATTTGAAAAATGATACCACCATTATAATCAAGGAGGCAGATAAAGGTGGGAACGTGGTAATATGGCCTTGGGAAATGTATGTGGAGGAAGCCAAGAGACAATTGGGTAATGATAAATTCTACACTAAGTTGCCCTCGGACCCAACATCCTATTTTCAAAGACGACTTGCAGAGTTCCTCGATGCAGGATTCAGAAGCGGGGCTATCACTAAAAAAGAGAAGGATTTTATTTGGATTTCGGAACCCGTCACCCCTACTTTGTATTTTCTCCCAAAGGTCCATAAAAGTCTCAGTCAACCACCGGGGAGACCAATTGTCTCTTGCATCGGGAGCATCTGCGAGAAGGCTGGATCCTATATAGATTATTACCTCCAACCGATGGTACAGGATTTGACTTCATATATCCGCGATTCCACGGACTTCATGAAGAGAACACGCACACTTCGTATACCCACAGGTAACCTGATAGTCACATGCGATGTTGAATCGCTTTACACCAACATCGCACACAATCATGGACTACAAGCGGTTACCTATTTCTTGGACAAACAGACTAATAGGGATAGGCTTCATGATTCCTTTCTCCTAGACCTGCTGGGCTTTCTATTGTCTCATAGCTACTTCACATTTGATAGGAGTTATTACAGACAGATCTCCGGAGTAGCTATGGGGGCAAAATGTGCGCCAGCCTTTGCTAATTTATTCTTAGGTTGGTGGGAGGAACAAATTGTCTACCAGAAACCAGCCTACAAAACATTTGTCCAGGGATGGTATAGATACATCGATGATGTGGTGTTTCTTTGGAGTGGAGATGATGTATCATGTAGAACATTTTTGGAAGATTTAAATTCCAATTCGTTAAATATTTTTTTAACTTTTACCTCATCTCCTACAGAAGCCATTTTTCTGGACCTAAGGATTGTGGTCAAGGATGAACAACTATATACAGATCTATATAGGAAACCCACGGCGACAAATAGCCTTCTACACTACACGAGTTTTCATCCCAATCATGTACGGAAAAGCGTACCGATAGGTCAATTCCTGAGGGTCCGACGGAACTGTGGGGATGACGATGACTTCAAGACTCAATCACAAGCTCTAACTGAACGATTCTCGGCCCGAGAATATCCAAAACGTATTATCTCCAATGCCTTCAGGAGGGCCAAGTCAAATACCCAAGAGAATCTATTAAAACATCGGATCAAACCTGTAGACGACACACCGAGGATCATCATGGACTATCATAACCAATGGAATAAGGTCAGTAACATTCTACAAAGCCATTGGGACATTTTGTCCATGGATCCTAGGATACGTTTAGACATCGGCAATAGACCAAAGATTACAGCAAGACGGGCCCCAACTCTGAGGGATACATTGGTACGAAGCCACTTTAGGAGACCCACTCAAAGTTTGGGACGTGGAATGAGATTAAAAGGATCCTTTCCATGTGGTTCTTGCAGTGTATGCCCTCTCATGAACCCGACTAGGGATAGTTTTTTGAATCCGGGAGACAACAAAGAACATAGATTAAAACATTACATCAATTGCAAAACAAAATTTGTTGTTTATGCAATTATTTGTCCATGCAACAAACTATACGTCGGGATGACGGGACAGGAACTGCGAAAACGCATACAAAAACACATATCAACTATCCAATTAGCTGCGGACCACTTTGAGAAGGGTATTACCTTGACTTCCGTGGCCTCGCATTATTTGAGTAAACATCAGGGCCGACTATCGGGTACTAGAGTGGTTGGGTTGGAGAGACTTACAGACAACATCAGGGGAGGGGATAGGAAGAAACCCCTCTTGAGATTGGAGTCGAGGTGGATTTACCACCTCAATTCAACTTCTCCCTCGGGAATTAATGAGGAACTCATTTTTCTGGTTTCTTGGGGACATAATCATCAGGTTGTCACCTGTGGGTGACACCTTATATGTCACCAGATCCTTTATGAAACCGAAACCCCCTTTCCTACATCCCCCCCCCCTTCCCCCCCCTCCCCCCCCCTCCCCAACAACCCCCTTTTTCCTTCCCCCCCCCCCTTTTTCCCTCCCCCCCCCCCTTTTTCTTCCCTCCCTTTTATTCCTTTTCCCTTTTTTAGATCTAGGATTGCAAGATCATCGTCTTTACTCATGGTACCTTTGGATGGACTGGACGAATCGGATATTCGTCACTCGTATGATGTACAACAACATTCTCCTGATATTTGAGAAACAATTGTTCCAAGATGAAGGACATTTGACTGGATTGAGATTAGAAGCATCATACATGTTTTCACTGACACCTCTGCTCTTGTATATGTATGTGAGTACCGCTCCTGCATAAATTGTAGGGGTTGTATTCTGCAATCCTTGTGTAAAATCCAAATAATCAAAATTGTTCAACCTCTTCTAGGTAAAGATTGTTACCCAATATATGCATCCTTAGAATATTCACTAGAGGGGAATAATAGGCTATACCGGTTGACGTATCATGGGGACATCCTGTCCTCTTGGTACGCCGGGTCATTTTTGACCCACTCTTTGGGATAAACCATGCCTACAATACAGAGTATTTATATTTGAGAGGATGGTATAGCATATAGTTTCTACGTGTGTGACCCTGTTAGAATTGTACATATATGATTAACAGCATATTTATGGACTCTCTCCATTTGTGTTCTATGGTCCTTACATGTGTATTCAATATGTTGAGTATTACCATCTTTACACACTATGTGTAGGATCGATTGCTATAGCATAACGAATAACTTTGTAAAATTAAGGTCTTTCTAGCAGGATCACGACTATATTCTATTTGGATAACAACATTTTTGTGTTTTCTTTCAGTTTTTTGCAACAATTCCGCTATGGCATTATCACTTATGCACTGATTGAAGTCCTATACATGGCCCTGAGAACTCCCGTAACGTCATTTCCGCTTCCATTTGGGGAGTCATGGTGACACACAACGCGGCTGACACAGCCGCTTGATTGGTACTAATATTTAAGGGCGGGACGCCGGATGTAAACCACGCCTCCCTGACGAAGCCGCTCTATAGCGGCGATACGCGTGGGAACCGGGCCCCCTGTCTCCCATATACCACGCTCCCTGACAGTGGATTCCCTACACCGCTCCAGCTACACACGTGGCTGGGGGTCCATCACTCCTTGTGGGCGCACAGAACGCTGGGAAGACGGCTCACTGGTGAGATACAGCCTTATTTTCGGCTTCATTTTTGTGAGATTCTCACACACCAGGTTATTTGTGCCGGTCTTTCACGGATACCAGAACATACCCAGCTGTAGCGCTTCCTGTGTGTTTACACAGTTATTGGGTTGATGGGTTCCATTTGCTAGGTGACGCTTTATCAGTCTGTCAGTTATTTTTAGTAATGCACCTCCTGCAGATCCTTTGGACATCACCTAGGATTTGTTTCTAATATATATGGGAATAATTGTATAACCTATGACCATATTATAAAGAAAATTCTTTGCATTACTGAGTCATGTGCATTGCATTCAATTATGAGATACTGGTTTTGAGATATGTAAACTAAAAATACAGGGGCCTTCTCCTTGTGGACTGTGGTCCGTATATGTGTTTTAATTGTTTTTAAATGTTGTTGTCCGTCCTTAAAAAAAGCTTTATTGATTTCTATATTCTATTGTGGTGGTGTGCTGCTATTTGCATTTGTCAATTCTTTCTCTATGATAAACGTCTTTTTGTTGGCAAAGCAGCACCCCCGACCCTTATTGGGATAATATACATTTAGTGGTGCACCTTACTCCCTGTTTTGGAAGTCACTAAAGACTAACATTGCACAGGCACATCCAAATAAGGGAGGATGCCTTAAGTACGTGGTGCTCCCCAGCAATAGCCTGAGGATAGATCAGGTGTCACTGGGTGCTCCACAGCCATAGACTGAGTACACATCAGGGACTTAAATGGTTCTTTACAGCAATAAGCTCGAAACACATCAAGTCTGTGCACATTGTCCTTTTTTAGAAGCATGCACATGCTTGACAAGGAAACCCACATGGCATGCGTAGGTCATGGAATACAGGAGCCATGGCAGGTGCAGACAATGGAGGAACAGTAGGGTGGAGTGCGGTGCAGTGAGTACAACAGTGTCCTGCCGATCAGTGTAGGAAACTCTGGTGTTAAAATGCCACCTTCTTCCTCAAGCTACCCCACTGCCTCTTCTGGGCTGTTCCCGTTCTCTCTCCCTCTGCTCTGCTGTCCACGCTCTACATGTCACTTTTCCAGGTTGGATCATTGAGTTCTTGGTTAACCATGTCATCTTCCACTTCAGCACTCTGGTCCTTCCAACTTGTGGGCTTAATGACTTCACTTTTTGGCAAGTGTGTCTCATCATCATCCACCTCTTAAGACACTAATTACCCATCCTCACCATTGTCTTCTTCTGACAGTGGCAGCTCAAATATTTGGGCATCACTACACAAGATCTCCTCATGTCCCTCTTGAAATATGCAGTAAATCAATAAATGGAAATGTGAAGAGCTCCTTGGACTGTATGAGTATGAAATCACTTGTCTCCTGGGACTTACCATGGCGGGAGAAAGGAGGATCAGGGTGAAAAATTATGTGGTCCAGACTCTTGGTTAGCTAGACTGGACCATGTGGAAGACAGGGTGGTGCTGTGAAACGATGAAGCGACCAGTGGTAAGGCCGCGGGTGTGTGTGTATGATCTTTCTCAACAGAATCCCCATACTCAGGTTTAACCGATAATAACGTTTCTTTACTGGCAAACATGTTTATATCACAGTCAACCGAACTATATGCGCACTTGTATATATTAGAGTCTCTGGATCTTCACTTCTTCCGGGTACGCAGCAAGAAAAGAAAAAAACACAACAATGACGGTGTCTTTCCCTAACTTTCCCTAAAATCACGTACCAGTCTTATCACAGAAGAAGATGTCGCTCCCACGTAGCAGGCCTGGGGATCTCCTCAGTCTTCTTCCTTGGTCTCCTTCCGCAGGTAACAGAATTTTCTTTGTTAGTCTCTCCCAGTCTCAGGGCACACCGAGCAGCAGAAGGGGGAGATCACAGCAGTACAAATGGCTCCCTTATGTCGGTCACGGCCTCTGCACATGCACTCCGGGTGCTCGGCGGGCAAGGTTTTGTAGAGCGGCCAGAGTCACAGCACCAAAGTCCAGTGGCCCAGGATCAGTCACGGGGGCTTCTGCGGGGTGATTTTTCCGGCAAGGTGTAGCAAAGTAGTCCACTTTCAACAGACATCCACACGCAGGTCTTCCCTGGCTCAGCTCTGGATCTGCACTGACTTCCTTCTGCTCTCTCTTCCTGAGTAAACACATTTGCTGAAAAGGGAATTTCCCACTTCCCTGCGTTTGTTTCAGCACTTGTCCACAAGGGGCAGTAGCAGACTGTGCACAGTTCATTTCCATATCCATTTCTATGATACAATCTGAATTGCTCACCTCACTACATACCCCCCCACTTAAAGGTTGACAGTCCCTGTCAACAACCATCGGCTCCAAGGCAGTGATGGCTGTGGATGTCTCAGGGATTGATCTCCGGCGGAGTAGGGACCTCTGTTGGGGGAAACCGTCATCCCCCCGTTCACCTTCGCTCCCTTGTTCAGGGCTCACAATATCTCCAATAAACTCAGTCCCGTTTTCTACCCGGGGAGAGTAGGATCGCCGGCGGTAGCGGCGCCGGTTGGGGGCAAATCTGCTTCCTTTAACGGGAACACCCCCAGGACCGGTGACGTCGGCGGCCTCTGTACCCCTCTCTCCCTTCACAACATCAAACTGTACCACCTACCCATCACCAACGCTGCAGAGGCACTTACAAGGATTGTTACGCTTTATGGCAGTCTGATGTACAAACACGTCATCCTTTGTGTCATTCCTGTTGATGAAGCCATACCCATCGCGGACATTAAACCACTTCACCGTCCCCTGGACCCGAGTGGCCAGCACTTGCTTATCGGTCTGGCTCTGTCTCTTCACACCCTTTTCCCTGATCTCCCCTGCCGAGTGAGCTGCTTTGGCTGGGGCGTCTAGTTTAAAGGTGGCTGCTGTTGTGGGGCATGACTTGCTGGTTCTGGTATATCGGACCACGGGTGGAGGACGCGGACAACGGTTTGTCCTATGGCGGGGTCGCCGCATGTCCAGCACCTTCCCATAGGCCGGCTGGGTTGCTGTCTCGCTTGCCTGTCCGCCTGTTGGTCTAGCATGAGCTGTAGCTGTAGTATCTGTTTCTGCAACTCTGCTACTATCTGCTTCAATTCTTCCGTGTCACTGTTCGGAGTGCTGGCACCGGATATGGACCTGCAGGCCGTAGTATAAGTCTGGTTATAAGTTACTACCGGGAGGAGATTCTGTTGATCACACATCCTGCCGACTACGCCAGATGAAGCGACCAGTGGTAAGGCGTGTGTGTGTGTATGATCTTTCTCAACAGAATCCCCATACTCAGGTTTAACCGATAATAACGTTTCTTTACTGGCAAACATGTTTATATCACAGTCAACTGAACTATATGCGCACTTGCATATATTAGAGTCTCTGGATCTTCACTTCTTCCGGGTACGCAGCAAGAAAATAAAAAAACACAACAATGACGGTGTCTTTCCCTAACTTTCCCTAAAATCACGTACCAGTCTTATCACAGAAGAAGATGTCGCTCCCACGTAGCAGGCCTGGGGATCTCCTCAATCTTCTTCTTTGGTCTCCTTCCGCAGGTAACAGAATTTTCTTTGTTAGTCTCTCCCAGTCTCAGGGCACACCGAGCAGCAGAAGGGGGAGATCACGGCAGTACAAATGGCTCCCTTATGTCAGTCACGGCCTCTGCACATGCACTCCGGGTGCTCGGCGGGCAAGGTTTTGCAGAGCGGCCAGAGTCACAGCACCAAAGTCCAGTGGCCCAGGATCAGTCACGGGGGCTTCTGCGGGGTGATTTTTCCGGCAAGGTGTAGCAAAGTAGTCCACTTTCAACAGACATCCACACGCAGGTCTTCCCTGGCTCAGCTCTGGATCTGCACTGACTTCCTTCTGCTCTCTCTTCCTGAGTAAACACATTTGCTGAAAAGGGAATTTCCCACTTCCCTGCGTTTGTTTCAGCACTTGTCCACAAGGGGCAGTAGCGGACTGTGCACAGTTCATTTCCATATCCATTTCTATGATACAATCTGAATTGCTCACCTCACTACAACATACTGAAAGTATTATTTGCCATCTAGACGACAACCTTTTCACTGCTCTGGCTTCAAGAGTGGCATTCCCCCTTCAAAGTGGGACAGGAAAATAGTTCTTGTGGATGAGTATGTTTGTTGTGCTTCGACAGCAGGCACAGTTTCACACTGTCCACAGTATTGACTTATGCGTGCACCATGATCTGCACGTCCACTACCCCATCCTTTACCGCACACTTCACACATTTTAAATTAGGTAGATACAATATTTGCCTGTGCTGCCACCTCCAGCAGGAATGCAGGGCCTGAGAACTCATAGCTTAATCCTGGGAGTGCCTTGTTATATGTCATATAACTTGGATTTGGATCCAACAAGAGCAACCTTATTCTCCTCTGAGCAGGAAGTGATATATTTTCTCTTCTATCTATCTGTAGATTCTAAGGCAGTCAGAGATTCCTTGATGCATTGCACAGGGTAGGCATTTTATGTGTGATGCTGTTGAGTTTATGATAATCCATGCAAAAAACAGATACCGTATGTACTCGTGTATAAGCCGACCCGCGTATAAGCCGACCCCCTACTTTTGCCCCCAAAACATGGGAAAACCTATTGACTCATGTATAAGCCGAGGGTGGACCCCAGCACAGGTATACAGCCCCCAGCAGTGTGGTATACAGGCCCCCCCACTGGTATACAGGCCTCCCCAGTGGTAGTATACAGCAGCCTCCCCAGTGATATATACAGGCCCCAGCAGTATATACAGCAGCCCCAGTGGTATACAGCAGCCCCAGTGGTGTGGTGTACAGCAGCCCCAGTGGTATATAGCAGCCCCAGTGGTATATAGCAGCCCCAGTGGTGTGGTATACAGCAGACCCAGTGGTATATAGCAGCCCCAGTGGTGTGGTATACAGCAGCCCCAGTGGTATATAGCAGCCCCAGTGGTATATAGCAGCCCCAGTGGTATATAGCAGCCCCAGTGGTATATAGCAGCCACAGTGGTGTGGTATACAGCAGCCCCAGTGGTATACAGCAGCCCAAGTGGTATACAGCAGCCCCAGTGGTATATAGCAGCCCCAGAGTGCCAGCATTTGGGGGCCATATTTAGATATGCACTGCTTCCCCTGCCGCTGATTGACAGGGGGAAGCAGTGCATATATAATGAGCGGCCCCACGTGATAGGGCGCTCATACATCAGCCTCCCCCCGCCTCCTCCAGCCTCCCCAGCCCTGGACACAGCCCCCACCACAGCCACCACACCATGTGTACCATATTGACCCGTGTATAAGCCGAGGGGGGGACTTTTCAGCCCAATTTTTGGGCTGGAAAACTCGGCTTATACACGAGTATATACGGTATTTCCATCTTTCTTTTTCACTAGGACCAAATGGGCGGCTAATGGACTATGGTTTTAACTTGTGTCTCCAGCACCTTTCGTTTCGCCAATCGTTTTCCTGGCAGGTTGATACATAGTCTGTGGAATGGGTCTGTGTAACTCTTTAATTGGAAGATGCAAACCTGTTGGGGAGGTAGGTTTGATATCTCATGCTTTTCCATAATCCATGGCATATTTACTAAACACTTGATGAAAGTCTTGGACAAGTTTCTGTACTGCCTCAATTAGTTTAGCCAGGGTGGTTACTTCTGAAATAGGGCTTATCGTTCCCTGTTATCCACCCCTACACAGTGTCCACAGGGAGAATGACCACAGACACTGGTCTTTGAAATAACAGTTGACGTTACTTTAGCAGAAATGGAGAAATGTAACATGGTGGAAATTCTTCACAGTGCTCCATAAGCAAGCCATGACAAGAACAGTTTGGAGTTGAATACTGACATGAAATTGGGGTTCTAGAGCTTTAAGAGCACAGATTGTTTAGATCAGGGTCTCAAACTCCAGGCCTCGAGGGCCGCACACAGTCCAGGTTTTCAGATTTCCATGGCATTTGACAGTTGGTAATCAAACTATCAACTGTCAAACTCTAAGGAAATACTGAAAACCTGGACTGTGTGCGGCCTCGAGGCCTGGAGTTTGAGACCCTGGTTTAGATGTAGTATTGGAATGCTATTATAGGAAGGTTTGGAGTCTTTTGTGGCTCAGAGCAGAAGATTAAATATAGCAAGAGAGTTGTACAGACCTGAAATCCTGGGGTAATTTTACAGCTAGTCATGGCAAATGCAAAAGTACTTGAAGGAAATAAAGGAAGGTTGAGATGGAAGGTCAGCTTGTTTGGTAAGAGATAGTAATGAGCGAGTGGCGTAATATTCGCACTCGCTATACTCGTAACAAGTACTTTTTAATACTCGCATATTCGTCCTAATAGCAAGTCCAATGTTAGTCAACTAGTGTTTGGCTCCACCCACACACCTCCAACCATAAAACGAGTATTTCCGGGACAGGATGGGAGGATGGGCTTTTTTGCATTTCTACTGCATAAAACACCTTGCTGTGCCCCCAGAGAGAGCCTAACATCCAATCTGCTCTCACTGAGGTGCCAGCTCATTTTGTGTAGTGAATGCAGCCGGCACTATTTGTCAGATAGATAACGATCAACACATCACTCACGAGCACCAGCGATACTTCCTGAGTCACGAGTATCGCAAATGCCGTACTATTCGTTTGAATAGTAACAATTACACTCGCTCATCAATAGTAAGAGATGCTGTTCACAGCATAGTGATGGAGATCTTGTTGACTTTCTTGCACAGGCTATTCCCTTGGGGTTGAAAGGCATTTGTTCTTAGCTTCTGGCATTCATAGAACTGACAGAGGTCTTGAAATAATTGTGAATCAAAGGCAGGTTCACAGTTGTGAAAACTGCTTCAGGGCACACGTAATGTATTCATATTCATGGTGGAAGGTGATGGCAGTGGTCTGGGTAGTGAGATCTTTCACAACAGCAACCTACTTAGTATGGTATTCCACCATGGACAGGGCATATGTGTAGCCTTCATGAGTTGGCGCTAGTTTCACATGGTCAAGAGCAACTCTTTTGCTTTTGAAGTTTTGGTTTAGAAGTGTTGGTATATGGTGGCTTCAGTTTTGTGCATGCTAAAATGCCCAGAATAGTCGTGGTAAGCATCAAGAACAATTCTAGCTTCTCGCTGTGGAATGGATGTAACAGGGTCTTGAGTATTGTGCAGGATTAAGCACTTTGGAATGATGAGTCACTTGCAATGTCTCCAAAGATGATTAAACTGAACATCAGACCATCATTAGCATTGTCTGACAGGTATTCTCCCCATAGTCATGTAATCATAGATCTCACCTAGGACCCAAGACTCATTTTGAAGAGTTTGCCATCTCGATGGATCTTGAAATAGGTCAGGTTTCCATTGAGAGCCTTCATCAATTTGGGTTGCAGCAATGGTGTTATGCATAGGGAGGCATCTCAACACCTTCCCATATATATTCCTCAGGAGGCTCTTTTCCTACAGGCAAACGAGATAACACAACAGCATTGAGGTTGACCTTGCCACTATGATACTTAATGCCAAAGCACATATTCTCTAATCTTGAAACCCATCTTTGTTTAAGAGTACCTATCTGTGAAATATTGAGGTGAGCAAGAGAATTGTTGTCCGTGTAAGTGGTGAAGGGTGTAGCCTCAAGATAATCTTTGAACTTCTACGTGACTGCCAACACAAAAACTAGTAACTCTAACTTGAACGCACTGTAGTTGTTATCATTCTTCTCTGCTCCTCTCCATCTACTGCTCTGAGGCCTTGGTAGCTGGCATCCGTGTAGAGATGGAAAGGATGGCGGTAGTAAGGATATGTCAGAATTGGAGCAAAATCAATAGGCTTTTCAACGTCTCTAAGGTAGTTTCTTGTAGTTCAGATCAATTAATTGGAAGTCTTCTATTGTAGTTTTCTCAAGAAAAACCTCGTAGTAGTTGTGTGAGGGATTTGGCCATTTGCGCAAAATGAGTTATAAAGCGGAGGTAGTAGCCTTTGAAACCTAGGACACTCCTGACTTCTTTCACGGTTCTTGGGGTGTCCCAGTCGTTCACAGCTGAGACCTTTTCAGGATCAGGCTGGATACTTTTGGCCCTTACATCATGACCCAGGTAGTTGACCTTTGGCTTGAACAGATTGCACTTCGATTACTTTAATTTCAAGCCATATTCAATGAGAACTTTGAATACTTCTGCAAGGTGATGCAAGTGATCTTCATAAGTGTGGAAATACCACATTTTCGAGATATGATAAACCGCTTAGGAAGTTGAGGTGACCAAGACATCTTTCCATGAGTCGCTGAAATGTAGCAGGGGCATTGCATAACTCAAATTGCATACCGTTAAACTCATAGAGTCCCATTGAAAAGGCTATCTTCTCTCTATCATCAGGAGCCATTGATACTTGCCAGTACCCGCTGGTTAAGTCAACAGTAGAAAAGTATGCAGCTGAACCAAGAGCAGTGATGGATTCTTCAATTCGTGGAAGAGCATACAAGTCTTTGTGTGTAACATTGTTCAACTTTCTGTAGTTGACAGATGCAGAACTGGAACAGTAGCTGTTGACGAGGATGATACAGAGATAGCAGACTCAGCATGATCATTATGTAGAAGATCAGACATTTTGGTGATAATGCAGGTACTGTCTCTTTAAGGATAATGCTGAAACTGTAGCTTTAAGAGATGCACTATTATGCAGTAACCCAGTCTCTGAGATGGAAGTCTCTCCCTCTTGAATAAAGCAATGCTGTGAATGAGAACTTGCACTTGTCTGTATAACTTGGATGGCAGGAGCGCATACAAAGGAGACAGTCTTTGGCAGTATCCACTAACAAGATAGGGGTTAATAAAAACTTTTAATGCAGTAATAGAAGATAGGCACGGAGGAAATATACTGTTTGTGACGCCAAGAGAACCCTTGCAATAGGGATTATCGTTCCCTGTTATCCACCCCACATAGCATCTGCTTGCAAGAATACACTGGTCTCAGGAATAACAGTTGCCTTTACTTCAGCAGGAACAGGGAAATATAACATGGAGGAAATGTAGTTTGGAGTTGAATACTGACATGAAATTGGGTTCTGGAGCTTTAAGAGCACGGATTATTTAGATGTAGCATTTGTATGCTATTATAGGAAGGTTCAGAGTCTTTTGTGGCTTGGAGCAGAAGATTAAATGTAGCATGAGGGTTGTACAGACCTGAAAATCCTGAGGTAATATCACAGCTAGTCATGGCACGTGCAAAAGTACTTGAAGCAAATAGAGGAAGGTTGCGATGGAACTGGAGACCCTCGATTGTTTCCAACTGCATGCAGTAGGTACTTCGGTATACTCAGCATGCCCTACTGTCTCTAGAAGGATATGTAGGTCCGGACAGCGAGGATACAAGGTAGGAAGTTTTTAGCATACTGTCTGTGGAAAACAGAGGAAAATCCTTGGGGCCTGCCAGGAAATCTTGTGGTAAAGGGAATCTCCATGTATGCTCTGCTATCTGTGACATTTTGTCCAGAACTGCAGAATTTCCAGCTCTGTCTGTCTAGACAGACAGAGCCTGGAAGTAGCTCCACCTATTGAGCCCTGTGACTGTGTCACCAGCCAATAAGACAACACCCAATTTACATGTCAGACTCTTAAAATGCAAGGTAATATACATCATACATTTTCACCAGCAGATGGTGCTGAAACACAACAAATCAGAAATACCTGAGAAATACATGAAAAATGCATAAGAAATACATGGAATATAAAATAGACTTAAATGGATTTAACTGAGAGTGCATATCTAAAACTTACTAATGACCGTAGATGATAACTACAGAATGAGCTGTAGTGTGCATGGCTACTCACAGTTCAAGGCTACTTAAAGGGACAGACACAACCTGGACTGGGTCACTACACTTCTCAAACATGAATGTCAGGCCACCATAGAGTAGTTAATATTTCATTGATTTTCTCTTGTGCTTGGAATGACTGATGTACTTCATTAACAGTTGGACTCACTACATTCTGGTAGAAAATAAGAGATAAAGAGATAATTGAACAACAGGGTAATATCATCTTAGTTCTATCACTATGTCACCTTTATTCATCAGACAAATTGGTACTTTTCCTGCTGATACTGTAACAATACATCTTGCAGCTCTGAGTATAGGGTGTTCTTCTAGAGATAATGGTTCTACTAAGGCTTGATAGTCCTGTCCTTGAATTCCTTTTCTGGATCCACACCATAGCATTGTTTATGTGCGAGTTTGTAATACAACAGGCCGAACTTCACTAATACGGGCATGACAGATCTCGCCTGGGTATTGGCGAACTGTTGTTGAGCAGACAACACTTTAATGGTATGCTGCAACACTCTGTGCTGTTCTTGCAAAGCTGTTGGAATGGACTTATGCAGAGAATCCAACATTTCACTGTAGCAGTTGCACAAAACATTTATGCCAAGGGTTATGGCAAAGTTTTGATTCTCTGAAATATTCACAACTAGCACACCTTGTTTCAGCAGCTCAGCTCTTCTGGCAAAAATGGTGGTTCCCAGTATCCTACAATGGGTATAAACTTAAGATTTTAAGCTGTGACATCCAGCCACTGGACAGGAGGCTTCAGTAAAATATTATTGTCCCAATGTTGCGCAAATATACTTTTTGCTGTGGTGGGGACTTAAAATCCTGTGTCCAATACAGGAGTGAATGGAATTATATTTATTTGGATCATTACTTCAGTACAATGGCCGACATATTTAAATAATGATTGATGCCTTTCAGGACCTACCATCTTTTCTCCTGAGGGGTGGTCCTCTGCTGAACCATGCAAGGCACATGTGTAACTTTGCCCCTGCATAGGGCCACCACCAGGTTCACATCATTATCACACATGGCCTTCCCTGGCTTCTGGTTTAATGGAGACAGCCATAGCTGAAACTTAGATAGTATAGCCATCCATAACTCTTCAGCTGTGTGGGTCACATTGCCAAGGTATTTTAATTTCAACACTGCCTGATGGCGGTGAGTCCTGACTGTGCACTATTGAGGTGGGTGGATTCTGTAAGAAGTGTTGGGACATTAAGGAAGAGGTTAAGGGCGCAGCTGGAGACCCGAAAGGAGATGGATGAGGCAGAAGCAGTGGATGAAGAGCTACACACAGAGGTTTGTCCCAAAAGTCTTAGGGACTTCAAGACTTGTGGAGCAGTCCATTCAGAGCCTGGCCCCTCAGCCACCAGAGTCACAATGTGCACAGTGAGTGAGGTGTAATGCCCCTGGCCATGTTTGCTGATCCACGTGTCAGTGGTGATATGCACCCTGTCACACACAGAGTTTCTGGGCAACTGATAGTGGGGGCTGAGACAACCATCAGCTTTCAGAAACTGTTTGTATCAATCAGATGGAAACTCAGTATTTCTTTGGCCAACAAATTTGGGATGGTGAAGTTCAAGCTCTTTGGCTCTTGGATGTGTAAGAGGAAATAATCTTTTACATGACTACAACTGCGGGACTGAGGGCTAGCTGTTGTGCTGAGAGTGGGGTAGGGTGTACTCGACAAACTGCTGCACTGTGAGGTTTGTGCATGCAGAGATATTATGGTGGTTCAAAAAACAATTGGTGTGCTCTGTGTTTGAGATTGGTCAAAACTAGCAAGCGTGTCCACTTCTGTTACAGCTGATAGGATCTCATTACCCCAACTTTACCATTTAAACAAGTGGAGGTTCTGCAGCTGGAAACCGGTTGGACAACATTTGCCATGGTGACAGAAGGGGAAGAAGCAGCAGATGCAGTTGATGTGGTGGACAGTGGTTGTGAGGCCCGCAAGGCATTGGTTTAACACAGTGACTTTTAATAACTCATGGTGCTGGGCCATGTCGTGGTTCATGCTTGAAGTAGTCAAATTGTTGTTTTTTTGGCTCTACTGAAGATTTTTTACAAACTTTGCAAATAATGTTAGTTGGGTCATCCTCTGCAATGTTGAAAAAACCTAGGCTAGGCATCCCTTACCATCCTGACAACTGCAGACACATGACCGCTGCTGTTCAGAGTCAAAGTTGTGCATTTCAAAAAATGCATACTTGCAAGCGCATGCCTATTGTTGCACGCATTAGTATGTGTTTGTTGAATGGAGGACTATGGATGCGTTGCACTGTCCGTTACATTGCGTTTGTGCTGCTGTCAAACGGATTTGTTAAACAGACAGCACAAGCGTAATGTGGACCTAGCCTTAGCTTATGTTAAGGAGGCTTCACCCCATCCTCCACAAGGGACAAATGTCCTCTTGTAACATCTCTTGACTGTTGTGCTCTTTCTCCAGTCATTCATTTGTAAACCTGCCTAATGGTGGAGCTTCTGTGCCTGAAAGATTAGACATATAACTTATCTAGTTAGCCAAAAATAGGTAACACTTCTAGGATATGTTTGTCTTTTTTGGCTAACCCGATACCGCAATATCATGTTTTATAGTACATCTTAATATTACACTAAAATCCAATAAATGCTCCTGTTTGTGACACCTTGTAAAATTATCAAAAAATATCCCTTTTATTTGTTAAATTATGCCATTAAAATAATTAATAGTTAAATGATTGTCTAATTTTAATTAACATGAAAATAAAATGATCTTTCTATGATTCATAATCATATGTGTGTAGTATAGATATGTATTTATATTGAGAGGGAAATAACAAAAACAAATTGCATCAGCATTCAAGTGATTATGGCTTGTTACCGGCAAACTATTGCTTTGGAAAATATCCCCACTGGCATAAATATCCCACTTACCTTAAGTGACTTCGATTACATTTTCTGATTCACAGAGTCACAATGATAATATTAATTTAGCATTCTGAAAACCTCTTACAATTTATCAAATATTTGATTTACATTTGATAATAATTTCATGACATTCATGAACATGAAATCCAACCTCCAGCATGGTGCCTACTCTTGTCTGTCTCATTAAGACAATGGATTCTATCTCTTGTGTAATTAAAATGTATAATTTAATTCACTGGAATAGGTATGAAAAAATTAGTATAATTATTGTAGTGCTTTGCCTGGAGTGCTGTGTATCATGACTTGTTGATTTATATGTTGAATAAATATAGGCTAGCTTGGTGAAAAATAATACAAGGATATGCACTAATGTTATCTTTTCCTAAATGAAAAGGCTGGATTTATTCAAGAGATATTTTATTTTGCTTTTAATGAAAACATATATTTTTATCTACAATGGATATCTTTAATCATACACAGTATATTAATACATGTTTTTTGATAAAAATTATATGGTAGAATAATATTTTTTAACATAGAAACTTGTGCTGTCAGCGCCCCTGAACTCCACTTGTCAGGGGTGCCGACATATCCACCATACTGGTCCCTCACTTGTCTCAGCTCCGTCTGCCTCTACCTGCTCCCAAAGCCCACACATGCAGGGTCCACGGGAGTGCACTTAGGGCACAGTCGCGCTGCATGGTCCTGTCTTAAAGGCCATCAGTGACTAACTTGGAAGTGCCTCTCAGCCTGGAAGTGCATCTCAGCCTATGGCTGAGGGGAACAGAGTATTTAAGTCATCATGCTCCACTATTGGGAACAGTCTGTGCAATGTGTTTTTGCTAGTGTATGCTCTCTTTATCTGGTTGTCAGGTCCCCTTGTACCTTGTTCTTGTGCCCTGTGCATTCACTTGTACCTGTGCTCCTGTATTGTCAGCACCTGCCAGTCCCCATCTGCCTCTGACTTCCTACTGTGCTTACCTGTGCCTATCAGTCTCCGCCTGCCTTTGCCATCTGCTGTGCTTTGCTGTGCATGTCTGCCTCCATCAGCATCTCCCAACCCTGCATCTGTGCCCGTCTCCATGCTCCATCCTGTGGTGTTGCTGCCGAGGTACCGAGATCCCCTGGGGCTGCCTCCTTTCAGTCATCAGTCACCAGTGTAGCCTATCTCCACCTCCTGTGGTTTAATGAGGTCTCCATGACTGCTGAGGAGTGCTCCCGCAGGTCAGTGATTAGTGCCCTTGACCCACCAGATGCACTTTCCTCATTCTTGCCATGTCAGGATTGACAAAAGCTAACTAAAAATAGAATCCTCTCAATTGTGTTGTATCATCTTCTTCCTTTACGTGGTTCAAAGTAAAAAAATAGGGGGGGGAACAAGAGGCGCAATAGTGCCCTATCACTAGTGACACTAATGTATGCGGTGGGTATGAATTCACTCACCTAGCACAGTTGTGAGACCCACAACTGGTGTAAAATAGGGGGGGGAACAAGAGGCGCAATAGTGCCCTATCACTAGTGACACTAATGTATGCGGTGGGTATGAATTCACTCACCTAGCACAGTTGTAAGACCCACAACTGGTGTAAAATAGGGGGGGGAACAAGAGGCGCAATAGTGCCCTATCACTACGATGACGATTTTGACATCATCGAATTGGGCTCCGCCCACTTTAATGACGATTTTGACATCATCAGCATGTGCTAACACACCCCTAAATGCCATGTACAGGGGCTATATAAACCTTGTTAAGAGCTGACATGTAATATCCCTGAGGAAGACACTAGGACAGTGTTGAAACGCGTAGGAAAAGGAATAAATGGATGATTGATGCAACCTACATATGGTTACCGGATCGTTTTCTTGGGATTTCAGCAGCGCGGACACTGATACACCATTTCCCCTGAGGTAACTCCTTTACGTGGTTGTCCAGCTGTGTGAAATATTGAAATGAGTCGGTCGACAGGGTAGGGGGTACTCGGATACCGGGACAGGTTGCTACTTCAGTGGGGATCACGACTGGTCGGGTCCCGGTCCTGTGCCCTGGACACTCAATGGCTGAGGGGAAAACTATTTGGGATGTGGGATTATTAGACGTGACGCCACCTGTGGTACCTGGTAATGTAGTTACCAGTGCTGCAGCCAGCCGCTGAGGTGATGGTGATGCAGCTTTGGGTAGTACTGCTCCCCCCAGGTGGAGCTTTACCTCAGGGCAGTGGGGTGGATGAGGGGAATAGTAGTCCTTGGCTCTGTGGTGCTGTAGAGGCGCTTCAGACTATAAATAACTGATGCAGAAGCCAGATAATGATCAAACAGTTCTTTACTGGTACCAGATGGATCAATAGGAACATGGTACAGTCTAGTTTGCTAGGGAATTTGTTGCCACAAGCTTTGGGGTTTGCCACAGAGTCTGTCAGAGGTGCCTCTCAAACGCTTTTCTTGGTCCAATTCTTTATGGCTCTGTTAGCTTTCTACACTCCCACTATAGAGTCTGGTTTCTGGTCCCCGGGTCTGTTGCTTAAAGTCTCTCTTAAGTGTCAGCGTCTTGAACCCAGCTTTGGGACAGAGGTTGGACTACTTTGATGGGTGCTGTGGCACCTTCTTGGTAAGGCCCACAGCCTGCTGGTCAGCAGTTTGGGATACACCTTAACAAACCGCCTTGGTTCCAGAGTACAGGGATGACCTGAGCACTCCAAACGGCTCTGACCAGTCCTCGAGTGCCCCTTTCTTGTCTGGGTTACCTCTTTAATTTTGAGATACCCTCCTGTCAGAGCTGCAGGTTGAACTGCTTCCATCCGTTCTGCTCTCCTTACACCGTCACTGACATCACGTCTCCCGCTCAGCTAAGCTCCACCCCCCTGGGACCTACTGAATATACAGTCCCTGGTGCTAGGGTGTCTATAGCTGGGCTTGTTGTAGTTTTGCATACAGACTCTGAAGCTCCCCCCTCTACCTGTGACTATGGGGGTCACTACACCTCCTGTTTGGGGTGCAGTACCTCCCTGTAGTGTCCTGCCAGAGGGGCACCACATTACGCTTTTAGTATCTGGTATTATGTAGTCAAGTGCCGACTAGAGTCTCATCATCTTCTCTCAATGTTCTATCACATACTTGTAGTGGTCACATACTTGTAATCACATACTTGACTGCTCGACCCATCAAAAGCAGACAAATTCTAACTGTGTGTTCATTACATAGTGTTAGGATTCGGCAAACTGCGATTCAAGCTAGAAAATTTGTCAGAACTGGTCAACCTGCTTAAGACTAAAATTCTCCATTTTATCCATTTGGAGAACCATTGTTTTTCTTATGAAATTCTGAATAAGTTTGATGTGTCACATGACCCTCTTCCCATTGAAAAAAATAAAGTTGGATTCAAAATGGCCAACTTCAAAATGGCCGCCATGGTCACCACCCATCTGGAAAGGATTTCCCCCTACCATATACTAATGTGCCACAAACAGGAAGTTGATATCACCCAACCATTCCCATTTTATTTAGGTGTATCCATATAGATGACCCACCCTGTACATACTATGTATTATTGTATTCAATGTTCTAACAGGATACTTCAAATTCTTTATCTCCCTCTTGTGAGGACATAGGACAGCTTGAATTTTATCTATACAGGTGATGTATAGACTTTACATATACACTTATGTGTTTGGGCATTGTCATGGAAAAAACAGTCATATGTGTGTAATGAGATGATACATTACATTTTCAAATATTCATGTTTAATTTAAACCTTTACTTTAAATTAGAAATCTATGTGATTATGTTATCAAATGCTGCAGATTTTGAATAGTCCTATTGAGCTTTCCTGTCTCTGAAAATACCTGAATTTGCTTGTTTTCAAAAGCCGAGTTTTCCCAGAAGTTAAAATAAAGCTTTGCACTTGCAGAACACTTATTGATTTCAGCAAACAACAATGGGTCTCTAAAGTGAGAGCAATCAGTTGATTTGGGTCCTCCCCTTACTTTCGTGATCTTAAGAGGGCCGTTGAAAATGGGTACCTGGGCCAGACACCCCCTCTCATTATAAAGCTACATAAGTTCTATTTTGCAGACTGTGGTTTTAGAATTGGGTTATGTACCGGTATATATCATTGCATGTATATTTATTAATTATAACAGGTAGTAAAATTATATTTTCCTAATGAAATAATAAGTTATTTTCCCAAACAGACTTCTGATACATTTTATATTCACAAGTACAAAGTTCACCTTCACATGTATATATTTACAAAGGGAAAGAAATGTTGAATTTAGGATCCCCAATGTATTTGTAAAAAGTAGCAGGACTCGTCTTCCTAAAACGAAGTCTTTGCAATGTTCTGTTCACCGCTAATCGAGAAATGAATTCTGCAAATGCATGTTGTGTACAATAAGGAGAGGTTAGGAGTTTTCATTGTCCAGAAATATGTCTACAAGGTCAATTTTCTAAACAGACATTTTTCATTTACAACCTCAATGGTAGTATTTAACATTTCTGTTCAGATCTAATTATAGTTTTTGTATCACAGCCATTATGCTAATGGTGTTATTCAGTAGTTTGTGAGATTGCATTCATTATCACTGGTGAATTAAGCCTTAATTAAAGAAGTATTCCCATAGGCCTCATTCTGAAGTTAAGTAATTATTCATTTGGTTTTATTCTAGCAATTAGGTTACATACTGTAGCACACATTATTGAGTTTCAATACTTCACTGAATAGGGTTAACCCACCATGGTAAATAAATGTCATCTCCTTACTACATATTTAAATGGCAGGTATTTGAATAAACCAGACCTTTAATAATAATTTCACTTACGGTAAACACAAAAGGGAATATAAAAAAACAGAGAAACTTATAAAACAATGTAAAAAGTGCACAAAAACATGAATACATGTGCTTACCGCTTTCAGAGGACAATATGTTGAGTCACTGTGAGATTTCTCAGTTGCATGGACACTTTCAGTTAGCAGCACCTTCTGTATTCCAGGAGTAGATAGTTCAGAACTTGCTATATAAAAATGTCTTCTTTATTGAAATATGATTGAAGATAGTGTAAAAAGGTTTCAATCACATGCTGGTTCAATGTCAATGCATTTTGAACTCATTTGTTCACAGCATGATGAACAAGCACCTTGACTTCACTATGCGTTGGCGTCGAGCAAGCATGAGATTGAAACCTGTTTATAATATTTTTTAATCATGTATCACTAAAGAAGAAATATTTTTATTGCAATTGCTGGACAATCTATCCTTGAATTATATAAAAAGTAATTTGATCACCCCTACTTTCTGTCCAGAAAAATGTGCCACTATGCAGTTTAATGCACGTCATCATGGAGACTTATACAAATGGATTTTATAGAATTGTAATTATACAATTCATTTTTTCTGAATGTTAAACCTTGATTTCATATCCAGAATTTTTTTTTATTTTACCAAGAAATAATATTTTTCAAATGGAACCTGAAAAATCACTTCTTCAGAGAAGATGACAACCTGCAATAACTCTCAGCTACATAACAGTGTAAGACTGTGTAAGATATATGAGTAAAGGCAACCTGCCACATGTAAAAATACTACTGAGCTGCAGATATGGGTTAATCTGCAGTTTAATAGCATTTGAAACCTGCCCTGCACCTACACATTGAACCTTGCTGCTGGGAGGCAAAGAATATTAATGCTCCCGGCAACATTCATGCTTCAGTCACGGCTTTGTATATCAAGAGCAGCAGCTGTAACCTCCTGCACTGACTTAGGCTAGGGTCACATTTGAGGGTGACGGAGCCGCTAAAATATTTGAAAAGCAGCCGCAGCGCAAGGTGTTAATGCTATGCACTGCCAGTGAATCGGAGTCCCATAGCAACCTGCTGTTTATCTTAAAGAAATCTTAAAAAAAATGTGCTAGCCAGTAACGGTTACATTTGTACACCAAGCAGGGGGAAAATTATGGAATCACTCAATTCTGAGGGAAAAATTATGGAAACACCCTGTAATTTTTCATTCCCAAAACTAACACCTGCATCAAATAAGATCAGCTCGTTAGTTTGCATCCAAAAAGGAGTGATCACACCTTGGAGAGCTGTTGCACCGCTCCAACACGAGAGATGTCAATTGAAACAAAGGAGAGGATTATCAAACTCTTAAAAGAGGGTAAATCACACGCAATTTTGCAAAAGAAGTTGGTTGTTCACAGTCAGCAGTGTCTAAAATCTGGTCCAAATACAAACAACATGGGAAGGTTGTTAAAGGGAAACATACTGGTAGACCAAGGAAGACATCAAAGCGTCAAGACCAGAAACTTAAAGCAACATGTCTCCAAAACAGGAAATGCACAACAAAACAAATAAGGAACGAATGGGAGGAAACTGGAGTCAATGTCTGTGACCGAGTTGTAAGAAACCGCCTAAACGTGATCTGAACATGGTGCGGAAGCTGTATGCCCAAGCCATTGAACCAGAGACCCAAAGCTTCTAATGGTAGCTGTGGCGAACACCCGACACACCTTGGGGAAGGTGGCTAAACTAGGGAGCAGTGCCTGGGAGGGGACACAACAGCACCCGTAGCCACCAGTACTTGAGCTCTGTGCCGTGGAGGCGCTGAGAGCCTGTGGGGAAAAGTAGTGTCACTCTCGCCCCAGAGGAGAACTACCCCTTATAGCGTTGGAAGAGGAGAAAGACCACCAGATACAGGAACATCTAGATAGGGAGAAAGGGCACCGACTGGTGCTTGTCTGCACTAACCCGGCTCTGGAGACAACGCTGAACCGGAGGTTGGCAAAGGACGTACCCAGCAACCATGCTGAAAGAACTGAGTGAAAGTAACTGAACTCCATCTGTGGTGTGTAAGACTTTTATACCATCGACCACTGGCCCCAGAGGCCGCATGAGACATTGGGGTACTGACGTCCCAGTGAACATCTGCCAAGGGACGAACTGACTCCTCCATCCCGCTGCTCTGGCGACTGCGCTCCACCTGGGGGAGCGGAACTATCCAAGCTGCCGGTCACCATCCCCAGGGGTTCTGAAGCAGGGGCGACCGCCCTGGCCGCATACTGCAGGAGGCGTCACGAATACCCCTATTTACCTCAGACTTTCCCTGTCATCTTCCCCCCGTTTATTAACAATGACACCACCAGGGTCATGGGACCGGTTCTCGGCCCCCATCTGCCCCCATGAAAAGAACCGAAAGAGGTGAAGGGAACAACGAGTAACCGCCCAATTCCTGAGTCTTCCCCGGCCCTGGAGTGGGCGTGTCAGAAGTAATATCAAGTAATATCTGCAGTATGTTCACATAGGACAGATACCTACGCTGTAATAAAACATGTCAACTTCAATTTTCTACTGACTTGTGAAAATCATCTTGCATAAATTCCCAGTTTGATATCAAACCTGATTGTACAGAGATGTGTGGTTCTACAAATGAAGACCATGAATTTAGGCTGAAGTGTCACATATAAAGTAAAAAAAATCTGGAATTCATAGGAATATCTCTGTAATGTGGCCTCTTTGTGTACTTACATATTTTTTATAGGAAGGTAGTAATGTTAAAAGTAATTTCGTGTAATAGAGTGAACACATGATAACCTACAGTCAAAATGTATAAATTCAAGTAAAGGATATTTAGCTGTATTCTTTACAATGCTAGAAATTACCTAAGGGTATTTTACATGCTACTAACGCGGTGATAAATATTGACGTCGATATGTCGCCCAGGAACCATCGCAGCCAAATTGCCTCCCAAATGCGGTGTGTATATGGGGAATTTGGTGGCGATATGTCGCCTCGCTCCAGTCGCCTGATTTCAGAGCACTGCACTGAAATCAGGCGACCGGAGCGAGGCGACATATCGCCGCCAAATTCCCCAAATACACGCTGCATTTGGAGGCAACTTGGCGGCGATGGTTCCTGGGCGACATATCGCGTCAATATTTATCGCTGCATTAGTGGCGTGTAAAGGACCCTTAGGAACAGCACAGACTAAAAGACTAAATTTTCTATTTCTGACATACATACAAAGGCTTTCATTGATGTCCATTAATGCTTATCACTCTTTGGAATACAGGCTAATACTTATTGTGATGAATCAGGGCAGAAGATGTTTAAATGTTCCTGTCTTCACCACTTTTCCTTCCCGTCATCCAGTCTCTTTATTACTTATAACCTTTTCTTACTAATTATTATTATTCTTCCACTAGACACAACTGTTTTGAGATCATAAATGGACAGCCGAGATGATGAATGTTTTTCCTACTTTGAAAGTAGGATCTTAAAATATGGTCCTTAAAAATCTTTCAACTAACATTACATTGCATTTGCTCTGTATGTTTGTCTTCTAACACGGTAAATCACCTGACATCTCAATTATACTGCATCCATTTTCTTTGAACGATCATAATGTTACAAGTGCTTAGCTGTAGAGATTAATGCCTGCCCATAGGAGATATAAGTTTATATTAGCTGGCACAGAAAAGAAGTATGGCTTCAGCATCTTATGCAATAACTTTTCAATACACATCAGCCAGGGGTAAACACTGATTAAACAGATATATTATTGCAAAATCAAATGTGATTTACTCATTTTTGTGCATAGCCACTAAAGGTAGAATCAAGGGACAAGTAAAGTTGCAAATATTTCTCACATGGAAGAAATAACCCAACTATTACAATTAATACTATACTAATATGAAACATTGCTAAATATGGAATGAAACAGTGAAATAAGAATAGTGAGGTAGATTTATTAGTAGGATACAGGGGCGTAACTACAAGAGACGCAGGGTTGCAATCACACCTAGGCCTTGGAACCTAGGGGGGCCCCAAAAGTCCCTTTGGCTTATAGAAAAAGACTAATGCTATTAGAGATTTGCAATTATTGGGGGCCCTGTTGGAGCTTTTGCATCGAAGCCCATGAGCTTTAAGTTACGCCACTGATAAGATAGTATGGTATAGAGGTCACCACTCATCTCCTATAGTGGCCACATAAGGAATGTCACACTAACTTTTAAATGATAAATTAAGTGTAAATTCAATAATTAATCTTGCAGCCATTAACAATAAGCAGCAATTTCTAAGAGTCCATTTGTAACTGTTTCACACTGTGCCACATTGTGGTTTTTTCTAGTTTTTGGCTTTTTTTGCCATGAGATTGACTGGAGAAAACTGAACCAAAACTTAGTAACACCACTGTCACCCCTAACTATGGTTAATTATCTACTGAGGGACCAACAAAGAGTTAAAACTCCGGAAGGTACCAATCACGTGAATGAGGAACACCTCCCCCTAGATCAGATACTGATAGAAGGAGCTCTCCCCTCACTATATGAATTTAAATGAATACTGCAACTAGCTAACTTCTCATTCCTCCATTACGTGGTGGTTAGGGAGAAACTGAGGCAGAGGAAAGGTCAAATAAACACTGTTTGACCCCTTACCCTCTACAAAAATATCTGCGCACAAACAAATCCACCAAAGAAAATATTATCTACGTTATACCAATCACTCATCCAGGGGTGAACCTAGCCTCTCTGCTGCCTGAGGCGAACTTTAAAATGGCGCCCCCTCCAAGCACAAGGATGTCAGCACCATCACACGCACATGCAAGAATCACATAGAAGAATCCAGAATAAGATTCATTAATGGCAATTGCAGCTTGGCACAAGCTACTGTCACACAATGGGTGGCTGCAGCCTTATAGTACTGATTGCCAGCTATTATCTATGGCACACACCTACAAAACTCTGGGCAGCTCCAATGTGATCACTGCCTTGCACTGACTAGTCAGACATGTCACCATGCGGCACCGTCCACATATACAACGACCTGCAGTCTGAGCATCAACAAGTTGCCACTGCAGTAAGCTGGTAAAATGGCGCGTCTTCCCCAACAGACCACACCTCCTCCCGAAACACTTAGCCAATCACAAGCGCCGCACACGGGGCTGTCTGGAGCTAATACCCTGTTTCCCTGAAAATAAGACACCGTCTTATATAAATTTTTGCCCCGAAAGAAGCACGATGTCTTATTTTCAGGGGACGTCTTATCTCCATGAAGAATTCACATTTATTGATGAACAAAAAAAATGAACATTTATTACATACTGTACAGTAATTGTCATCACAGATCAGCATAACCAAACTGTCATCCATCATCCATCTGCAGCCCCCATCATCCCCAACGTCCCCCTGCAGCCTCCATCATCCATCTGCAGCCCCCATCACCCCCAATATCCCCCTGCAGCCTCCATCATCCTTCTGCAGCCTCCATCATCCCCAATGTCACCCCACAGCCCACATCATCCATCTGCCACACCCATCATCCCCCAATGTGGGAGCAGGAAGGAGGACAAGTGCCGATCAACCGGCTGGAGAATTGATCTTTCATTGCCCCCATAAAGTATGATGCCACCAAAAGTGTCCCCCAAACACTATGATTCCCGCACAGTGAATTCCTCCACAGTACCCTCCACACATACTATACAGTACCCCTCAACTACTCTGGCACAGTATGATCCCAACTGTGACCCCTCACAGCCCTCCATATAGTATAGTGGTCCCTAAACCTCTTCACACTGTATAATAGACCCCATCACAGCCCTCAAATAGCCCCTCATAGAGTATACAGGCTCCATCATAGCCCTGCAAGTATTATCCTGCCCCCACAGAGCCCTCCAAATATTGTAATGACTTCCATATATTATAATTGGCTCCATATATTATAATACACGCACCCCCATAGCCCTCCATATAATATAATGCACCCCCTTAGACTATACACCCCATAATTTTCCATATATTATAATGCACTCCCATAGTCCTCCATATATTACAATGCACCCCATAAACCTACAAATATTATAAAGCACCGCCATAGCCCTCCATAAAATATAATGCACCATGCATAGTCCTCCAAATACTATAATGCATCCCCCATAGTCCTCCATATAGTATAATGCACCCCATAGCCAACCATATACCATACAGCACCCCCATGTACAACATAGCACCCCATATATAGCACCGCCCAAATACATCACAGGAGCCCCATATACAGCACCCCCATAAACAGCACAGTACCCCCATTTAAAGCACTATACAGCACAGCCGCCCCATAGACAGAACAGCACTCCCAGATACAACACCACCATATACGGCACAGCACCCCCATATATGGCACAGCACCCCCATATACGGCACAGAACCCCTATATACAGCTCAGCAACCCCATATACAGTACAGCACCCCAGCCCCTGCCCCATATACAGCACCCCCACATACACCAGAGCCCCCCATGTACAGCACCCCTGCCCCATATACAGCACCCCCACATACAGCAGAGCCCCCCATATACAGCAGAGCTCCCCCATATACAGCACCCTCATATACAGCACCACAGCCCCATATACAGCAGAGCCCCTCATATACAGTACCCAAGCCCCATATACAGCAGAGCCCTCCCATATACAGTACCCAAGCCCCATATACAGCAACCCAGCCCCATATACAGCAGAGCTCCCCCATATACAGTACCCCAGTCCCATATACAGCATAGCCCCCCATATACAGTACCCCAGCCCTATATACAGCAGAGCTCCCCCATATACAGTACCCCAGCCCATATACAGCACCCCAGCCCCATATATAGTACCCCAGCCCTATATACAGCAGAGCTCCCCCATATACAGTACCCCAGCCCTGTATACAGCACCCCAGCCCCATATACAGCAGAGCTCCCCCATATACAATACCCCAGCCCCATATACAGCAGAGCTCCCCCATATACAGTACCCCAGTCCCATATACAGCAGAGCTCCCTCATATATAGCACCCCAGTCCCATATACAGCAGAACCCCCCATATACAGTACCCCAACCCCATATACAGCACCCAGCCCCATATACAGTACTCCAGCCCTATATACAGCCGAGCCCCCGATATACAGTACCCCAGCCCCATATACAGCAACCCAGCCCCATATACATCAGAGCTCCCCCATATACAATACCCCAGCCCCATATACAGCAGAGCTCCCCCATATACAGCACCCCAGCCCCATATACAGCAGAGCTCCCCCATATACAGTACCCCAGCCCTATGCACAGCAGAGACCCCCATAAAGAGTACCCCAGCCCCATACACAGCAGAGCTCCCCCATATACAGTACCCGAGCCCCATATACAGTACCCCAGCCCTATATACAGCAGAGCTCCCCCATATACAGTACCCCAGCCCTGTATACAGCACCCCAGCCCCATTTACAGAGCTCCCCCATATACAGTACCCCAGCCCCATATACAGCAACCCAGCCCCATATACAGCAAAGCTCCCCATATACAGTACCCCAGCCCTATATACAGCAGAGCCCCCCCATATACAGTACCTCATCCCTATATACAGTACCCCAGCCCCATATACAGTACCCCAGCCCATATACAGCAGAGCTCCCCATATTACAGTACCCCAGCCCTGTATAGAGCACCCCAGCCCCCTTTACAGCAGAGCTCCCCAATATACAGTACCCCAGCCCATATACAGTAACCCCAGCCCCATATTACAGTACCCCAGCCACATATACAGTACCCCAGCCTCATATACAGTACCCCATCCCCATATACAGCACCCCCATATACAGCCCTGGAGTCCCGATGAACACAGGGTGACTTGGTGCAGAGGTAGAATGACTGCTGGATTGACCAATCATCACACTCCCTGGCTGAAGGGGGCGGAAGCTGAGGAGGCAGAGCCAATTTCTGCTGTAATGAAAGTAAAAGCTGCCAGGAGCCTCCTCCCTCCCCAGTCCCGACCGCAGCTGCTCCACACAGGCACTGACAACACAGGATTGCAGGAGCACAGCAGCATGTCATCTGACTGCTCTCCGCCCCCTGTCTTCAGGGACTCATCGCCGCCTGAGCAGAGTGCTCACATTGGCTCATTGATGATGTGGCCCTGCACTCATCAATAAAGATATCCTGGATTACATTTACCCCTGAACAAATGAAGCACATATACCAAGCATCGCACAGGCTTTCCCCATGTGTCAGACTCAAGGAAAACTCACACAAAATAGTGTCCAGGTGGCATTGCACTCCTTCACAAGAATACAAGTGGATATCCTCCAATTTAGCTGACTGCTGGAAATGTAATCTCAGCGCAGGCACAAGCCTATATATATGGTGGACGTGCCCAGTGCTGCAAACGTTCTGGAAGTTAGTATCACAAATTATATATGATGTCCTACATATGAAAGCCCACCTCACCCCAATAATTGCCTTATTAAACCAACCCATATGACCACACCAAAAAATTAGTTTTGAAATTGGCCTCACACTTTGTTTCAGCGGGAAAATCGCTAATCCCATTGTACTGGAGACCCATGGAAACCCCCACTAAAAACCAGCTACTGCAGAAAATAGATCTCCTCTTTCTTACTGCTGAACCCGCGGCAATCTTGCAGCACAATTTACAGAGCTTTCAAGCAACCTGAGACCCATGGATAAAATTCAGGAAAACACGCAAGTTTTTATCATGTGCCACTTCTGGAAAGTAAGTAAAAATCATATACCTAAACCTATCCACCTACACCAGACACAGAAATTCTCGCTTAACTGTAGTGACTCTCTCCTCTGAGTCATCTGTCCTTACTAATCCCTCTATTCCATCATCCCACCATTACCTTCTTATCCCCACCCCAACTCACCACTTTCTCCTTCGCCTCTAGTTTCTACAACTCAATATCTCAAACCTTAATTTTAGAACCAATTTAACTTACTATAACTGGCGGAAAATATTTATTATATGCAACTTGAATACTTGAAATAAAAACACTCCAGATTTGACAATGTAATCCCTTTTTACTCAATCTCTTTCAACCCTTGTCAATAAAGAACAATAACTTTGGACTAAATGATCCCAGGACAAGATATTACGGCCAAGTCCACTTGAAAGACTTACAAGTATTCATGCTATTTCCCATCTATTTCTACCATGAATTTCATTGCTGACCTCCAGATGTTTATAGACTTTACTATTGATCTGTTGTATTAATAGCATTATTCTTCAATAAAAAGAACATTGAAAATGAAACAAAACATATTGTCAGTTTCCCCTAAAAAGGCATTTTTTACCTGTTACCCGTGATTCTCAAATCCTTCAGTTTTCCCTAAAAATTCTGTGTTTGGCCTCAAACAAGTGCTTTCCAAATCTGTGTGCATAAAAGATGAGTAGGAAATCCCAAGTTGTGGTGGAAAGGGGAAGGAGAAAAAGGTTGTTTGAAAGGTAAATAGGCTTGGTGTTCGGGGTGTATGTGGGGTAGGTGCTACTGCTAATGTTTCTGGCAGCTGAAGTAACCAAACATTGACTCATTGTTGTATCCCAAGCAAAGTGACAACTTCTGTTACTGGACAGCCTACTCCAGTCTCTTATTTGCCAGCAGCAGAGAATTATGAGTTGCGAATGAGGCCCAGCTTTTGCTACAGTCATGTAAACCCCTTCTTTAAGTGTTCATCCACCTGTTCATCCACCTCAACATCACAACCAGTAAAGTCCTCAGAAGTGGCACCCCAATCACCCATGTGTCACACGTGTGACAACTCTCCAATTGTACAAGTGATGGTGGAGAAACACAGATGAGAGATATTCACATTCTATTCATTGAAATCAGAGGTCTGCTCCAAAGATTCACATACTCCAGAGGATGAAAGTATCTGCACAGATGCCCAGAATCTTTTGGAGCTGTATCCGGGGACAGAGGAAGTATGGTCCTAGCAGAATGAAGACCCTCGTCACCAGACATTAACCCCGAGGTGAAAGTGATGATGAGACTCAAACACCTGAGGAACAACCAAACTGTACTATGCATTCAGGGCAGGAAGTGGGACAACAGAAAGGATAAGAAGAAGGGGCTACACTCCAAGTCTTGAAATCCCAAGACTTTTAGGACAAACCTCTACCTCATCATCCACTGCTTCTGCCTCCTCCACCTCCTCCAGGGCTTCCAGCTACACCCTTGACCTCTTCTTTAATGTTGATTTACTTTAGACAGAATCCACCACACCTCAGTACTGTGCTGCCAGGACATTCCGCCATCAGCAAGTATTTATGTTAAAATGTTTTGGAGATGTCAGAGTTGAGAATAGCTAATGCAGGCCATATTTCAGCAAAGGCTGTCTTTGTTAAACCTGGAGCCAGGGAAGGCCAGGTGTGATAAAGGTGCAAACCTGGTAACGGCCCTACACCGAGGCAAACATACACACGAGCCTTGCATGCTTGCAGGCACAGTTGCTGTGTACTCACTTCCACCACCCTCAACCCATGGCTTAACTATTTAATATGCAATGTGCCGACATGGATGGAATTCCATTCTACATGTATTGCAGTGACACGCCCTGGTACCGTATGTAATAACATGTACAGTGACTTAAAGCAAGCTGAATGCGGTGTAAATGACGCTTCCAGAGTGGATATGTGGCGCCCCTGTGTTCAGGAGGCCACAAAGGGAACTGCAGCCAGGAAGGTAGGAAAGACAGTTGAACACCAACACCCCCACAGCCCACACAATCAACGTAGCAGTAGAGAGCAGCACCCAACCCAGAGCCTGGAACTCTAGGCAGGCAAGGGGTGATGGGTTTAGAGACAGTGGGTGGCCGACAAGCAAGTCAGGTGACAGAGGCTAGATATAGAGCAGGGGGAGGAGAAAAGAGTCAGTAGGCCGAGGTAGGCTGAGCAGCAAAGACAGAAGCACATGTCCTGGAAGAGTGGGGTGTAAGGAGCGCAGAATCTGGAGAGTAGTGCGAGCCACAGAGAGAAAGCCTATCCGGAGCCAGCACCCCGTGAGTGTGAAGGACGAGAGGACCAGTGATACTGGGTCCTAGAAACACAGCTGAGACGGCAGGCTGCAGGCGGAGTAGCCCTCCTATTGAACCCAAAGACACGGTTAGAGAGAGCCTGGTAGAGCCTCACCCAGGAGGACTATTGGAGGCTAGGCTAGGAGTAGAGTGTCGGCTCTAAAGGGGACCTCAGCTCACCGTTAGGGTCCCTACCCCAAAGGACAGGCGGTTCAGTGACAATCCGGAGGACCACAGGGCCCGAGTCACCGCCATACTGTCCGGAGACGCACAACAAAGTGAGAGAGAGAGAATCAGAGCCTGGAGAGGACAGAGAACGAGTGAGGGGTATAGAAGGAGCAGCCGGGCTGCAGAGAGTAAAGGGACCCGGAAGGGAGAGTGTGCCCGTGTAAAGAGTGTAAACTGTGAACTGTACTGTAACTGTAACTGAGAAAGAGCTTTGAGAAGTAAACACGGTGAACCCTGACTCTGACTCCCTTGCATGTTTCTGTCTGCATATGACTCCCCCCAAATAGGTCTGCAGAAGATCCCGCCTGGAGAGCCACAGCTTGCCGGCTCCAACACTGAAGGAGGATTCCTGCAGCATCTGGACAGTAAGTGCATTGCACCCAGCTCAAGCCTGCATCATAACTTACACAATAGACTTTATCATCACTGCCCCGGGGAACCCAGTTCTGCCCACGGAGAACTATTCCATCCTAGCTGCTATTACATCATCCCCGGAGGTTCTGCGGCAGCGGTGGCCCCACTACTGGCCACTCACTGTGGGTGGTGTCACGACTGACATTATCCCCTGTAAATATCCCCTTTTTCAATGCCAGGCCAGGGACACGGTCCGGGCCAGGACCACCCGTGACTTCCCCAGTAGCAGACCCGGTCTGGTACTGAGTACCCGTCCCATAATGGGCTCGACAGATACAGATCAAGGACCTCTGTATCCTTCTGCACAGTTATGAAATGGCTACTAAGATGGTTAGCACTGATGATGCCATCATCAGCAACACTATTCTAGTCATCTACATGCTAGAGCAAACGTTGAAAAGTTTGATGGATGAGGTGGTGATCTCAGAGGAAGAGGAGGAAATAGAAGAGGATGCAGAAGATATAAATATCTCATAGGTCTTGACTCTCGTCACACAACTAGGTGACATGGCAGGGTGGAGTTGAGTGACAGAGGGGGGCTCAAATTACCAGACAAACTGGTAGTGAAGGTGCATGAGCCTAGGAACAAATGTAGGAAGACGAAGTTGAAGAGGTGATGGCCACAGAACAGTCAGGAGATGAGGAAGAAATGATTCCACTTTCTGTTGTATGAGGTTGTAGGGTGAGGACAGAGGAAGGAAGCTCAATTTTTATGCTGTTGCCAACACAACAAGGACTTGGGCCTCATGGATGCATCAGACTCATGAGCGTTTCGTTAGTATTCAAATTATCAATAACTACTGGGTTTCCACACTGTTGCATCCACGGTGCAAGAGTAAATTTAGCCAGATGCTTCCTGCATTAGACAGGAACACGCAAATGCTGGAGTATCAAAGAAAGCTTGTAGACAATCTTACAACTTGTTTTCCCTAATACAGCAATGATATACACAGTACTCATGGCTGATCTACACTTCCAACCATGGTGAAGCTGAGTCATCAGTGTAGGAACATTAACTGTCAGAAGCAATTTCTGGAGTATTTTGAACAATTTTTTAAACTGGCATATTGAATATAAGTCTGAAACATAGTGAACAACTGGAGAGGATAGTGCAGGCGTATCTAGAGCTCAAAAGCCATGCCATCAAAGGGGGGATTTGGATCTTTTTGTATTTTGGGCTTCAAAAATGGAGGAGTGGTCTGAGCTCTCCAGTACCGTCTTTAGGTTTTGTGATGCCTAGCAGCCAGCGTTCTCTCAGAACATGTCTTTAGCACTGCTGGCATTGTCCTGATGGATAAATAAGCATATCAGGCTGTCCTCTGAAAGTGTAGATCAAATGAACAAGTCATGGATCTCCAAGGACTTTTCCACCCTAGTGGCAGAGTGGGCAGACTAGACGATTTTGTAGTTTTCAGTGTGCTGCATTTTTTATTGTGGGACTATTCATGCCACTTTAGTGGTATCTGGCTCTAATTTTTTTAAATGTGGAGACTCTTCATGGGATCTCCTTCTTTGTCTGTCTGCTGAATTTAGCAGGGCTCTCTGAGCATGATGCCTTTGTGTTACTCCTCCCCTGTTACTAATAAATGTTTACCCTTGAAATGCTAGAACTGGCCCTGTTCCGTATCCTGTGCCATGCATGCATGCTGCAGCATTATACAATTTTTATTCTGTGTCAATTGGGTTAATTGATGCCATTGTGGTGTTATCAAGCCTTAATTTTTTTTAAATGTGGGGTCTCTTCTTGGGGTCTCCTTCTTGTCTTTTTCCTAAATTTATCAGGGCTCTCTGAGCACCATACCTAGACATGTCACTGACCCACTTGAATACTTATCCTATAGTACTCCATGAACTAATACTTGTGTCACGTGAGTGTGGTGGAGTATACAATTTTTTGAAGAGGTTTCATGGTGGAGTATACAATTTTTTGAAGAGGTTGCATGAGGTATGAGGGCCCACTACCCAACAGGACTATACAACTGCCTTAACCAAAATTACTAATGACCTACTTACCGCCAAAGCTAATGGACACTTCTTCATCCTCCTCCTTCTTGACCTGTCCTCTGCATTTGACACAGTCAACCACTGTCTCCTATTACAGATTCTCTCTACCATTGATATCAATGACCTTGCCCTCTCCTGGATCTCCTCCTACCTTTCCAACTGCACATTTAGCATCTCATACACCCACACGACCTCCTCACCCCATCCCCTCTCTGTTGGGGTCCCTCAAGGCTCTGTCCTGGGACCCCTTCTTTTTTCCTTCTATATCATTGGCCTAGGACAACTCATAAAGTCCCATGGATTGCAGTACCACCTGTACGCTGACGACACTCAGATCTACCTCTCTGGCCCAGATGTCGCCTCTCTGCTGTCCAAAATCCAGAGTGTCTATCAGCCATTACCTCCTTCTTCTCCTCTCGCTTCCTTACACTAAATGTAGACAAAACTGAACTGATCATCTTTCCCCATCTCGCGTACCTCCCTTACCTGATCTATCTATGACAATAAATGACATCACACCTGTACCTGAAGTCCGCTGCCTCGGAGTAACCCTTGACTCTGCCTTATCCTTCAAACCACACATCCAACCTCTCGCCACCTCCTGCCGCCTCCAACTCAAAAAATATTTCCAGAATCTGTCCTTTCCTCAACCCTCAATCTACTAATTTACTATTGCATGCCCTCATAATCTCCCGTCTCGACTACAGCAACCTCCTCCTTCGTGGCATCCCTGCTAACACTCTTGCACATCTCCAATCTGTCCTTAAATCTACTGCCCGACTAATCCACCTCTCTCCTCGCTGCTTCTCCACTTTTCTCTGCAAATCCCTCACTGGCTCCCAATTCCCTGGCATATCCAATTCAAACTACTAACATTGACTTACAAAGCCATCTACAATCTGTTTCCTCCATATATCTCTGAACTAACCTCCCGATATAATCCAACTCGTAATCTTCGATCCTCCCAAGATCTCCTTCTTTCCTCCACACTTGTACGTTCCTCATCTAACTGCCTGAAAGACTTCACCCAAGCATCCCCCATTCTCTGGAACTCTACACCCCATCACGTCCAACTATCCCCTACACTCGGAACCTTCAAGCGAAGCCTGAAAACCCACCTCTTCAGAACTGCCTACAGCCTGCAATGACCACGGTGCCACCTCACCACCACTGGATCCAGCGCTACACCACCACTGGACCTGGCTCTTCACCACCACCAGAGCAGACCCAAAATACTGCCTCCCTCCCATTGCCCTGTAGAATGTAAGCTTGAAAGAGCAGGTCCTCTTTCCACTCTTTATCAGTCTGTTACTCTTAGTTTGTTCATTGTATTTTTAACTTGATGGTGCTCTATAAATAAATAATAATAATAAATGTCACTGAACCCAGCTGAATCCTTCTTTCTATAGAATTACGTGAAACTGATATTTGTGCCACTGAAGTGTGTCGGAGCATAACATCTCTTGGAGCGTTGCATGATATTTGAGGGCCCCCTGCCCACTAGGCCTACATATGTCACTGACCATGTAATCAACTGTCCAATTATCTGAGGTTTCACTCATATATAAATAAAACCACAATCTCCCATTGATCCAACGGAAGATAAATGAAACTACTATCTCTTTAACAATTAAATATCTTTATTAATTAATATTCAAAATTGAGATTTAATACATCTGTCAAGGTACCATAATAGTTATAGGCAATACTGTATAAAAATTTAAAAATTTCTACAAAAATACCTCTCATTAGCAAACTACAGTATATAAGGGTGCTTCTATGTAATAATAGTTATCAGATAGCTATATATTAAAGTACATATCAGTATCAAATCACCACCTTGCATCACCTAGAACCAGCAAACTCATTCATGGGGGCACTTTCAATATCCCAGTAAATAATCAGACAAGGGACCCCCAGCAGTACACCAATTTAGATTCCTGCTTGCAATTACCTTAAGTTCCAGGCTGCACTGAACGCTGTTCTGTGACACAGGCTGGAGGGGTGAGGAGCCTATGTGCCATGCATGCAGGTTGCACCATTATAAAATTTGTATTCTGGGTCAATTCATGCCACTTTGGTGGTATGTGGCCCTAATTGTTTTGAAATGTGTGTTGTGAGTTTAGCAGGGCTCTCTGAACACCATACTTACACCTGTCACTTATCTCCCTGTTGCTGATCAATGTTGAAGCATGAAATACAAGGCCAGGCCTTGTCCCATGCATCCATTATGCACAATGAGGATACTTTTAACTCTGGAGAATAGATAGCACTTCTGTTGTACTTCTTTAATTTCAACTGTTTTGCACCTTTTGTGCCCCTTTTAAGTTGTTTTCTATGCTGGCGACTCTAACTCAGGGTGGCAGTTTTGTTCTGCCAGCCCTTAGGTGAGGACCGGGGGTGGGGGGCGTTGGGGCGGCGCTGTCAAACATTTTTGGTGGACCGGGGGGGGCCGAGTGCTGTCAGACTTTTGGGATGCTGCGTCTGCTATACTTTCACAGCGCCAGCCAAAAAGCGCCGCCGGCCGGCCCATTTTTGTGGGGGGGGCGGCCCTAGATGAGGACTATACCACCAGCCCCTGCCACCTAGGCCAGTCCGCCCCTGCTCATCTCTAGTCTGGAACCAGTTTTGAAAGGTAATTATCTCTCATAGTCATGGAAAACAAATTTTCCATTGCTGGAACTGCAAGTTTCTGTTTCCCAATGTATTTCAGGGTAATTAAAGTCCCCTATAATAATGACTTCTCAATTATTCGCTGCTTCATCTATTTGCTTTATGAGGATGTTCTCTGCTGCTTCCATTATATTGGGAGAATTATAACAAAGCCTAATGAGTAATTTATTATACTTTCCACCTCCCCTTATCTCCACCCATAAGGACTCTACATTTTTATTAGATTCACATATATCATCATGCAGGATGGGTTTTAAGGATGATTTTACATATAAACACACACCCTCCCTCGATTATTTGTACAGTAACTTTTGAACAGACTATGGTCCTGTAAAGTAACAGCCCATTCATGGCTCTCATCCAGCTATGTCTCTGATATCCCCACCATATCATATTTTTTTCCAACAAAATTAATTGTAATCCTCCATCTTATTGGTAAGGCTCCTGCCATTAGTGTACATGAACGTTATGTATTTTTCTACACTTCTTTCCTTCTTAGGCTGGCTTCACATTAGCGTTCCCCTCCGCAGAACGCTGATGTTCACTGCTGATTCACTCCCATATGTGATCTGTGCGCAGGCGGATGCCTGCGCACAGATCACACAGTCTTGTCCGCACCAGGGACGCGACTTGTTGCGTCCCTGGTGCGGGCGGGAGTGTGTGATTTGTGCGCAGGCATCCGCCTGCGCACAGATCACATATGGGAGTGAATGGGTGCGCACGGTCCTGCGCTATCAAGATAGGAGCTGGCGGCCGCTGCGCACACATGGCGATTCCCCTCCGCAGGACGCTGCGGAGGGGAACGCTAATGTGAAGGCAGCCTTAGTGTATTAACTTTCCTAACTGCTCCTCTGGTGCCACTCCAGGTGTACTACTTGTGCCCAGGTCACTATCTGCACTATGTTCCCCTCCTGCACAGTAAATTTACTGCACAATAAATACCCTCCCCCCATAGTTTAAACACTCCTCCAACCTTCTAGCCATTTTCTCCCCCAACACAGTTGGACCCATGATAAAATAAGATACAAAATTATCCCCAATGGTGTCCTACCCCTTTGGGTACCTTTACACACGGCTACATTTGTAGCTTGTCACCAGGTAACTTACTGGTTGCAGTGAAATCATGGATACATGGTTCTATCTTGTTGCTGTGTACAAATGGAATCATGTATCCATGATTTCACTGCAACCAGTAAGTTACCTGGTGACAAGCTACAAATGTAGCCGTGTGTAAAGGTACCCTTTAACTATGAAAGTATAGACTATTCTAAAAGGACATTAGCAATATTTTAAGCTGTGTACATATTGTTTACCCTTATAAGCATTAAATTCAGCCATAAAAACTTTTTTAAAACAGTTTATAATAATATATATGCAGTAAAATTATAAAGTTTACAAAGCCAGGTTACTATAATCACAATAATAACTAATTTTGAACATATCATAGCTCCAAGCAGGAAATTTATTCCCCAAGTTAAAGCATCTTAGCTAAGAATATATTAATTTTACTTCTATGTGCATAGATTGTGATTACATTTATGCACACTTTATAGATCCAGCTATAATGATGTTTTACCTACAGGCAAATTACTGCAAACTAGGATGCTATAAAACATTACAAACCTGCCTGGTGCCGATCAATACATTTAGAAACAGCCAAAGACTTGTTTTCATTTTATGTCATGGCTATAAATGTTGAGAAATGCTGTTAGCATTAACATTATAACCCTTTGAATTTATATCAAAAGAGAAGTTACTAAGTTATTCCTTAATAGACTCATCTTGTTCCATCTTAAATGAAGCATCTTCCTTGTCAAGTTCTTTAAGAAGAACTATAATTCAATAAGTTATAAAACAGATGCATCACAATGCAATGCTAGCAGGAGAAGAGAAAACAAATCAGTATATGTTGCAATATGAGAACATTTGCCCTTATTTATTCACGTACCCAAGACAATGTATCCCGATTTATTCATCAGTACACCATGTTCCAAATTATTATGCAAATGTTCTTTTTCTCTGATTTTCCTAAATGGTCGGTGCAAATGACAGTCTGTGTAATAACAGTCATCACCCGTTAGAGTATACGTTGAATATTATTGAAGAAACCTCCCAATGATAACAGTATCATATTCAAAATGAAAAAAACTCTAAATGCACTGTTCCAAATCATCAGGCACAGTAGAGTTTCTAAACATTTGATATGTTTGAAAGAACTGAAAATGCTCATTTGTTGAAATTGCAGGAGGTCACATTCACTGAAATAAAAAGCTATTTAACTCCAAAACATCCTAACAGGCCAAGTTACATAGGAACCCTTCTTTGATCTCACCTTCACAATTCTTGCATCCATTGAACTTGTGAGTTTCTGGAGAGTTTCTGCTTGTATTTCTTTGCAGGATGTCAGAATAGCCTCCCAGAGCTGCTGTTTTGATGTGAACTGCCTCCCACCCTCATAGATCTTTTGCTTGATTATACTCCAAGGGTTCTCTATAGGGTTGAGGTCAGGAGAAGATGGTGGCTACACCATGAGTTTATCTCCTTTTATGCCCATAGCAGCCAATGACACAGAGGTATTCTTTGCAGCATGAGATGGTGCATTGTCATACATGAAGATGATTTTGCTTCTGAAGGCACGTTTTTGCTTTTTGTACCATGGAAGAAAGTTCTCAGTCAGAAACTCTATATACTTTGCAGAGGTCATTTTCACACCTTCAGGCACCTTACAGGGGCCTACCAGCTGTTTCCCAATGATTCTTTTTTAAACCAGTAGTTTTTTTATTCATAGATAGAAAGAGCATACGTTGATTAATCTGATCAAACTGATCAGAAACAGTGACATATAACAAACGTATTGGGGGATCGGGGGGAGGAAGAAGAGAAAAGGGGGGGAGGCTCAAGGAAGGGAGATCTGGAGGAGGGGAGGGGGAGAAGGGAATAGAAGGGTTATGCAGTATCTCATTTCAAACAACACACATTGACCCCTGAATACGCCCCTCACTCAGTCATTGCCCACACACACATTAACCCTTGAATACCCCCCACACTCAGCCATTGGCCCTTGTATATCCCCCCCACACACACACAGTCATTGCCCACACATACATTACCCTTGAATACCCCCCACACTCAGCCATTGCCTCTTGTATAACCCCCACACACACACAGTCATTGCCCACACACACATTAACCCTTGAATACCCCGACACTCAGCCATTGCCCCTTGTATAACCCCCCCACACACACAAAGTCATTGCCCACACACACATTAACCCTTGAATACCCCCACACTCAGCCATTGCCCCGTGTATAATCCCCACACACACACACACAGTCATTGCCCACACACACATTAACCCTTGAATACCCCCACACTCAGCCATTGCCCCGTGTATAATCCCCCCACACACACACACAGTCATTGCCCACACACATTGACCCCTAAATACGTCCCTCACTCAGTCATTGCCCCTTGTATAACCCCCCACACACACACAGTCATTGCCCACACACACATTGACCCCTGAATATCCCCACATTCAGCCATTGCCCCTTGTATATGTGGAGCCCACTGGGACGGGGTACTCGGTGCCGGACCGAGGTACTGCTGGGGGATGTCACGGCAGTCCTGGTCTGAACCGTGTCCCGGGCCCGCACAATAAAATGGGGGTTATTTACAGGGGATTTGTCACTCGTGACGCCACCCACTATATGCGGCCAGTAATGGGGCCGCCGCTGCTGCAGAACCTCCGGGGATGATAGGATAGCAGCTTGAATAGAATAGTTCCTGTGGGCAGAACTGGGTTCCCCGGGGCAGTGGTAGTAGTAGTTAAAGTCTGTGAGGATAGTTATTGATGCTGCAGGAGAGTAGGGGTAGCAGTAGAGATGATGAGAGTAGAGGTAATTGCAGTATATGAGGGCAAGTGGGGCTTCAGTATAAGGATCACACACACTCACGGTTTCTGTTGTTTTCCAAGTCTTTACTTGCAGATGGTATATCACAATATTGTCCACGGAGTCTGTACCAGGTTGCTCCCACCCTGACCGGGTCCTTGGCTTCCTACTTATGCGCTGTGTGTGGCCCTGCTGCTGCTTGTAGCTGTACTGCTGGCCCTGTCTCTGCTCACGGGTACCAATCTGCTGGGCAACTTGAGTCCTCTGTGTCACTGACTCCTCCGTGTTGCTTTGCTATGGTGCTGTGAAGATGGTGGACCTTCACTATGCCGGTGTTTACTGTCCTGTCTGTCTCAGGCACAGCCTCGGATCCGGTATCCGTCTTAAGCGCCTCCCCAGGGTTAAGTTTTTTTGGGGTAACTCTTTATCCCGTGGATGTTCCTCTGTTACTCTGTCTCCTTTGCTCAGACCTCTCAGGACCTCCACTTCTACTTGGCTCTGCTCCTGCTCCAGACTCAAACTAAACTGAACTAACTGTCACTCTTGCTCTGTGGTAAACAACTTAGCTCCTCCCCCTAGTGCAGGTGCCACCTAAGCTCCTCCCACTTTCTAGTGTAGTGTTGTGTGGGGATTAAACCTGTGTTGATGTTTCTGTGGCAATTTAACCCTTGGGGTGCCACATATAAACCCCCCCCACACACATAGTCATTGCCCACACACACATTGACCCCTGAATACGCCCCTCATTCAGTCATTGCCCACACACAGAGAGAGCGGCTCTTCAGCTGAAGCTCACCTCTGGTGCAGGCAGTACAAGGGGCTGACTCTGAGGCAGAGACGTGGCTGGAGATTTTTCATATCTCGCGCTATTTCCAAGAGCGTCACGTGATGCGCTTGGAAATAGCGCGAAATATGAGATTCCAGGCAGGTCTCAGCCTCAGCTGCTTAGTTATACAAGCGAAGCAGTCGGCCAATCAGGGCATGGCTGCTGCACTGATTGGCCGACAGCTCCCCTCGTATAACTAAGCAGCTGAGGCAGATACCTCACCATTGTAATGCAGCAGGTGACGGGCACAGTGGGCGGGGACATAACAGGGGGGCGGAGAAGCCGACAGGACGCCGCGGACCGGCACAAAGACCCCCACGGCCCGGTCCTGGGCCGCGGACCGGTGGTTGGGGACCCCTGCTATAAGCTATCACGTGAGCGCCAAAGATCTCACGATCCTATCATTATTTTTTTAGTCTATTAAGCCTTCAGGATTCTATCATTTTAGGGCAACCAATCAAAAATACTAACTCAGCTCCGATGACATAATCCTGATTATAATTACATCACCTACTTTGTAAGTGCAGTCTGGGTAAGTTGTAAAGTTTTAGGATTTCTTAGCTTAGTTTCTTATTGTTTCTGTTTTTTCAGAAATGTGTCATTCTTGCACAAACAAAGCAGATAGCTTTTGCCACATATGCAGAAAAATCACTTTTACTTCACAAAGGACAAAGAGAGAAGGGAGCACACATAGGGCCTTATCTACGATAATAATTCGATACCACCCGATTAGTGTGACTCACCTTTTTAGGTTGTCTGAGTCACAACAACCTGCAAGGGCCTTATTATCCTGGTCGCTGCAGACACCTGGTGAGGGAGAAATCCATTTGTGTAGAAAAAGCCCAGGTTTAGATTCCGTGCTAACCACAAAGCAGGAAGGATATGTTTGATGTTTGTTTAAAAACCCAAGGTTTTGCCCTGAGGAAGCAGCAGGTCCTGCTATGAAATGCGTAGGCTCAATAAACGTACATCAAACATATCCTTCCTGCTTTGTGGTCAGCGCAGAATCTACACAAACGGACTTCACAAAGGAGAAACCTTGACTGCCATGATAAGGAAAAACCTACAACCTGTATTTTGGCTGCAGAATAAGAGATCAGGACCAGAGTTTAGCTCCACACATATGCTGCAATAGATGTGCATCACATCTTACCAAGTGGTTGCATGGGAAGAGGCGATCTTTGATCAGGAGAGAGCCAACCAATCTCACTACCAATTGCTATTTCTGCATGCTTCCCCTTATTAGAAAAGGAGTTTCAAGGAAGATGTGGACTTTACAGTATCCAAACGCTGTATCTGCAATACACCTAGTACCACATACAGAAGTACCTTCAGTTCCAAAAGCACTACAAACATTTTTAGTCAAGTCAATTGAGGAAGAAGTGAATGCTTGGGGTCATGAAGCGTCTTCCCAAAGTGAACTGAATGATCTTGCTGGAGATTTAGATATACCCCAAGGTAAGGCTGAGCTTTTAGGTTCCAGGCTCCAGCAATGGACTCTCTAACCGGCGATGTTTGGATTTCTTTGTTTCACAAGTGTAATAAAGATTTTGTCTAATATTTCTTCATGGAGGGTGATCTTGTACCATGCAGAAACATCAATAGATTAATATAAACTCTTAAAATAAGTCATAATCCAGAGGAATGTAAGCTCTTCATCGATTTATCCACAATGAGCCTAAAAGCCATCTTGCTGCATAATGGCAATGCTCTACCTTCAATACCAGTTGGTCATTGAAAATCTGTGACTATGTAGACGTGATGGAATAGGCTGCCTTCACATTAGCGTTTGTGTCTGCATGCTGATGGCATGCAGACACAAACGCTGTCAAAAGCAGTGTTGAAATGATGTGTCCGCAGCGGATAATGTCCGCCTGCGGACACATCACTAGGGAGCCCGGCAGCCAATCGGCGCTGTCCGGGGGCAGGCCGGAGGAGGAGTTCAACGTCGGAGATCTCCTCCTCCCCGCCGCCGGTAAGCACTGGGACCTGTCGGCGGGGAGTACAGCTGATCTGACAGCTGTTTGAATCTTCCCGCGCCGACACCGAGAGGAGATGTCGCGCGCGGGAAGATTCAAACAGCTGTCAAATCAGCTGTACTCCCCGCCGACAGGTCCCGGTGCTTACCGGCGGCGGGGAGGAGGAGGACAGCAGTGGCTCAGCTGATCTCCCGGTGGCCGTCGGTGAGCTCCTGTGACATCACCGGCGGCCACCGGGAGATTTTTCAATGGGTCCGCAGCGTTCTCCCGCGCTGTCAAGCGCTGAACACTGCGGACCCATTGAAGACAATGCATGTTTTGTGCGCTTGGGGACGCTTGCCGATTTTCCAAGCTCCCTGAGCGCACAAAAAATGCAACATGCTGCGTCCCGGGTGCGGATGCTGGACACCGGAAGGAGCAGATATCGTCCGCATCCACACCCGAACGCAACAAACGCAGGCACTATGCGTTCATATGTTAAACATAGGAACCGCAGTGCGCGTGCGTTTGACTGCGTATGGGAACGCAGCATACGCTGCTTTCCCATACGCAAATGTGAAGGCACCCTAAGGGTATCTTAAATTATCCTCATCCTGGGGGTCCCTAGGTTATCCCTGTCCCCAAGATTACCACTGAAGGTGGGGATGTCTTAGTCTCGTACCTTGCTATATCCCTAGAAATGATTCATCTATATGCCCCCTTCCCCCCTCAAAAGGGAGAGGGGCAGAAATGGAAAGGGAACACACAGACAAAACGGGCAAGGAAACAAATATAAAACAGCTCCAAGTCTTTTCCAGTAGGAGGCTTAACTGCTGCAATAGGAACAAATGCTTCAACTATTCAAAGACAAGCTCCTTCCATGTGGTCAGTATAGAGAATCTAAACTTTAAAGATATCACTTAAAATGATATCACTTCAGACCAAGGTCATTCATACCTGCCTCTCTACATTTATATAATTCAAATTACCAAAAATTAGTCCAGCTGCTGTAAGAGGGGAGGAGGGAGCAGAAGGACACCACACAGCAGGGGGAAATTAACAGATTGTAGTTATTAGGAACATTTGGACTAAATCAAAGCAGAAGAATGGGAAAAAACAGGATAGAAAGATAAGGCTTTGTGTGGACAAGTATAGATAGATATGTAATATGAATTCAGTAGGTATGGAGTGTAATACACAGGGTTACCGCCATGTACCAGAGCAAAGAGAGACGGATATGAAATATGAATTCAGTAGGTATGGATGTGGATACATAGGGTTACTGCCACCTATCAGTCCAAAGACAGACAGATGCAAATTATGAATTCATTAGGTATGGAGTATAATACACAGGGGTACCAACACGGGCCAGTGCAAAGAGAGACATATATGTAATATGAAATCAGTAGGTATGGAGTATAATACACAGGGTTACTGCCATGTACCAGTGCAAAGAGAGACAGATATGCAATATGAATTCAGTAGGTATGGAGCATAATACACTGGGTTACTGCCATGGACCAGTTCTTCACAATGTCCTCTCACATATATATATACAGTATATATACTATATATATATATATATATATATATATATATATATATGTACTGTGCAATCTCCACATTTTTCCTCCTCTGCATACTATCTAACATACTGTGCCCTCACAATTAGAGATGAGCAGACGCCTGAGTGTTCCAATGTGGCTCAATCTACTGAATGCGTGGTGCTTGCCAAATTTTTCGATGAACAATTTACTGAACACCCCGAACACCAGATGATCTGTTCACCATAGCTGGTGACCAGATCAGGTCAGCTGATTGTGACTTCATTGTTATGCTGACCAGATCAGCTGACCGCGCAAGAGTGATGTGCATGGTCAGCTGATCTGGTCACTATAGTAATCACTTCAGCTGATCTGGTCACTTGTATATACCTCAGAAATGAGTGCTTTATTCTAATTCAAAAATGTGTCTTATACCCAGTAGTTTTAGAGAAAACCTGGAGATCCCACAAGTAATTTTGCTCCAAAAAACACTTTATTGAGAAACACACAGGTAACAATTAAAAAACCAAAAGGTCATGACAACAGGATCACAGAGAAAGGAACGATTAAATAAGACAAATTACACACCTCCTGATGCAGTGCCTTGCATGGCACGAAACATGTCGGGGTTCTGAGCCATATTCCTGCTAGATCCTTAATCTGGTCTCCATAATGGGTAAGTGCCTTGATCTCTGAACTTTTGAGCTTGTTGCTGGGTTTTTATTTATTTTTTTTTTGTGTATGGGCTGCACTGCTGGTTAGGTTAGGGCTAAAAGGTGTAATTTACACCACCCTCTGCCGCAGATGATTTTCGCCTTTCCTTCTCCTTCAACTGCTCTGTTATGTGGCATTACCTTATCCATTGTGCTGTTTGTAACCGGTTTGATCTTTAGCTGAGGTTTTGGCTCTAGGTTTCTTCCTCCACTTGTCTTATTTAATCGTTCCTTTCTCTGTGATCCTGTTGTCATGACCTTTTGGTTTTTTAATTGTTACCTGCGTGTTTCTCAATAAAGTGTTTTTTGGAGCAAAATTACTTGTGGGATCTCCAGGTTTTCTCTAAAACTACTGGGTATAAGACACATTTTTGAATTAGAATAAAGAACTCATTTCTGAGGTATATATAGTCTGTAGAGTTCCTAATGTGTTAAAAAGATGGGCTTTCTGTGTTTCCCCTGTTTTGTTCTAATGATCTGGTCACTTGACTTGATTACTATAATGACCAGATCAGCAATCTCTGGTCTGGGTGTATGGTGACTTGCTGAGGTCACCCACCATTCAGGTAAGCATGGTAACTTACTTAAATGTTGACCGCAGTTTACCTCAGTAAGTCACCGCACATCCTGACCAGAGCTCACAGCTTGTTTATTCAGTGAATGGAGGCTGCAATGAGGATGCTATATTCTTCATTGTAGCCTCCATTCAAAAAGACATCGCAGAGGATCATGGAGGGGTATGAGAGTGGAGGTGTTAATAAAGATAGAGTCACTAAATGTCTTTGTGTTTTTTTCTAATATTTTTTTTATGTGTATTGTGTCTTTTTTACTATTTACTTGAAATTCTTAATGACAGGGCCTAACTTGGCCCAACATCAAGAATTTTGGCTGGTTAGTGAAGTGAATATGCAGAAAGCTTCATGGGCGGGACCGGAAATTAGTGACAGAGAGCGTGGGAGAGCGGAACCGGAAGCAAGCAAGCAACCGCAGACTGGTAAATGAAATGATCTCTGTGTGTGTCTGTTTGTGTGTTCACTGTGCTGAATGAACTTTGTCAATTTCTGTCCGGATTTGAAATTGGCGAACATGTTCGAGCAAAGTTCGCTCTTCTGTACTCACAATCTCCCCCCCATGGTGCCCACCATCTATACTGTGCTCCCTACTAGAGATGAGTGGTGTTCGACTCGAATTGTTCGCCAATCTCAAATTCGAGTTGTTTTGGCGGTGTTCGAAGTCATTCGCCGAATTCGAACAATTTGGTTCAAATTCGGCAGTTCTAGAAGCTGTTTGATTTTGGTTCGAAAATGCGGCAGATGCGGTCAGAAAACCGCAACTGCCGCATTTTCAGCCAAAATAAACAGCTATCAAGTAAAATAAAGTGTTAAAAAAAATGTATGCTCACCTGTCCGGTGGTCCACCGATGGCTCCGGCAAGGTCCTGTTGCTGATAGGACCCGTGGTGACATCAGAAAACCGGTCACAAAACCGGTCACATGACCAGAGTTCCCGCGATAACCGGTTTTGCGACGTCAAAACAGATCCTATCAGCAAGAGGACCTTGCCGGAAAGGTTAAAATAGACATTTATATATTGTGAACACTTTCTTTTACTTAATTAAGTAAAAGAAAGTGTTCAAAATATAAAAATGTCTATTTTAACCTTTCCGGCAAGGTCCTCTTGCTGATAGGACCTGTGGAGACATCACATAACCCATGCCCATGACCGGAGTTCCCGCGATAACCGGTTTTCTGACGTCACCACAGGTCCTATCAGCAACAGGACCTTGCCGGAGCCATCGGTGGACCGCCGGGCAGGTAAGCATATATTTATTTTTATTTTTAACACTTTATTTTACTTAATTTCACTTCCGCAATGTATTTATATACATTGCGGAAGTGAAACAGCACCACATAGCTGTTTTTTTAGTGTTCCGGGGTGTTCGATGGTGTTCGACGAACATTCGACGAACATTCATCGAACACCCCGCCGGTTCGACGAATCGAACACAAACACTAGGGTGGTGGCTCATCTCTACTCCCTACTGTCCTCTCATAGTGTTAATCCCATACTACCTTGTCTCTAAACTGTGCCCCCTCTTCATACTTTTTGCCCCTCTGCATATTTGCTCACAGTTTTCTTTATACGCTGTCCCTTCTATGTATATAGGGATGTTATATTGCATCTAACTATGGCGGCCGTCACACTCATCAATATCGTGAGCGATATCGTTAGCGATCACGTGCACGCGCGATCGCTAACGATATCGCTCACATCGCTGGTGAGATGTCACACAGACAGACTCACCAGCGATGTGGAGCAGCGAGATCGCTGGTAACTATGGTACACATCGGGTTACTAGGCGCTGCGCGGCGCTTAGTAACCCGACGTTTACCATAGATACCATCTCCCAGCATAGGCTGTGCCGCTGGGAGATCGTTCATCATGGTGTCACACACCACGATGAAGCAGATTGTTCAAGCGTTTATCGCTTGATATGAGCTCCGGCTCTCATATCTGCGATGTCACGATCAAGCGATTTTACATTGTAAAATCGCTTGATTGCACACAGCGATGCACAAACGATATCGCTTAAGCGATCAAAAAGCAGATCGCTTAAACGATATCGTGCATTAAATTGAAGCGTGTGACTGCCGTCTATGTAAAATGTTTTACCATATATTTTCAGACAATTGATCAAATACATATCCCGAGTCCCTAATGTAGCCAGGTACTTTTTGGGTAAGTGGCTGTAAAATAGAATCCGGCGACTCACCCTAATTTTTGGATAACAATGCGATTCCCAACATTATGTATTTAATGGGTATGGGATATTTTGTCCCTTTGTGCACCTTAGGTAGTTTGCGCAAAATTAGGATAACCGGATTACTCATGATTAGATAGTCAACCTGTTTCTTAGAAAAGATGCCCAAATGAAAACCTTCATTAATTAACTTTGTAATGAGAATGAAAAAAGATTTTGTAGGTTTATCAGGAAGAGGCACATAAGTACTGGAGTCATGTAACATTTCATCAATTTGGGTGTTTGTCTGGCTTTTTAAATGTTATATCCAGCATATTAAATAGTTCGGGTAATGCTTGTTTCATACCAGGAGTCAAATTGGACTTCATAGGTTTCATTTAGATTTGATTTTGCAACACTTTAAGATCTTTTTCCACAGCTTTTTGGAATTGATCCATGCATTCAGAGCATGTATACATAGGGTAAAAATATAGATTTTTGGGTGCGAAATTGGATTTGTTGTTAAACATTCATCCACATAAAAGGTATCCAGATTCTCGAGCTGGAGAGCTATGAATTGATTCTGGAAGTCCAATTCACGGGCAAAGGTTACACATATGAAAGATATCATTATTAACATTTTCCTCCGAAAAAAAGTTTGTTTTTTTTACAGTCAATAAACACATAAAATTGGTGATGTCTAAGATTGTGGAAAAATTGGGGACATTACTACCATCTTCCACTACCACTTCCTTATCCGTCGGGTTTTCACACTGACCGATCATTCTAGGTTTCCTACCCGTTTTCTTAGTTATTTTGAAGATTTGTAAACATTTTGTGTGTTAACATATCTTGGTGGTTCATGTGAACGATTGTTTGTAACCTCAGAGACCGAGTCATAGGCGGCCGTCACACGGAACGATTTCTTGCCCGATATCGTTTAAGCGATCTCCTTTTTGATCGCTTAAGCGATATCGGGCAAGAAATCGTTGCATGTAATCAAGCGATTTACGATGTTAAATCGCTTGATCGTGACATCGCTGATCTGAGCTCCGGTTCTCAGATCTAGCGATGAGCGATTTGACGATCTGTCTCATCGTGGTGTATAACACCCCGATGAGCGATTTCCCAGCGCAGAGCCTATGCTGGGAGATGGTAACTATGGTACACGTCGGGTAACTAAGCGACGCGCGGCGCCTAGTTACCCGATGTGTACCATAGTTACCAGCGAGATCGCGGCTCCACATCGCTGGTGAGTCTGTCTGTGTGACATCTCACCAGCGATGTGAGCGATATTGTAAGCGATTGCGCGTGCACGTGATCGCTTACAATATCGCTATAGATATCTCAGCGTGTGACGGCCGCCTAAGGGCTACGTCACACACACAGATATCTGTGCAGATATTGTTCGCAGATCTCTGGTTGCTGTGAAATCATGGACATCTTGTTCCATGTTGTGGCTGTGTAGAAATGTAGCAATGTGTCCATGATTTCACTGCAACCAGAGATCTGCAAACAATATCTGCACAGATATCTGTGAGTGTGACGTGGCCCTAAAACATTCACATCGGAAGATTCTTGTTCAGACGTGCTGAAATTAACTCGATTAGATTGCCATGGTTTGCTATTAGGAGTTTTATTTTCAGAATTGACCTAGGAAAATGAGGAGTTTTCAAATCTTTATTCCAATTATATGTATGGGTTAATGAATTGTCAATTAAATTCCTCTGAAACGTGCGCTTCTTATTAGACATTATGATTTCTTCTAATTTTTGTAATAGATTGTCCAGTTCTGTAGGATTATATTTGGTTTGTAGCAAATCTTTGGCACTATTAATTTCTTATTGTATGTTTTTAAGTTTAGTTTCCTCATATTTTGATAACCAGACATGAGGTTTAACGAGCAATTGCTCAGTATTTCATTTCATGGATTAATTTAATCAGAGTTATTCATCATACTTGGTATTTTTTCAATCTTTAACCCTGGGGTATGATGCTTTGATCACCATATTTTTGTATGATGGTATAGTCTCACCACAACTTAGCCTTGTTTATCATTAGTTTCTCCATATGTCTCATATTTTCAGTGATTGAAGAGAACACCACTGAAACATGATCCTTTTCATTGAACACTAAAGCTGCTCTTTTCTCATGGCTTTTTTTCATAACGCAGTAAGAGACTTAAAAAGTCACTTGTACTAAACAACAGTATATGTCTGACTAAGTACTGAGGATATAGAGAGAGAAAATGGAAAAAATATCAGCTCACTGTTGTATATGATCCAGTATGAATGGAACCATATCCTGAGACACCATTTCAAAGGAAAAGAAATTGTTCCAGTTCCACAATAATAAAGGTTTAACTTTTATTTCAATGCTCATAATATATCTTTTGGAGCTATGCACTTTATTTTTTATCATGACAGACATGTTTCAAATCTACTGGTGTTGAAAGATTGAATGGACTTCCCAGAGGAAGTGATGACCAAAGATGCCTACTTATCAGAGAGGCATTCTGGATTGTTCATTTGGATTTAAGAATCTCTAATGGTCCCTTTACACGCGGCCACAGGAAGGTAGAAACCGGCAGGCATCGGACACAATTGTGCCTGTTGCCTTGAAAAGACCACGATGTGGCGGCGTGTAGTTCAGGACTTTCCTTCCTGTGTCTTCCCTGAAGGAAGGAAAGTCCTGAATTACACGCCGCCACATCGTGGTCTTTTCAAGGCAACAGGTACAATTGTGTCCGATGCCTGCCGGTTTCTACCTTCCTGTGGCCGCGTGTAAAGGGACCATTAGAGATTCTTAAATCCAAATGAACAATGATGGGTGAACCTGAAATGTAAAGCTCGGGGTCCATTTAATTTTTTTTTTTCAATTCTGGCCTAAAACTGCATTTTTTTTTCAATGTGTTGATGTGCATCTCCTGGCGCAAAAAAAACACCAAAACTGAGACATGGTTTTTGCCATGGATTTCATGCTTTTTTGTTGCAATTTTAGCCTAAAACTGCACGCATTGTGTTGAATTTGTTCATCTGTATCTCCTGGCCCCAAAAAGCACCAAAATCACCACACAGTTGAGCTCTTTTTATAAAATTATTCCTTGAAATAATTAAAAAAAAAATGACTTGGGGCTTTTTTGTATGCCAGCAGGCAGCAATGGACTGCTCCCTATCTCCAGCTGCCTAGTTTCACCTGGCTGGATACCAAAAATATAGGGAAGCCCTTTTTTTAATTATTTAATGAATTTTATGAAATAATTAAATGAAATGATGTGGGGCTTCACCGTATTTTTGGTTTTAAGCCAGGTACAACTAAGCAACTGGGGGCTGGAATCCTCAGCATAGTCCCCCACTGCAAATTGGGAAGAGTTCATAACCTCCAGATATTCCAGCAGTTCTAAACTGAAGGAACCTTAAAATCTCTCTTAAAAAACCTTTAAGAAAGCTTTTAAGCTTCCTCAAAATTCCAGGTGTTGGACATCTGCAGGCTGTCAACCTTTGGAAGAGTTCAAAACCTCTAAATATGCCAACAGCAGTGAACTCCTGGAACATTAAAATCTCCCTTAGGGTACCTTTACACGTCGCAACTACGGTGTGGAAACTGAGAGGCAATCCGTAGTTCCATCACCGTTGACGTGAAATTTCTACGAAATTGCGGCATGTATTTGTGGAACCTGGTGGTGATTTTGAAAGTTGCTCCCAGTTGCGATTTCAGAGCACTGTTAAAAAACCAGACGCAACCTTGAAGGTGAATTTCCCAGGTTTTGGCATGTGAACGAGCAATAGAGATGGAATCAGCGTCGCCTGCTGGACACCACGCCCGTCAGTGATGATTGGTGGGGGCTACTGTGTTACCATTGGCTGTCCCTTCACAGGGCGACATATTTGAAGAGCTGTCCATTCACACTACACAATTGCAATGGCGTCATGTATTAGCCAGCCTTCCTGCGTAGGCTGGCCAATCATGACGCTATTGCGTTGTCTAATCAGCGTGTTTGCGGTGCGAAATACACAAGTCTGTCACGCCTATGTTCTTGCAGCGCTGAACATGTATGCCCACATTCCTTTGGGGATTGCGGCGTGTGAAGCGGCGTCGGCAGTCAACCGAATGTTTCCCACTGTTGGCTTGGGAACTTCCGGGACGACACATCGCCTTAGGTTGAGAGCGAAATTGCGGCGTTCGGAGGCAACCATGAAAAATGTGCATGCACACATTCAGTTGCCTTCGATCGCCGGCAAAAGTTGCGGCGTGTAAAGGTATCTTTAAACATCATTGTAAGAGAGCTTTGAAGCTTCATCAAGTTTCAAGGTGTTGGGACATCTACATCTCTGTAAATCTTTGGAAGAGTTGACAACCTCCAGATGTGCCAACAACTGTGAACTTCAGGAACCTTAAAATCTCCCTTAAACATCCTTTTATGGTTTGCAGCCAAAACAGCTGCTGGAAGATCTGGTGGATGAGAACGCTGGTAATCGTAAAGGGATCCTGTCACTTCCAAAACACCTCCTAAGCTATCAAAACATGTCCCTGCAGCATATTATCACTAATCTCACACTCCTTTTGTCTCCTAAAAGCATCCTGTGAAAGTGGATAAAAACGTTTTAATACTTACTCATTAGTGATTATAATTAGCAGGGGCTATATTCTTTTGTCCCTTAGGGCGTGTTGTTTTGCAGCCTAAATGATCCACCCTCTCTCTGTGCTACTGTGATGTGGAGCTGAAGGCAGGACTAATGATTTGCATTCTGTGAGTGACAGAGAGGGGGGACTAAAGAATATAACCCCTGCTAATTATAATCACTAATGAGTAAGTATTAAAACGTTTTTATGCACTTTCATAGGATGCTTTTAGGAGACAAAAGAAGTGTGAGATTAGTGATAATATGCTGCAGGGACATGTTTTGGTAGCTTAGGAGGCATTTTGGAGGTGACAGGATCCCTTTAAGGCTACTTGAGTGCACAACCATTATGAATTTAAGGGAGTCTTTAAGAGAGTTTTTAAGCTTTCTTGACTTTTCAGCTGTTGTAGCTGATGGATAGATAGATAGATAGATAGATAGATAGATAGATAGATAGATAGATAGATAGATAGATAGATAGATAGATAGATAGAGAAATAGAAGAAAAATGGTATAGTCAAGGTAAAGTCAAAAGCAGGAGTCTGGTATGTTGAGGCTGGCAAGGGCCATGGTTATTGGCCTTCCCCAGCCTAAAAATAGCAGGCCGCAGCCACCCAGAAGTGGTGCCTCTATTAGAGGCACCACTCCTGGCACTTCACCCTGGCTCTTCCCGTTGCCCTGGTGCATCGGCAAATGGGGTAATGGTTTATGGGGTTGATGCCAGCTAGGTAACGACAGCTTTCATCAAGCCCAGAGGTTAGTAATGTTGAGTCATCAATCAGATACCCAACATTACTAACCAAGTCAGTAAGGACACAAATAACCACAACAATAAATACTTTATTTGAAAATAAAATCCTTTTTCAATCTTTGTTTTTACAAATTAATTTTTTTTTACATTTTACTAGTCCACAAAAGCAAACAAACAAAACACATGAAAGAAGAAAAATAAAATAAAATGAAAAACCCAAAAATTTCAAAACAAAAAAATCCTGAAATAGTCCAGAGTTTCCGCTGGAGTCCTTGAATCCAATGTAGTGGAAGATAACGATCCTGAAAGACATAAAAAATAGAGTTAGTAAACAAATAAAGACAGGAGACAATCCCTCATTAACCATTTTATTCCCTACTGTGACAGTCACATAGATGTCCCACAAAGTCTCAGACAACCAGCATGTGGGGGGCATGATTAGTGATTGCATCCCTCATAAGCTGAGAGAGCAGGAACTGCACAGCTCACTGAAGTATACCGAGCAGTGATATGACAAAAGTTACTAGAGTTCAGACTTGCAGGGTGAAACAGTGGTTATTCCACAAGTTTTAACTGTAGCACCTTCAGTGATGTCACAAGACCGCTGAAGATATATCTTCGGCTACCTGCAAGATCGCATGAGAGATGTCTTGCACTACCCACTGGATCTCGCTGACAGCGATAGACAGTGCATGTGATGTCACTGAGGACACTACAGTTCAATCCAACAGAAGTGAGTGTTGTGCTTACAGCCCAACACCATGCAGGATGATTGACATTTTCCAGTGAACACCAAGTTTGGCATATTCAACATTGGCACCCTGTGCTCTTCATGGATGGGATCAGGTTCTGACTGAGCACATTAACAGACATGACAGAGCCTGGAGATGCTGTGGAGAATGGTCTGCTACCTTTAACATCCTCCAGCATTATCGGTGTGGGCACCAATGTTTGACCAGACTTCTCCTAACAGTATTGGCTGGCTTCCTTGTAATCCCATGTAATTCACTCCTGGCTGCCATTTTACTATACCATAAAAGTCCATAAAAAGGTAAAAAAAAATCCTTATATTCACATCTCTGGTTCCTCCACTACTTACAACTAACCGTCTGATCCTTGTCGTGTCTTTAGATCGGCATTGGTGTGTAAGGTAAACCCTTTGCACTGCTACCTTTGCAGGCGCATGAACAAAACCCAGCTGGGCCTAGCAAACCTAGAAGCCTCAGTCTAGCAACTTGAATCTCTGCAAGTCCTCGGTACCGATCCAAACGTACCATAAGATCTGGATGGTTCACAGTGAATAACGGAGAGGCCAGAGAGGTGAGCTATGAGGTGAATATAAGGATTTTGTTTTCAGTTATTATGCTGTTGGGTCGAAAAGACCTGAGAGTGTCGAGCCCCAGGCCCTGGGGTACTCGGGTACCAGGCTCGGTGGTTGTTCCAGGGATGTCACGGGTGGCAGCGCCTGATCCCGTGGCCTGGGTGACACTTCAAAAAGGGATATATTTACAGGGGATAAGAGTTTTTGTCATGCGATGCCACCTATAGTACCTGGTGATGGGTCACCAGCGCTGCCACAGTCCACCAGAGGTAGATGGTAGTGCGGCTAAGTTGGCAAAGCCCCCTACAGGTAGGGCTGTTCCTCCGGGGCAGCATTCCTGGAAGGGAACAAGTTGATGTAGGAAAACACACGTAGACAAACTCACTTTCTCCTGGGTACTTTACTGTCAACTTGTAGCAGCATCACACAAAGTTCACAGTTCAGCAAGATGTTATAATAACAGGTAGCTTTACGGGTGGCTGCAAGTGGATCCCAGATGGTATAGTGCAACCCGTGGTGTACCATAGTTGACGAACCCGTGTCCTTTCTTCCCCGCCTAGGATGGGCCTATACCCAATGGCTCCGTGTAGGTAGTATTGGGGGTCTTCTCCCTCGTGGTGAGGAGGCAGGCAGACCGCTCCATCTGGCAGGGTGCTGTGGCTATATATGGACCACAGCAGCCGGTTGCCGACTGCAAATATGAACTCTGGCTGGATCCTCGGGCCCGGCTTTCCCGTGGTGGACTGGAGAATCCCCTGAAGTATGGTCGCTTCACTCTGAGTATCTCCCGTTCTCTCCAGGGCCAGGACTTCTCGCGTTGGGCACCCTCTTTCAGGATCTCCTCAAGATCCCTTCTTCTTTCCTCCGGATTGGCTTGAAACCGTCCGGGTAGCCCTTCCGCCTCGTTCCACACTCTTTTCAGCTGTCCTCACTCCACTCCTCCTCCTCCAACTAACCGCTCTTGATCCCCCCTGGAGGTGAATATATCTCCCTCCCCTGGTAACCTCCCACTCCTATTCTAATGTGGGAGTGCAGGAATAGGTCCCACCCACCAACCTAGGGTCCACATACAGCTGGGGAAAGTACATCTCTTTTACGGGTGCAATACCCCTCTGTGACGCCTGACTACGTGGGGCGCCACAAGAGTGTAACAGGAGACTTTGAATTTGTAGAGATTAACTTCTCCACACATCGAACTTCCCCGGAAAAGAAGCAAGCACAACCCAAATTAAAATTGTGGATGATATGCATATCTTTACTTACCTTTCCAAAGGATTGCCTTTTTGTATAGTCCATATCTGATCTAGAATAGAGTCTTCTGCATCAGATTTTTATATAATTATGTTTTACATATATTGGACCTTGCATTGAGCAGATAACCTCCCTAAAAGTCTGTCTACTTTTCAACATAATTTTTGTTGCTTCTAATCAATTTTACTCTATAAGATTACATAGTCTTTCATAAAATATTTAGGCCAATATTCATTCAAATGCCTTTTCATCACTTTCCTGCTTCTCAGCTAGGTAGACTATTTTAAAGGGATTCGCATAATTACAGCCTAGGCAGCGCCGTGCAGAGCAGGGAGGCCCTGCATAGACCATGAATAGAAGATCACGCCCATTAGGGCATAATCTTATGACAAAGAGGCACATTTAGAACACGCCCTAGGGGCTAACGAATATATTCCCTGCTAATTAACATCACCAATGAGTAAGTTCTAAAACGTTTTTCTCCAGTTTCACAGGATGCTTTTCTGATACAAAAGGAGTGCGAGATTAGTGATAGGATGCTGCAGGGATGTGTTTTTGAAGCTTAGGTGTCGTTTTGGAGGTGACAGGATCCCTTTAACATATTTTAAGTACAAATCACAATGTGTAAATAGAATAAATATTTACTGCTTAGACTCCACTGAAAAGAACACGTATTGCATAAAGAATAAACGTACATTACTACCGAGTTATTCTATTTACTGTACAAACCATCAAATGCTGTGTAAACAATCGCTGGAGCATTGATTGCACATTTACACTTGTTATTCTCAGATAGCTGCTCAGCAGGTAACATAGTGAGACTTAGAAAATATGCCATTATGTAATTTTTGGTTTGACATAAAGCATAAAACCTTTTAGAACCATAACACAACTCATTTTAGATCTGTTCAAACTTTAATCACACATCTTGCAATACATATTTATAAGAATGTTAATGTCTCTTTTATTCAGTCAATTTACCAAAGTGTCAGCTGAGCACTACTTTGCCTACAGAATGCTAAAAAATTATTCTCATATTATTTAGCATATACAGTAGGGTTCATGTATAATTGGACACTCACACAAATTTAGTTTTTTTAACCTGCTTACTGAAATATATTCAAGTTATACTTATATAATGGCCGTGGACATAAAGTCAAGACTTTTACTTTCATTTGAGAGTATCCACATTAAAATTGGATGAAGGGTTTACGAGTTTCCGCTCCTTTTTATGTGGCATTCTGGTTTTAAAGGGACCGAAAGTAATTGGACAATTGACTTAAAGGTTGTTCCATGGGCAGGTGTGGGTAACTTGTTCATTATTTCATTCTCAATTAAGCACACAAAAGGCCTTGAGTTGATTTGAGGCATGGTGCTTGCATTTTGAAGATTTTTGCTAAAAAGAAAACATGTGGTGAAAGGAGCCCTCCATGCAGGTGACACAAGTCATCCTTTATCTGCGAAAACAAAGATAAATGATCTGAGAAATTGCTAATATATTAGAGTAGTGGCAAAATCCCAGCTTGGTACATCCTGAGAAACAAAGAAAGCACTGGTGACCTCAACAATGGAAAAAGATCTGGACACCCACAGTAGACAGTGGTGGATGATCACAGAATAGTTACCTTGGTGAAGAGAAACTCCTTTACAACATCCAACCAAGTGAACAACACTCTCCATAATGTAGGCATATCAATATCCAAATCTACCATGAAGAGAAAACTGCACAAAAGTAAATACAAAGGGTTCACTTCACGGTGCAAGCCACTCATAAGCTTCAAGGATAAGAAAGCTAGACTGGACTTTCCTAATAAACATCTTATAAAAAGAGCTCAGTTTTGAAAGAACACTCTTTGAACAGATGAAACCATAATCAACCTCTACCAGAATGATGGAAAGAAAAAGGAATGGCGAAGGCATGCATGGCTGCCAATGGCACTGGGTCCCTAATGTTTATTGATGAAATGGCACAGGACAGAAGCAGACAGATGAATTCTGGAGTTTTTAGGGACATACTGTGTGCTCAAATTCTGCCAAATGTAGCAAAACTGATTGGTCGTTGTTTTGATAATACAGTACAATGACCCAAAACACAAAGCTGAAGCAACACATGAGTTTATTAACACAAAGAAGTGGAATATTACTCAATGGCCAGGTCAGTCACCTGATCTCAACCCAACAGATCATGCATTTCACTTGTTAAGGATTAAACTTCAGACAGAAAGGCCCACAAACACACAGCAACTGAAAACCGCTGCAGTAAAGTCCTGGCAGAGCATTAAAAAGGAGGAAACACTACGCCTGGTAATGTCTGTGAGTTCAAAACTTCAGGCAGTCATTGCCAACACAGGGTTTTCAACCAAGTATTAGAAATGTGCATTTTATTTACACATAATTTGTCCAATCACTTTGGTGGCTCGGAAATGAAGGGATTAAGTTAAAAAAAATGCTTTAGGCTGCCTTCAGACTTGCAGATGCCTCCGCAGCGTTTTACAGAGGCATCTGCAAGTATCTGCATGCAGACCGCGGCCCCTATGTTTATAATGGAGCGCACGGCGGTCTGCAGATGCTTGCAGACCGCCGTGCGCTCTCATTGCCCGCCATCAGTGATTTGTGCGCAGACGGATGCCTGCGCACAAATCACACACTCTCGCCCGCACCAGGGACGCAACATCTCGGGTCCCTGGTGCGGACGAGAGTGTGTGATCTGTACGCAGGCATCCGCCTGTGCACAGATCACTAATGGCGGGCAATGAGAGCATCTGCAGACCGCCGTGCGCTCCATTATAAACATAGGGACCGCGGTTTGCATGCAGATACTTGCAGATGCCTCTGCAAAACGCTGCGGAGGCATCTGCAAGTCTGAAGGCAGCCTTAGTTCCTAACATTTTTATACAATGATTTTGTTCAATCCCCTGAATTAAAGTTAAAAGTCTGAATTTAAACTGCTTCTGAATGGTTTTGTTCAAAATGCATTGTTGTAATGTACAGGGCAAAATATGTACACATTTTGTTCTGTCCAAGTATATATTCTACGTTTATGTGTAAATAACACCTGGTATACAAATCAATCTACTATAGAATTAAATACAATGTAGACCTCAGTTAAACCATAAATTGATATTTGTAATCTCATGGGAAACATAAACCAATACAGATTTTTATATCTATTATAATACTTACCTTGAATTGTCTTTCATTCACCTCTGTCTATGTGGCGCCCCACTACATAGGTGCCAAAAAAGGGGTACTGCACCCAGAAAAGCGGTGTAGTACTCCACTGCAGTTGGGACAATGGTCACAAGATGGAGCCCTAGAGCAGACACTCACACACTAGAATGGTGGGTGTGAGGAACCTTGGGAGGGTCTTAGCGACCACTAAAGGGAACCAGAGAGCTAAGTTGGAAAGTTGGAGAGTTGAGAGTCGGAGGAGGTGGAAGGTGAGACAGGCAGACAGCCTGCAGGAACCAAGAGGGCCATCTCGGCTGAGGGGCCCTGAGAAAGAACAGATCCCAATCAAACAGAGGAAGAAAGCAAGGAGACTCAGGAACGCAGAGTTAACTTGAGTGGGGAGCGAGTAACGGGTAGAGTTTGCCCCATAGGAAGAATCCCTGGTACCAGAGCCCGCACCTGTGAGTACTCCAAGTCTCACAGAAAATCCGCTAAACAGGGATATTATAAATACGGCCCTGACTCCCAAGGATCCCACAAGAGGGAAGCCAGAAAAGCAGTAGGCAGCTCCGGAATTCAACAGAAGGTTAACCCGACGGGTACAAAAGGGAGAGGAGACAGAACTAGAAGCAGCAGGAGGCCAGATTATCTACAGGAGATCAGGCTTCACACTGGGAACAGAAAAGAAGGAAAAGAAAGGAACATAAAGGAGGGTTCCATCTGCAGCCAGAAATCCCAATTGCAGCCAGGAGCATTCGCCAGTATACCATCTAATGAACTGTTGAACTGTAAGGCTGAAAGAAAGAGTTCAAATAAAGTTACCCGGTGAAGTAAAGCTTTGACTCAGCTGCATCCTTTCAATTACAAACTGTTTGCTTTACAACATCACTGCTCCGGTGGTCCAGTCCCGCCTGTGGGGACTATTCCATCCAAGCCGCAATACCACCGACCACCGGAGGACTGTGGCGGCACTGATGAACATCACCAGACTCAGCAGGTGGCGTCATGAAGACAACTTGTAAATAATCCCCTGTAAATATCTATCCCATTTTCAGTTCACCACCAGGGCTACGGCCTCGGGATGGCCACCCGTGACTTCCTGGACTGAGAGAGAGAGAGAACCCGAGAGCCGAGTACCCCACAGCACTGGGTGCGCGTCATCTATACGTGGCCGAATCCCACAATCAACCGTGATGACTGGAGTACTCTGGACACCATATTGGGATAACTAAGAGATGGGTCTCCCAATATGGTGATTGCTGAACTCCCAGGCCAACACTCTGCTCTTACCTGCCTGCTCTCAGCTGTCCGCAGCTAATCTCACCTACAGGACCTGCGGTGATAT
>JARQOC010000003.1:184431484-184481193 GCA_033576535.1 Allobates femoralis
AATTATACTTAACCAGCGAAGAAAATTCTTAATCAATCTTAGCTAGATAGAGAGAAGTAGGTAGCCTGTTCTTTATTCAAGCAGCCTCCTGCTTTGGGCAGAATAAATCTCATTGTAGATTCCCTTTAACTCCTTCACGACCAAGGACGTATACAGTACAGACCAAACGCTTGGACACACCTTCTCATTCAAAGATTTTCTATATTTTCATGACTATGAAAATTGTAGATTCACACTGAAGGCATCAAAACTATGAATTAATACATGTGGAATTATAAAATGAAACAAAAAGTGTGAAACAACTGAAAATATGTCTTATATTCTAGGTTCTTCAAAGTAGCCACCTTTTGCTTTGATTACTGCTTTGCACACTCTTGGTTTTCTCTTGATGAACCTCAAAGCAGCAAAGCACCCTCACACCATCACAGCTCCTCCTCCATGCTTCACGGTGGGAACCAGGCATGTAGAGTCCATCCGTTCACCTTTTCTGTGTCGCACAAAGACACGGTGGTTGAAACCAAAGATCTCAAATTTGGACTCATCAGACCAAAGCACAGATTTCCACTGGTCTAATGTCCATTCCTTGTGTTCTTTAGCCCAAACAAGTCTCTTCCGCTTGTTGCCTGTCCTTACCAGTGGTTTCCTAGCAGCTATTTTACCATGAAGGCCTGCTGCACAAAGTCTCCTCTTAACAGTTGTTGTAGAGATGTGCCTGCTGCTAGAACTCTGTGTGGCATTGACCTGGTCTCTAATCTGAGCTGCTGTTAACCTTCGATTTCTGAGGCTGGTGACTCAGATGAACTTATGCTCCGCAGCAGAAGTGGCTCTTAGTCTTCCTTTCCTGGGGCGGTCCTCATGTGAGCCAGTTTCTTTGTAGCACTTCATGGTTTTTGCAACTGCACTTGGGACACTTTCAAAGTTTTCCCAATTTTTTAGACTGACTAACCTTCATTTCTTAAAGTAATGATGGCCACTCGTTTTTCTTTACTTAGCTGCTTTTTTCTTACCATAATACAAATTCTAACAGTCTATTCAGTAGGACTATCAGCTGTGTATCCACCAGACTTCTGCACAACACAACTGATGGTCTCAACCCCATTTATAAGACAAGAAATCCCACTTATTAAACCTGACAGGGCAAGAAATCCCACTTATTAAACCTGACAGGACACACCTGTGAAGTGAAAACCATTTCTGGTGACTACCTCTTGAAGCTCTTCAAGACAATGCCAAGAGTGTCCAAAGCAGAAATCAAAGCAAAAGGTGGTTACTTTGAAGAACCTAGAATATAAGACATATTTTCAGTTGTTTCACACTTTTTTGTTCAGTATATAAATCCACATGTATTAATTCATAGTTTTGATGCCTTCAGTGTGAATCTACAATTTACATAGTCATGAAAATACAGAGAAACCTTTGAATGAGAAGGTGTGTCCAAACGTTTGGTCTGTACTGTATATACTTTTTATCTTGTGTACTGCACAATTAATAAAGAATTTTCACTTTGCAATACATTGGACTTGTGATCGCTTATTTCTCTTCTTTCTTGTAGAAAAAAAGTGACATTTTCTCTAGATTTAAAAAATTACATGTTTAAGGCAAATTGCAAGTCATCCTTAAAATTATACATTATCCTATAGTTACTAGATTCAGCTTTCCCTAATATACTTATTGTTATTCCTATTTTCTTATTAGTGTTATTGCTATTTACATCAATAGTGTCAAATTAGCCACCCCATACAAGGATGTATTATTAGTGGTTATTCATTTCAGTTATATCATTTCATTGAGACCCAGAGTAGAACCTTTAGTCAGTAAACTTTTTCTGTGTTCTATACCCATGCTATTGACGGTAATGCTGAAGGCTGTAGGAGACGTAAGTTTACACTGGAATGATGGTGCTGTTAGGTCCTCCAATTCACCCTGTCCAAATTATAGCTTGGATTCCAAGTATGTGACTTCACCATGTTACCACAGAAGAGAAGTCAAGTTGGGTAGTATCTAATATTAATAGGGTGATCCACAAATACCGTAAAACCGATTTTAATAATTAATTCCTATCTATTTAATGTAACAATGTAATCACTGTTCTAGCACAGTTTAATTAAAGATTCCCTACCATTGCCTAACTACTTCACTACTTTAACAGCTTTTTTACTACTTCCTCAGATTATCAAATTACCCAGCATCCTGCAGGTAAAAGATGAGAACAGCACAAATGACATCAGTTGCGAGCGCGGTGCTGGTCCTGCTTTCCTGCATGGTGCCAAGAAATCAGCATGCAATGACAGGGTGCTATCTTGCCAGCTCATTAATTCTGCCCACAGCCAGAAAGGGAGCACACTGTCACTTTGCATGTGGAGAGTCTATGGAGAGTCTAAATCGAAAGTTAACTTTTACAACTGCAAATTGATTGAATATAGTTGCGGTGACGTTACTAGAGAGAATCTACTAACAGAATCTACTGAACACACATCAGAGTTAACAACCAATGCATGCTCAGTAGAGCAGGGCCCAGCCTAGCCCTGAAACAGGCACCACTGATAATGGTTTATTTCAGGGAATGGGCGGATGCTGCAGTGGTGACCGCACCCTTTGCTCCTTGACACTTCATTTGAACATTCTAGCAAGCACTGGGATTCTTAAAGTATAGAAAGTAGTAAAGAATATAAAAATAAAGCAGAGAATGATAGGGGATTTTTAATCAAAGTGTACTATAAAAGTGATTAGATCATTACATTAAATAGAGATTGAGGATTAAAATAGATTTCACTTTTGGACCATTCCTTTAAACACAGAAGATTAAAATGACAGTTCGGCTAGGGTTACACTTAAAAGGCACTCCATTACCGGAGGCAGTTTTACCGTGTGTCTTCATACTATCTTTTGATAGTAAAATTGCAACCCTCATTCCGCATCTGTATGCATTAACGCATCCGGTTTTAGAATGTGGGTTTTTGCAATTTTCTAAACTGCATCCGGATCCAGATCCGGTACCGCAGATGTGACCCTAGTCTTAATCCAGAAAGAGGAGAAGAAAAGAAGAGCAACTCTGGGGGAACCACATGAGTGGTACCAAAATCACAGGTACATATTGTGAAAAGTCCTTCAATTTGTAGCATGATGAGCATATATCATAAATGTTATTACACTTTAATAGAATAAGTTTTCAGAGATATGAAAAACAAATTCTTTATCAAAACCATGAAGTCAAGTAGCTAACCATGAAGGAAAATATTTCATTTATAGTTTTCTAAGTAGATAAACTAATAATTGCTGATTATTGTAAATTGTAAGATCCTTTGGTAATTAATATTCTCTCAGGTGTACAATTAGTTATGGAAATATAAAACTTTGATTCTTTCACTGTTGTGTTTACACAATTACCAAATTATCATTCTACTACAAGACATATTGGGTGAGGTCTAAATGTCCATTGTATTACTCATCCAGTTAACTGATGGAGGTAATCACTTATATGTAAATGAACTGTCAATGGTGTGCCACCATTGGCAATCACTGGACTGTGAAGGTTATGGCTTAATAAGAAGGAAAGCACTTCACATGCTTTGATTTACTGGAAATAAAACAGAAAAGTCCTCTGAGACTATGAAGGACACTTGTTTCAGATAAAATGTCTAGACAGTAGCAATATATTTTCAACATTTATTATAGGAAAACTGCAAATTAAAACAGAGTGCCGTGAACGTTCCTCTGACCCATAGTTCAAAACCACTCTGTTAAGGAATAGACACATGACCTTTTAAATATACAAACTGAATCTCAGTGGTAAAGATTTACAGATAGGAATATAATGAAATCAATCACAAGTCACTGTTTTATTTATCTTACATTTTACTTTATTTATCCAATTAATTCAGAGTATTTGAAATAATAAATTATATCAAACCACTATTCCTGCACGATAGCGAGAGACATGGCAGAAGATCTTCATACAACGAATGAAATAATGGCATGCAACAGTTATAACCAAAAATCTAATAATATTGCATAATCAAAATTTATGAAACATTCTCAAAATGTATAAAAGCTGTATATGTTTATTTACATTTTAATATAGGCTATAAATTTCCTTGCGGATTATTTTAACGGATGGTTCGATACTCTATTTTAAATATTCATTGAGTTTGAAAACATTCATGAAGTTTATATTCGTGAAATATAACTGTGATATGAATGCTTCTAGTTTGCCTGGAAAATCTCATAAAAAGAGATATTTGTAATCTATTTCTTTTACTTACAAAATCCCCTTAAGGTTGGATTGGGTTGGCTTTTATTACGATGTAATGATTTTTCCAAGTATCAAATTATAGCTGACATTAGAAAATATTAAAAATAATTCTTTAGAGATATGCACATTTTCAATGACATTGTAAACTGTCAATTGTCTCCAAAGTTGAACACTTCCTGGGTACTTATTTTAGGAGGGTCGAGGCAAGCAATTTGTGACTTTGAGAATTATGTCTAAAAAACCTGATGTAATGGCTAAAATGGATATTTGCCATGGAGTATGCATGTAATGGGCTTTATTATCACAAAGAGACAATATTTTTCTCACTTTTACTTAAAAGGTCATTGGACTTTCCACGTAGACAAGTTTTTCTCCAACAATTCAAAGACTGTTTATTGGGATAGAGGTACATTTTCATGATGCTTGTATTTTTTAGACATAGTAGTGTTTCAGAGCCTCATATTTCTTGGCTTGATCAGATTTTAACTTCAATAAATTTTTATTAGAGTGCAGTCAATATACAAGAAATGGTTTGAACGCATTCAAGCGAAAAAAGGCTGTACAGCACTACAGATAAACACAGATCAACAATTTACAACTTTTCATAAGGGGAGGAGAGGGGGGAGGAAGGAGGGGGAGGGACAAAGAAGAAGAAGAAGAAGAAATCAAGAAAGGGTTAGGAATAGAGCCAGATGTGAAATATGGGCGGTTAACTGGAGTATAATTTAGCTCAAGGTTATCAATTAAGTCTCCGCGTGAACTCGAATCAAATTATGGTAGCTGTGTGGCCGCCGGGTAAGATGCCCACATCTCCCACGCCTCCGCTATATACCTGCGTCTGGGTGCATTTAATGCCAAGTAGTATTCATGACAATAAATAAGATTCAATTTGTTGATGACCTCTCCCAGAGATGGGGGGGACACACTCTTCCAGGCTGCTGCTACACACAGTCTAGCTGCAATTAAGATATATGTTATCACATGACGAAGGACAGGAGGAAAGATATCTGCTCCTATATGAAGAATTGCAAGTTGTGGCGTCAGTGGGAGGCTGGTATCTGTGACTGAGCTCACCAGGCCAGCCACAAGCGTCCAGAATTGTGATATCTTGGGGCATTTCCACCACATGTGGACCAAGTCTCCCTTTTGTCCACATTGTCTCCAACACAATGGGGAGCCTCCTGAACCAAATCTGGCTAGCCTGGATGGGGTGGTGTACCAACGCAAATGAAGCTTCTTAAGGGACTCCAAGTGGTTAATGCATTTCGTCGTTTGTATTACACAGCTAGTCGCACTTTCCCACTCGTCTATGTCCGCCGAGAAGCCCAGATCATCCTCCCACCTGATCATTGAAGGCAGTTTACCTGATACGTTGTGGGTTAGGATACTTTCATAAATGAGAGATATCCCCCTCTTAAGCGATTTGTCAGAAAGGAGGTAGCGTTGGAGAGGAGATGGTAAAGGGTGTGTTAGGTCGTGTAAACATTGCGAGGATACAAGAAAGTGACGGACCTGGGAGTATTGTAGAAACGTCTTAAGCAGTCCTATGTTCTTTTTGCTAAACTGCTGAAAGGACAGTATCTTTCCATCTCTCAAAAAGTCTCCAAGAGACTCAATTCCCAGGGATTTCCATGCGGATATGCACAAAGAGGGAATGTGTAGCTGGAGAGCCCCCAGCGGGATCTTCTCAGGGGAAACCTGGACCAGCTAGCCGGTAGTTGTTCCCACACTGATTTCAATGAGCGGATGGCAATTAGCGGGTGAACCACCCCAACTTTGCCAAGTCCCGTTCCCGCTAGAAGCTCCCCAGGAACCACTCCAGGGAGAATCTCCGACTCTATTTGAACCCATCCTAAATTTGACTGTCGGTTCAGCAGTTCTTTGGAAGCTTCTAGTATCGTGGCTCTCAGATATGCTTTGACGTCCGGGACTCCCATTCCACCCCCCTTAAGTCTCTGATACATCGTGTGTCTTTGGACTCTCGGCCTTCCTTTAGCCAGATGAACGCGTTTATCATTCTTTGTAGCTGTGAGAGTAATTTAGTAGGGTAGGTCAGTGGAAGACAACGAAAAAGATATAAGATTTTAGGCAGCCACATCATTTTAAAGGCCTGGATGCGCGCCATCCAGGATAATGGGGGAAACGGGCCGGAGTCTAGAGATCCCCTTAGAGAGTTTAGTAATGTTTGCAAGTTGGTTCGGGCTATTTGATGAGAAGCACACAGCATGATTCCCAGGTAGGGGATGCCAGTCAGGGCCCATGAACATGAGAATTTCAATTTTAGCTCTCCCAAATCTTCACCTGATAAGTTAATCGGAAGTGCCATGGATTTGCCCAAGTTCAGTTTATAATAGGAGACATCTGAGAAATTTGCCAATTCCCTCACTACTTCTGGGATTGATGTGATAGGGTCCGTACATGAAATTATGACGTCATCAGCATACAACCCGATAACGTGACGTTTATTTCGTATTTGTATGCCCGAGATTTGTAAGTTTGACCTGATCGAAGCAGCAAGAGGCTCCATTACGAGGGCAAAAATTAGGGGGGACAGGGGACAGCCCTGCCTCGTCCCATTAGTAATCGTAATAGGTTGGGACAGGTAACCCGACATGGAGACCCGAGCCCCTGGGTTGGTATAGAGACCTAAGATCGCTTTCAAGATTGGTCCAGAAAATCCAAATCTCTCAAGGACCCCCTGTAGGTATCCCCAGTGTAACCTGTCAAAGGCCTTCTCAGCATCCAATGACAGGAATACACTGGGGGTCCCCCTCGTCTCCACCACCCCGATCAGGTCCAACATGCGTCTAGTGCCGTCTCTTGCTTGTCGGCCCGACACAAACCCCACCTGGTCCGCATCCACCAAACGTGGCAACACTCTCGTCAGACGGGAGGCCAAGATTCTGGCAAATATCTTCACATCCACATTCAAAAGCGAGATGGGACGATAGTTGCCTGGCTGATCCGGGGGCTTCCCTGGTTTCTGGATAGTGACAATTGTGGCCTCCAGAGCCTCGACCGGGAGCTCTCCCTCAGATTGCCAGTGTTGGAAGAGACGGAGCAAGTAGGGCGCCAGGAGGGTCGAGAACGATTTATAGTATTCGCTGGAAAATCCGTCTGGGCCCGGAGCGGAGTTCAGCTTAAGGCCTTGGATGGTGCTCGTGACTTCTGCAAGTGTAAGAGGCTCGTTTAGGTCCGATAATACGTCTGGGGGAACCACCGGTAAGTCAATCTTAGATAAGTATTGTCGTATAGATTGCATTGAAGGCTGTGAAGTCTGGGGGTCGTCAGCTAAGTTGTATAGATTAGCATAGTATTCTGCCATAGTGTTTAATATCTTGGTTGGGTCTCTAATCTGTCTACCATCCTTCGAGGTCATGGAGGTCACCATAGTCTGTACCGTGCGTTTCTTAAGTCTTTTTGCCAGTATCTTTCCTGCTCTATCCCCTGAAGAGTAAAACTGAGTGTTAAGTTTCCTCATGTTGAGTTCATGGTAGTAGAGCAGTTGGGCTCTGAGTTTCATACGCAGATCTAGAATTTGAGAGGTCAGGCTCTGCGAGGGGTTCAGTTTATTAGCCTTTTCTAGTTTGGTAATTTGTTCGGACCATTCTCTCCAGAACTTTTCTCTTAATTTTTTCTGTTGGGAAGCTTTTTGTATGAGCAGACCACGGAGTACTGCTTTATGCGCACTCCATAGAGTACCGTCTGAGACTTCTCCATTATCGTTAAGACGGAAAAAGTCGCCTAAGTTGCCATTAAGTGAGTCAAGGATCTGCTGGTCTGAGAGGAGAGCTACATTCATTCTCCAACCGCGTGAGGCGCCACATGAACGTCCCAGCCTGATACTCAGATCAACAGGGGCATGATCCGACCAAGAGATCAGACCTATGCTTGCCGCCGAGCATCTGGTAAGGGTGGTGTCTCCCACCAGAAAGAAGTCTATCCTGGAATAGGATTTATGACTATTAGAGAAAAAGGTGTAGTCTCTTTCTTCCACATTCATGTAGCGCCACACGTCATGCAGTCTGAATTCCTTACATAATTCCGCTATGTCTCCCCCTCTTCTACCCGACCGTGTGGATGAGTCAAGTCTCGCCTCCATGACTTGGTTGAAGTCACCACATATAATCAAAGAGCCGACACCCGAGCCTCCCAACTTTTGAAACAGGGTCCTAAGGAATTTTTTCTGGCCAAAATTTGGGGCATATAGAGTTACGATGGTGAATTTTTCCCCGGAAATGTGACACACAAGAATTAGATATCTCCCCTGAGGGTCAGCCACTATTGATTCCAGCTGGAACTGGACTTTACCGCTAACCATAATGCACACTCCTGCCTTTTTAACAGTGGTATTAGCAAAGAATATATGCGGATAAGAAGAATTTCCTACCCTGTGGTTATCTTCCTTTAGTAGGTGTGTTTCTTGGATACAGAGTATGTCCGCCCCCAGCCTCTTAGTCTCCTTCCATAAGAAGGACCTCTTGTACGGGGAATTCAACCCCTTAACGTTCAATGACGCCATATTTAGGTTGGAATCAGATCCTGGCATGTCGGATGCGGACACCCGGCGAGTCACAACCTCCACTTGCAAGGGTTGGAAAAGGGTTAACGAAGTCTATACCTGGGAAGGCAAGAAGGGAAGTAAGGAGAGGGGGAGAATAGATAGCAGAGAGAGGAAGTAGATAGACAGTAGAAAAGGGAAGGTAGACTTGGGTTAAATATGGGAAGACAGCTATTTACAGCGTGAAATCAGCATAAATCAACAACAGCCCCTAAGGATTAATTAGAGATTAGGGACTGCACAAACATCAACACAAACATAAACATCCACATATATGTAAACGTAACTCTGGCTACACAGAATTGTCTATAGCCTCTGGGGGGATTGAAGAATCCGCCAAGCCCTTTCACTTCAGGTCGGAGGAACCGTAGTGGTCTACAGTTGGTGGGGAGGATCCTGGTCAAAGGGATCTCCGACTACTGTACGGAAGAAGAGCGGGCATAGGAAACATCTTAACCAAACTGGAGATTTCACCAACCAGACCAGCATTTCGTTCTCCCATATAAAAAGTATATCAGTTACTGTCTCTGTGATGAGCATCCTGAGGATCATCTCGGGTGGATCGGGGTGAGGTTGAGGTAGATGATGTTATATTCCATGACTTCAGTGCCTTCCTGAGCAAGGTGGGTGAGCTAAAGGAGTGCCTGGATCCCTTATATCGAAAATTGACAGCTGTGGGTGTCCCCCAGGCATACTGGATTCCCCTTTGTCTAAGTGTGCGACAACTGGATGCGAACTCGCGTCTCCTGGCCAGCGTTCCTGGGGATAAGTCTGGGTACGTTGCAACCCCTTCAAATGGAGGGGGTAATGTAGGATTCTCCCTCATAGCTCTTAAGAGTAGATCTCTTGCTCCTGGTCTCAGGAAAGAAACTAATATGTCTCTGGGGATCTCTTTAGGTAGTGAGGCTGGTTTTGGAAGTCTATAAAGTTTTACTACTTCAAGAGAGTCTGCGGAGGCGTGAGGCAGAACCGCCGAGAGGAAGGATGTCACCACCTCTGTCAAATTTTCTGCTTCCTGTGGTTCTGCCACTCCACGTATTTTAATGTTGTTAATCCGTAAGCCGTCCTCTAAATGGCACAACTTCGCCTGCACTGATCCCATATCTCTGTCTAAGGTGTCGTAGCTGTCTGCTAAGGTATTATGTGCAGATGCGAAGTCAGCCATCTTGGATTCCAGCCTTGTAGTTCTCTCCCCCATTGCAGCCATTTCTGCTCTCATCTCCTCCCTCATGCTCCTCATCTCACTAATCATGGTGTCTTTCATGTCACTTAGTATGTCCCGTATGTAGCGTTTGGTGACTGGGGAGTCATCAGTACTCACAGTGTCCCGCTCTGCAGATCTCCGGGGGGAGGGAGGAGAACGAGACAAGCCCCGAGATAGTGCTGAGTCCCGGGGGCTGGATGTGCTCCCAGCTTCCCTCGCGGGCGCCATCTTGGAGAGCCTCTGTGCCTCCGGCGGGAAGTAGCTGGTGAGCTTGCTGTCTGTCTCCCGGCGCCGGGAATTTGCCCTCGGCATGTCCGGGAGCTGCTGCCGACAGGGCGATCCTCAGGGAAGCTGTGCGGGTGCGGGTAATGCCGTTTAGTGCCGCGATGGCTGGTCTGTGTTGCGGAGCTCTCTCACCGCGCGTCCGACGCCATCAGCTCCTGGACACGCCCCGGCTTGATCAGATTTTAATATGGCCAATGTGTCAGTTTTTACCATCAGCATTCAAATTTGTTTTTTCTCTTATTGCAAAACAAAACAATGGAAGTTTCTGAAGTTGATCCTAATAATGAGTTAAAGGCTGACAACACTAGTGTGCCTTCAGTGTGCTTGCTGAGCTTCTCATGGACCCATAGATTTGAATGAGCCATTTTGAGCTGTGACTTAGATCAGAAGAGGACAGGTCTCTCTTATTTTTTTTCCAAGCACTCAGTCCATGAATGAGCATAGACATTTGAACAGCCCTATAGTTTATAATAGGGACATGTTCTATCTGAGTTAACTTGTATAGAACCTATATGGCAAACAAAGATGTCTGACTGAGGTCTAATCTTTGAAAACTACAGGTGTCACACTTGGACTAAGGAGATGTCCAGCAACTATGTGCAACAGTGGCACACGGACTAACGATGTCAGGTGCGCAACAATGAAAAAACAACAGACAAGGATACACCAAAGGGATAAATACAATGTAAGGCCCTGCTTATAGGGAACGGGAGAGAGGTGACCTCCTGCACTCACCTGCAGCTGCTCTGATCTCCCTACCATCCCTATACGAGTTTTTTCACCTTGTCGTTGAGCAGGAAACCTAAGTCCTCCACTGGCCCTGATGTTAACCCTCACTAGGGAAGGCTGGCAGGAGCACTAGTCCCTTCGACTACAATAAGAAACATGAGGGAAGGGGAACACAGACAAAGGACAACAGGACAGCTACTTCACGTCTGCTGACACCTCACCAGCCAGCAGACGGCTTGACAGCAAGAGGTTCTCCACAGAGCTCCTTACACCTCAGGAGCTTGGCCAGGAATGAAGTTCAATCTCCAGCAAAGCATGCTGGAACCCTGTGATCCTATAAAGGTAGAGATAATCACAGAGTGGCTACACCTGGACAAGGCCCGGCTAGCTTGCTGGTAACAGAGACTAACAATAACTCCTCCAGTGCCAAAGGAAAAGGACATGTTTAATATGAAGTCTCAGTTCAGACATGAGACTTAGGTCCAAAGCAGTCACAAGTCTCCTAGGAAAGGGAGACAATCATGACAACAGGGTGGGCCATTTATATGGATGCACCTAAATAAAATGGTAATGGTTGATGATATCAACTTCCTGTTTGTGGCACATTAGAATATGGGAGGGGGAAAACTTTTCCAGATGGGTGGGACCATAGCGGCCATTATGAAGTTGGCCATTTTGGATCCAACTTTATTTTTTTTCAATCGGAAGAGGGTCATGTTACACATCAAACTTATTGAGAATTCCTTAAGAATAACAATGGTATGCTTGGTTTTACCGTTACTTTATTCTTTCATGAGTTATTTACAAGTTTATGACCACTTATAAAATGTGTTCAAAGTGCTTCCCATTGTGTTGGATTGTCAGTGCAACCCTCTTTTCCCACTCTTGACACACTGATAGCAACACCGCAAAAGAAATACTAGCACAGGCTTCCAGTATCCATTGTTCAGATGCTGCACATCTTGTATCTTCACAGCATAGACAATTGCCTTCAGATGAGTGATGAGGCAAACTTTTTCTGTGAATGGTTAAGTTAACAAACAAAATCACTGCTATTGGTCTGACACTAACCCACAGTGGATAGATCCCTCCAAGACTGTTGGAACACAAAAATTGATGGTATGGTGTGGTATATGGGGTACAAAGATAGTGGGGCCATTCTTCATCAATGGAAACCTCAATGCCACTGGATATTTGAATCATGCAGTCATGTTGAGGTTTCCATTGATGAAGAATGGCTCCACTATCTTTGTTCCCCATATACCACACCATACCATCAATTTTTGAGTTAGTGTAAGATCAATAGCAGAGGTTTTGTTTGTTAACTTCACCATTCACAACAAATTTTGCCTCATCACTCATCTGAAGGTAATTGTCTATCCTGTGAAGATACAAGATATGCAGCATCTGAAACAATGGATACTGGAAGCCTGTGCTAGAATTTCTTCTGCGGTGTTGCTATCAGTGTGCCAAGAATGGGAGAAGAGGGTTTACATTGACAATCCAACACAATGGGCAGCACTTTGAACACATTTTCCTCTCATCCCACCACATGCACTACTGACCCCATTCCCTCACACCTGCTCCAGTCCTTCTCTCCAGTCGTCACCACTCATCTAACCAAAATCTTCAATCTCTCCCTCTCTTCTGGAATCTTCCTCTCCTCCTTCAAACACTCGATCATTATTCCATTATTAAAGAAAGCCACTCTCGACCCAACCTGCACAAATAACTACAGACCAGTCTCCAATCTCCCCTTCATCTCTAAACTCCTGGAGCGCCTGGTCTATTCCCGCCTCACCCGTTACCTCTTCGCTCACTCTCTTCTAGACCCATTACAGTCTGGTTTCCGCCCCCTACATTCTACAGAAACTGCCCTCACCAAAGTGGCCAATGACCTTCTGAGAGCAAAACGTAATGGTGACCACTCTCTGCTTATTCTCCTTGATCTCTCTGCAGCTTTTGACACTGTCGACCATCAGCTTCTACTCTCCATGCTGCACTCCATTGGCATAAAGGACACTGCTCTCCTGGATCTCCTCCTATCTCTCTGACCGCTCTTTCAGTGTATCTTTTGCTGGCTCCACTTCTTCCCCTCTTCCCGTCACTATTGGGGTCCCTCAGGGTTCAGTCCTTGGCCCTCTCCTCATCTCTCTCTACACGGCCCCGATTGGACAGACCATCAGCAGGTTTGGCTTTCAGTACCATCTTTATGCTGATGACACACAACTATACACTTCAGCCCCTGACCTTACCTCTGCGGTATTAAAGAACACCAATGACTGTCTAGCTGCAGTTTCCAATATCATGTCCGCTCTCTATTTGAAACTAAACTTTTCCAAAACTGAACTTCTTCTGCTCCCCCCATCCATTAACCTCCCTAAATCGGACATCTCTCTCTCAGTTTGCAGCACCACGATAACGCCTAGGCAGCAGGCTCGTTGTCTGGGTGTTATGTTTGACACCGATCTCTCCTTCTCCTCCCACACACAATGTCTCGTCCGCTCCTGTCGCTTACACCTGAAGAATATCTCTAGAGTCCGCCCCTTTCTCACCATGGAGACAACAAAAACCCTCACCGTGGCCCTAATCCATTCCCTCCTTGACTATTGCAATTCTCTATTAAGCGGCCTCCCCCTCACCAGACTTTCTCCTCTCCAGTCCATCCTTAATGCAGCAGCCAGGATCACCCATCTGGCCAATCGTTACTCAGAAGCCTCTGCTCTGTGCCAATCATTGCACTGGCTGCCCGTATACTACAGGATCAAATTCAAATTGCTTGTTCTCACCCACAAAGCTCTTCACAGTGCAGCACCCCCCTACCTCTCCTCCCTCATCTCTGTCTATCACCCCACCCGCTCTCTACGTTCCTCAAATGACCTTCGACTAACATCTGTACTAATCCGATCCTCCCACTCCCGGCTCCAAGACTTCTCCAGAGCTGCACCAAACCTCTGGAATGCTTTACCCCAAGAAATCAGGACTATCCACAACTTGCATGGCTTCAGAAGATCCCTAAAAACGCATCTTTTTAAGGCAGCCTATCATACTCCCTAATAGAAGTTCATTGCACTGTAGACAGTGAATGGGCTATCCCTCTGGACATTACTCTTCTACAAACTCCACCAAACCAAAAAGGTCTACACAGATTGTATAATGACCATCCATGTAAGCTTAGTTCTATGCCCCACTTCCTTAAGATGCCTGGACCATCAGTGCAATTAGCCCCTGTACCTTGTGCAACCCCTATCCCGTTGTAGATTGTAAGCTCTTTTGAACAGGGTCACCTTCATTTCTTGCTTTATTTATTGTATTTTTTTTTACATTGATTCTTTGCCTATTGTTTTGTATCCGATTATTGTACTTTACTTGTTCTCTACTCTAATTACTTACCGTATATACTCGTGTATAAGCCGACTTTTTCAGCCCAAAAATTGGGCTGAAAAGTCCCCCCTCGGCTTATACACGAGTATATAGTGTGTGCTGAGTGTGACGGGGACGGGGGCTCTGACTGGGGGCAGGAGGGGGCAGGAGGGGGCTGCAGTGACACCGCGCGGTCACGTGGGCCCGCCTCATTGATATGCACGCATCCCCCTGTCCATCCCCGGCAAGGGGATGCAGTGCATATTGCCGGACACAGCCCCTGGCGGCCCCCGGCAGTGGTATACAGCCCCCCCGCCTAGTACCGGGCCCCCATGCTGCGGCACAGCATACAGTAGCTCATACATTACCATCTCCTGCAGCGCGCGGCTCCTCCATATCCCAGCCGGCATCTTCCTGTAGTGTCATGTGACTGGCGCGTCCGCTCGTCACATGACACTACAGCAACAGGCCGGGCGGGAGATAGAGGAAGCGCGCGCTGCAGGAGATGGTAATGTATGAGCTACTGTATGCTGTGCCGCAGCATGGGGGCCCGATACTAGACGGGGGGGCTGTCGGGAACCCTGTATACCCCTGTGCTGGGGGCTGCTGTATACCCCTGTGCTGGGGGCTGCTGTATACCCCTGTGCTGGGGGCTGCTGTATACCCCTGTGCTGGGGGCTGCTGTATACCCCTGTGCTGGGGGCTGCTGTATACCCCTGTGCTGGGGGCTGCTGTATACCCCTGTGCTGGGGGCTGCTGTATACCCCTGTGCTGGGGGCTGCTGTATACCCCTGTGCTGGGGGCTGCTGTATACCCCTGTGCTGGGGGCTGCTGTATACCCCTGTGCTGGGGGCTGCTGTATACACCTGTGCTGGGGGCTGCTGTATACCCCTGTGCTGGGGGCTGCTGTATACACCTGTGCTGGGGGCTGCTGTATACACCTGTGCTGGGGGCTGCTGTATACACCTGTGCTGGGGGCTGCTGTATACCACAATTCTGGGGGCTGTATACCTGTGCTGGGGTCCACCCTCGGCTTATACGCGAGTCAATAGGTTTTCCCAGGTTTTGGGGGCTAAAGTAGGGGGGTCGGCTTATACACGGGTCGGCTTATACACGAGTATATACGGTACTGTATATTTTCTGTACTCTAACCCCTACATTGTAAAGCGCTGCGGAATATGTTGGCGCTATAAAAATAAAGCTTTATTATTATTATTATTATTATTATTATTTTTTTTTTATAAGTGGTCATAAACTTGTAAATAACTCATGAAAAAATAAAGTTATGTTAAAACCAAACACACCATTGTTTTTCTTATGAAATTCTCAATACGTTTGATGTGTCACATGACCCTCTTCCCATTGAAAAAAATAAAGTTGGATCCAAAATGACCAACTTCAAGATGGCCACCATGGTCACCACCCATCTGGAAATGTTTTCCCCCTCCCATATACTAATGTGCCACATATATGATGGTGATATCACCAACTATTCCCATTTTATTTAGGTGCATCCATATAAATGGCCCACCCTGTCCAATGCTTTCGAATGAGAAACACACAATTACTAATGTGAAGATTAAGGTTGTCATTTTAAACTAGAATAAAAGTAAGAACAATATGTGGATAGGTGATAATATGCTTAGTCCCCTCTACATGCATATGTATGTGCATTTACTTTTGTAATTGTTTTTTTTAATTCTGGGTACCTCAGGCTTTCATTTTAAAGTGTACAGCAGCTAAGTGTTAAGCCCCCATCACACACAGCGAGATCGCTAGCGAGATCACTGATACGTCACAGGTTTTGTGACGTAACAGCGACCTCCCCAGCGATGTCGCTATGTGTGACATGTAGCAGCGATCAGGCCCCTGCTGTGAGGTCGCTGATCGCTGCACATGGTTCAGGACCATTTTTTGGTCCTTGGTCTCCCGCTGGTCAGCACGCATCGCTGCGTGTGACAGCGAGAGACCAACGAGCAGGGACCTCACAGGCTGGTAACCATGATAAACAACTGGTATCTAGGCAGTGCGCCCTGCTTAGATACCCTCTGTTTATCATCATAGTTACCAGTGCCCTCCCTGCTTAGCGCAGCCTGTAAGCGAGAGTACACTGGTAACCATGATAAACAGCGGGTATCTAGGCAGCGATGTGGAGGTGGCTCCCTGGTCCCTGGTCGCCGAGATTTGCCTTCTTGACAGCTCCCCAGCGACCACGTAGCGACGCTCCAGTGATCCTGGCCAGGTCGTTATCGCTGTTGGGATCGCTGGAGCGTCGCTCAGTGTGACGGGGCCCTTAGTCATCTAATGAATTAGGTAAATAGGTGGGGAAATACTTAGCATTTGAGTTTTTACTTTTTTGGCTTCCTCTAGTAGGGCAGGGGTTTATCATTTTTTTATTTTAGAAACACACTACAGCTGATAACTCTGCTTTTATCCCAGTGTGAGCCAATCAAACATTGTAAGCATCTTGTACTGGGCCAAACACTAGGGCTACATGAACACAGTGATTCTTGCTGGAGTGCTTTGGATATGTAAAACACCCGAACTCCAAACTTGAATGGGTTTATCATCTTTAGCCACAGATTTACATTACATGAAGATAGTGACTTATCTGCAACTTCATAGTAGCCCTATGCCAGTACTAAGATATATGCAACCATGTAATATTTTAATAGTTTCAATGGCATTAATGCTATATAATATTATTTTAAAACTGAAGGTTTTATCTCACATTTGGCCTATTTGTGCATGTCTACCTGACTCAATTAGGTGAGCTCGGTCAGGTGAATCCTTATATTAATTAATGCACATGTACAATAACCATTCTTTTCTAGGTCTGAGCCTAATAAATAAATAGTGTGAAATCAATATATAACTGATAAGGGGGACAAACTGACTATGGGGAAACAGCTGTAAATTAACATTGGTTTAAGTATGGCATGTCTACATATAGGGCACAACATTTTGGTATTTTGATTGCAGGATCTCAGAACCAGGGGAGGTTTCCATAAGAATATAAAACGTGTCATTTGTGGCACCTCTGTCTGAGCTTCAAAGCCTGAACAAATTGTCCCAGGTGGCCAGAAATGATATTCTCTATTTACTGTAGTAAGGGAGGTGTTTGGAAAAAACAGGGCATTTATATGCAAGACACACATCCCTAAATTAACCTACAGTCAAGTCACAGAGATTGGAATATTAAAATGTAGACTGTTTAGGTAATACAAGCCTAGGGTCAAACATATAAAGAGCTGGGTGGCAAAAAGGAAAGCTGTTCAAATGTGGGGGTCAGTCTATACTGATGAGATCCATATTTCATTTCTCCATCTCTCAAGGAAACAGAAGACTTCTTTAGCCCAGTAAGTTAAGGTATTTTGTTATTTTATCCCTTTTTATTTTATAACTGTTCTGTATATTTGTGTGTTCATTTTAAATTTTTTTAATACTGTTTTATTATTACTGTATATTTTTATATTACAGATTAAAACTTTAATAATTATGATCCTTCTATGGTCTAAATAATCCATTGCCATACAGTGAATGTGTGAACCTTTTGTTTGTCAGACAGTAGTATATTTTGGAACTCAGCACCCCGTGTATTTGAGTGGTGATAGTGTGTTGTGTATCCGGGGTGTTTGGATTGTATCAGGGTGTTATTTATGCTCACTTTACGGCCTATATTGGAGGTTGAATACTGGTTTGAGTGAATGAAGATAAGTGAACCCTTGCAGACACACGCTATGGCTAGGGTCACACATGACAATCAATTTTTTGCCATGGTTTCAATAACAGATCTGTTATTTTAAGGCTGGTTTTTGAGCCTCCTGTGTAGCTATGCGTCTTTTGGACTTTCCCATTTTTGCCAAAAAATGCTAGCAAAAATGGATCTGTTAATGGATGGTGCCTACTGTATATGTGCCATTTGTTAATGGATTTGTTTCGCATAGGGCCCCATGTTAAAAAAACAGATCCCTGCACCCAAAAAAAGGATCTGTTTTTTTTACTGCACCCTAAAAACACTGCTGCAGCATTTTTTGGGTCCTATTAAAAACACACTTGAGTCCAGGATCTGTTAACAGCATCAGCATTATAATTCTAAAGTTGAAAAACTGATGCAAACAACGGATCTAGGGCTAATGTGTGACCCTAGGCTATGTTAGAACAAAGACCAAGTTTTACTTCATGCAAATTAAAAATAGCTTTGGACAAGTGAGAGGAGAGCATATACAAGAGGAAAGCATTCAACTTGCCAATATGTAAATAAAATAAAACAGAATTTGTTCAAACTTGGTGCTTTGAGCTCCATTCTTCTGTTTCATATTATAAGTTAATTTGGAAAATAGATCTGTTGGGGTAGGGCCACACTTAGCAGGTGCCCCACGTTAAACGGATGCCGTTACTGCAGAGCCCAGCCTGCAGTAACAGCCAGCGTTAACATCGGGGGCTGCCTGCGAACACTGGTCCGTGGTAACCTGATGTTTACTATGGATGCAGCCACACAGAAATCCCCAGGAACTGCGCTTTAGCTGAGCGCACAGGAACGTAAACATCGTGTTACCATGGAGCAGCACTAGCAGGCAGCCCCCGACGTTAATGCTGGCCGTTACAGCTGGCTGGGTTCTGCAGTAACGGCATCTGTTTAATGTGGGGCACCTGGCAAGTGTGGCCCTAGCCTTACCGAATAGATGCACACTAAAGTTGAAGGGCTTTTGTCTACAGTGTGATCTTTTGCTGATTTGAATTTTTAGTCCGTTTTTGACTTGATACATTTTTTGTTCCATAAAAAATCTGATACCACTCACCTAACCAAAGTCTTTAATCTCTCTCTCTCTTCTGGCATCTTCCTCTCCTCCTTCAAACACTCGATGATTACTCCATTATTAAAGAAAACTTCTCTTGACCCAACCTGCACAAATAACTTCAGACTAGTCTCTAATCTCCCTTTCATCTCTAAACTCCATGGTGCGCCTGGTCTTTTCCCACCTCACCAGTTACCTCTCCACTCACTCTCTTCTAGACCCATTACAGTCTGGTTTCCGCCCCCTACATTCTACAGAAACTGCCCTCACCAAAGTGGCCAATGACCTTCTGACAGCAAAACGTAATGCTGACTACTCTCTGCTTACTCTTCTTGATCTCTCTGCAGCCTTTGACACTGTTGACCACCATCTCCTACTCTTCACGCTGCACTCCATCAGCATCAAGGACAGGTCTCTCTTCTGGTTCTCTTCCTATCTTTCTGACCGCTCTTTCATTTGCCGGCTCCACTTCCTCCCCTTTTCCTCTCAATATTGGGGTCCCTCAGGGTTCAGTCCTTGGACCGCTTCTCTTCTCTCTGTACATGGCCCTGATTGGACAGACCATCAGCAGATTTGGCTTTCAGTACCATCTTTATGCTGATGACACACAACTATACACTTCTTCCCCTGACCTTACTCCCACTCTAATAAAGAACACCAATGACTGTCTAACCGCAGTTTCCAATATCATGTCCGCTCTCTATCTGAAACTTAACCTTTCCAAAACTGAACTTCTTCTGGTCCTGCCCTCCACTAACCTCCCTAAATCTGACATCTCTCTCTGTGTGCAGTGCCACAATAATGCCTAGGCAGCAGGATTGCTGTCTGGGTGTTATGTTTGACTCTGATCTTTCTTTCACCCCATATATACAATCTCTCGTCTGCTTTTGCCGCTTGCATCTGAAGAACATTTCTAGAATTCGCCCCTTTCTCACCTTGAAAACCACGAAAACCCTCACTGTGGCCCTGATTCACTCCCGCCTTGACTATTGTAATTCTCTTTTAATTGGCCTCCCCCGCACTAGACTCTCCTCTCTCCAGTCCATCCTTAATGCAGCAGCCAGGATCACCTATCTAGCTAACTGTTACTCATATGCTTCTGCTCTATGCCAGTCATTGCACAGGCTGCCTATACACTATAGGATCCAATTCAAACTGCTTGCTCTCACCCACAAAGCTCTTCGCAGTGCAGCACCTCCCTACCTCTCTCCCCTCATCTCAGTCTATCACCCCACCCATTCTCGTCGCTCTTGAAGTGACTTTACACTGACTTCTGCATTAATCCGAACTTCCCACTCCTGGCTCCAAGACTTGTCCCGAGCTGCACCAATTCTCTGGAATGCTCTACCCCAAGAAATTAGGTCTGTCCACAACTTACGTAGTTTCAGGCAATACCTAAAAACACATCTTTTTAGGGCGGCCTATTCCTAGTCAAAGTCACTTAGACATAGCCTATTCGCTACACCAGTCTCACATGCATCATAAATAATGGTTAGGCTACCTTCACACTGGCGTTCCCCTCCGCAGCGTTCTGCGGAGGGGAACCGCCATGTGTGCGCAGCCAGCGCAAGCCCCTATCTTTATAATGGGGACGCACGGTGCTGCGCTTGACTGCGCATGACCGTGCGCTCCCATTCACTCCCATATGTGATTTGTACGCAGGCGGACGCCTGCGCACAAATTACACACTCTCCTCCGCACCAGGAATGCAACATGTCGCGTCCCTGGTGCGGAGGAGAGTGTGTGATTTGTGCGCAGGCTTCCGCCTGCGTACAAATCACATATGGGAGTGAATGGGAGCGCACGGTCATGCGCAGTCAAGTGCAGCACCATGCGCTCCCATTATAAAGATAGGGGCTTGTGCTGGCTGCGCTCACATGGGGCTTCCCCTCCGCAGAACGCTGCGGAGGGGAACGCCAGTGTGAAGGCAGCCTTAGTGGCCGTTTATGCTGCTCCTATCTGTTCCCCATCTCCTCAAGTTGACTATACCATCATTGTAAATAAGCATCTTTACTTTGTTTTACCCCCACCTCATTGTTAGATTGTACACTCTTATGTGCAGGGCTGTCATTATTTTGCTGTAATTATTGTATTATGCTCTGTATTGTATTTTGTATTGTATTGTATTGTGTTTTCTGATAACTGTTACTTATGATTGTTTGAACATGAACCACTGAATTGTGAAGTGCTGCAGAATATGTTGGCGCTATATAAATAAAAATTATTATTATCTCAGGATAAACAATGGAGGTTTCCGCTTCAATTTGCATCAGTTTTAAAATTAATATATTTTTCCCAAAAAAATGTTTCTCATTTTCGAAAATGGAACAGAGATTCAAAATACAGGTGTGAACAGTTTACCGTATATACTCGTGTATAAGCCGAGTTTTTCAGCCCAAAAATTGGGCTGAAAAGTCCCCCCCTCGGCTTATACACGAGTCACTATACGGGGTGAGTGGGGTGGGGGCTCTGTCCGGGTGCTGGGGAGGCAGGAGGAGGCGGGGGGAGGCTGCTGTATGAGCGGCCCCGTCACGTGGGGCCGCTCATTACATATGCACTGCATCCCCCTGTCAATCAGCGACAGGGGGAGCAGTGCATATAAGTAGATAATGCCCCACATAAATGCTGGCACACGTCCCCCCCTGTTGTAAGGCCCCCCCTGCTGAATACTTACCATCCCTGGTCTTCAGCAGCACCCCGGCGCCGGTCCTCTGTGCTCCGGTCCTCCGCGATCCCGTCCTCTGTGCTCCGCTCCACGGCTGCATCCGGGTTCCCCGCGCGTCGCAGACGCGATGACGTCATTGCGTCTGCGACGCGCGGGGAACCCGGATGCAGCCGTGGAGCGGAGCACAGAGGACGGGATCGCGGAGGACCGGAGCACAGAGGACCGGCGCCGGGGTGCTGCTGAAGACCAGGGATGGTAAGTAATCAGCAGGGGGGGGGCCTTACAACAGGAGGGGACGTGTGCCAGCATTTGTGTGGGCTGCAATACCACTGGGGCTGCAATACCACTGGGGCTGCTGTATACTGGGGCTGCAATACCACTGGGGCTGCTGTATATAGGGGCTGTATACACCATGGGCTGCAATACCACTGGGGCTGCTGTATATAGGGGCTGTATACACCACTGGGGCTGCAATACCACTGGGCTGCTGTATATAGGGGCTGTATACACCACTGGGGCTGCAATACCACTGGGGCTGCTGTATATAGGGCTGTATACACCACTGGGGCTGCAATACCACTGGGGCTGCTGTATATAGGGCTGTATACACCACTGGGGCTGCAATACCACTGGGGCTGCTGTATATAGGGCGCTGTATACACCACTGGGGCTGCAATACCACTGGGGCTGCTGTATATAGGGGCTGCTGTATACACCACTGGGGCTGCAATACCACTGGGGATGCTGTATATAGGGGCTGCTGTATACACCACTGGGGCTGCAATACCACTGGGGCTGCTGTATATAGGGGCTGCTGTATACACCATGGGGCTGCAATACCACTGGGGCTGCTGTATATAGGGCTGCTGTATACACCACTGGGGCTGCAATACCACTGGGGCTGCTGTATATAGGGGCTGCATACACTGGGGCTGCTGTATATATGGGGCTGCTGTATACACCACTGGGGCTGCAATACCACTGGGGCTGCTGTATATAGGGGCTCTGTATACACCACTGGGCTGCAATACCACTGGGGCTGCTGTATATAGGGGCTGCTGTATACACCACTGGGGCTGCAATACCACTGGGGCTGCTGTATATAGGGGCTGCTGTATACACCACTGGGGCTGCAATACCACTGGGCTGCTGTATATAGGGCTGCATACCACTGGGGCTGCAATACCACTGGGCTGCTGTATATGGGGGCTGCTGTATACACCACTGGGCTGCTGAATACCACTGGTGTCTGCTGTATATAGGGAGTGCAATACCACTAGGGCTGCTGTATATACCACTGGGGCTGCTGTATATCATACTGCTGGGGCCTGTATACCACTGCTGGGGGCTGCATACCTGTGCTGGGTCCACCCTCGGCTTATACGCGAGTCAATAGATTTTCCCATGTTTTGGGGGCAAAAGTAGGGGGGTCGGCTTATACACGGGTCGGCTTATACACGAGTATATACGGTAAATTATTACCTGCTAAAGTAAAAAAAAATGGGTAGGTGCTGTTCCACTGCTACTACAAATCAAAAAAAGGGAAGCACAAAGATAGTTATGCAAACATTTTTGTAATACTTATTATTTTGTATAGTTATACTTTTAAGGTTTTAAGAGCAATGTTGTAAAGAATTTGTGCTAGCCAACAAGCATCAAAAATTGTACCAAAAACTCAAATTCACACAAAAAGTTATAATAAAATTAGGCTACCTTCACATTTGTGTTTGTGTCTGCATGCTGATGGCATGCAGACACAAACGCAGTCAAAAGCGGTGTCATTTTGATGTGTCCGCAGCGGAGAACGTCCGCCTGCGGACACATCACTATGGAGCCCGGGCAGCCAATCGGCGGTGTCCAGGGGCGGGCCGGAGGCGGAGATCAGCGGGTAGATCTCCTCCTCCCCGCCGCCGGTAAGCTCTGGGACATGTCGGCGGGGAGAAACAGCTGATTTGACAGCTGTTTGAATCTCCCGCGCCAACACCGAGAGGAGATGTCGGCGCGGGAAGATTCAAACAGCTGTCACATAAGCTGTTTCTCCCCGCCGACACCGCTAGCAGATTACCGGCGGCGGGAAGAAGAGAGATCATCAGAGGCTGAGCTGATCTCCCGGTGGCCGTCGGTGATCTCCTGTGACAGCAACGGCGGCCACCAGGAGATATTTCAATCGGTTCACAGCGTTCTCCTGCGCTGTCAATCGCAGAACACTGCGGACCCATTGACGCCAATGCTTTTTTTGTGCGCTTGGGGACGCTTGCTGATTTTCCAAGGTCCCCGAGCGCACAAAAAATGCAACATGCTGCGTCCCGGGTGCGGACGCAGGACCCTGGAGGGAGCAGATATCGTCCGCATCCGCACCCGAACGCAGCAAACGCAGGCACTATTCGTTCCTATGTTAAACATAGGAACACAGTGCGCATGCGTTTGACTGCGTATGGGAACGCAGCATACGCTGCCTTCCCATACGCAAATGTGAAGGCAGCCTAAGGTTTACATATACTTTAACAAAGTGCTGCTAAATCTTTGTTGCCTTTATTTCACAGTGAGAGTGATTTAACACTTATATGTTTGTTTTCTTTGTTAGGGGTCCTACTAAGTTTTTTGTCTCCTACAGAATTCCATAACGTTGAAGACTACAATTGAACATACATGTTCACTTAATCATTACTAAATAACATAGAAATATAGCAAACTATTTTAAAACTGCATGTAGTAGTTCTATTATAGTAGTTTGTAACAGTCACACAGTACTTAACATCTGGCAATGTTGGTTGTCAACAGCTAAAAGCAGTTACCGTATTTTTCGCACTAAAAGGCGCGCCGGATTATAAGGCGCACCCTCAAAAAATGACTTTTAAGCCGTCTTGGTCCGTATATAAGGCGCACCGGATTATAAGGCGCACCCTCAAAACATGACTTTTAAGCCGTCTTGGTCCGTATATAAGGCGCACCGGATTATAAGGCGCACCATATTACTATAAAAAAAATCCCTCTGTAGCCTCCCATCACCCTCGAGCATCGCTGTGTAGCCTCCCATCACCCTCCAGCATCCTTCTGTAGCCTCCCATCACCCTCCAGTATCCCTGTGTAGCCTCCCATCACCCTCCAGCATCCCTGTGTAGCATCCCATCACCCTCCAGCATCCCTGTGTAGCGTCCCATCACCCTCCAGCATCCCACACAGTCAGACACACACACACACACACACACTCAGACAAACACACATACACACTCAGACACACACACACCCGCTCAGACACACACACACACACATACACACTCAGACCACACACACACACACTTACTGTACTGTGTGGCAAGGCACTCACAGCGCTGGAGCCCTCAGCCAATCACAGCGCTGGAGCCCACAGCCAATGACAGCGCTGGAGCCCTCAGCCAATCAGAGGCTATGGGCTGACGTCAGTTGGCCTCGGATTGGCTCAAGGCTCCTGGGCGGAGCTGTGATTGGCTGATGGGCTCCTGGGCTGTGAGCGCGCCCGATGCAGCGGCGGACCGGACACGACAGCGGGGACGGCGGCTGGTGATCACGTCCCCGCACAGTGATGTGAGGCAGGCACCGGCACCAGCATGGATGGCGGGGACGGCGGCTGGTGATCGCGTCCCCGCACAGTGATGTGAGGCAGGCCCCGGCACCAGCATGGATGGCGGGAATGGCGGCTGGTGATCGCGCCCCGCACAGCGATGCCAGGCGGGCAACGGACAGAGGGGGATGGCAGGGACGGAGGATATTGCGGCACAAAGGTATGCCTTATTTTCTGGGGGTGCTAAATTTTCCTGGAAAAATCCGTATATAAGGCGCACTGCACTATAAGGCGCACCTATGATTTCTGGGAAAATCTTAGTCTTTTAGGTGCGCCTTATAGTGCGGAAAATACGGTAAATTCATGTAAATCATGAATATTGGAACAGGAAACAAAACTATTAAAAGGATGTAAACTACAGAAATAGATTATTACATATTAACATTAGCTTTGACAGATACAAGAAAGACACTTGCACATACATCCACAGGATTTATGGTCTAAATTTTGGCTATACATTTGCATATGTATTATGTCTCTTTTCCATGGTATTCCTGCTATCATTAACTCCATTACAATGTGGCACGCTGCAATATTCTCTGTTTTCGCTGCTAATAAATTTTGTGGGAACTGTGATGTTTTGCTTTGCTATAAATATTTAGTGTTATACAGATACATAGCTGTGCTCTTTAACATGTACAATACTGTGCAAAAGTTTTAGGCAAGTGTAGAAGAAATGCTGCACAGTAAAAATGCTTCCAAAAACAGAAGTGTTAATAGTTTCTTTTATCACTGAACAATTTGCAAAGTGAATAAATAAAAGAGAAAAACAAATATTGATTTGATTTATTTCAATTTTTGCCTTCAGAATAGCATTAAAACATCAGTTCTTCCTAATCACTGTTTTTGAAGAAGGTAGCTTGTTCCAAACATCTTTGTTAACTGACCACAGATATGTGGATGTAAGCTTGTGAACACCCTGTTTCTTCTTATAATCCCACACAAATTTGATGATGAGATCAAAGCTCCATGTGAGTCATATCATGACATTCAGATTGTCCTTCATCATGCTTTGTCATACTAAAAACTCTGCAGCAGGATAGCAATCAATCTGTCATTAATGTCCTGGTGTTACCACCAGGCTCAGACTGGGCCGCCGGGTAACCGGTTGAAAGTGATGGTGGGCCCCCAGGCATTGTGGCCCCACCCCCTAGCCCCGCCCCCCAACAGGCCCAAACGGAATATCTGCTGCCTGCTGCCTGCCGCCGCCGCCAGTAATGATGACATGGATCTCAGCGGCTGCAGAGGGAGAGATGATGGAGCGGACACCGGACCGGAGGAGCCGAGGAGCATCAAATACCGGCGGGTCAGGGGAGTAGCAACGGCAAAACACAGACAAGCCTCGCCTGTGCTGATTGGTGGGTTGCAGGGTTGGTGGTGGCCGTCAGTGGTGGCGTAATTCCAGGGAGATTCGGTGGGTGACAGTCACAGGAATGTGTGCGGTCAGGAGCCGAGGCACAGGATCCGGACACCGGGGCTGTGAGCGGCCGCTGTGCAGAGTCACCGTCGGGGCCCCGGGCACAGTGCTCCAGTTACTGCATACAGATGATGTCCGGCACTGATCATAGAGGAGGAGGTAATGGTGTTCTGCGGGAGAAACACGGTGTACTGCGTGTTATTTGCACTGCACTGGAGTACACTGACTGGGGGACTGTCACCCCACAGATAATGTGGAGGAACACTACGGCCGATGGGGCCCTCAGCCTGAGATGAAGAGAGGACAGCAGAAGGTGCAGTGTGTTGTGCAGCCAGGTTGTGTGTGCAATGTGTATGTGTGTGTGTGCAATGTGTGTGTGTGCAATGTGTGTGTGTGCAATGTGTGTGTGCAATGTGTGTGTGTGCAATGTGTGTGTGTGCAATGTGTGTGTGTGCTGTGCGTGTGGTGTGTGTGTGATGTGTGTGTGCAATGTGTATGTGTGTGTGTGCAATGTGTATGTGTGTGTGTGCAATGTGTGTGTGCAATTGTGTGTGTGTGCAATTGTGTGTGTGTGCAATGTGTGTGTGTGTGTGTGTGCAATGTGTTGTGTGTGTGTGCAATGTGTGTGTGTGTGTGTGTGCAATGTGTGTGTGTGTGTGTGCAATGTGTGTGTGTGTGCATGTGTTGGTGTGTGTGCAGTGTGTGTGTGTGTGTGCAGTGTGTGTGGTGTGTGTGTGTGTGTGCAATGTGTGTGTGTGCAATGTTGAGTGGTGTAGAGACAGAACAGCCGGGAGGATCACAGTGAAAGTAAAATAAATGTAATGTAAATAAAGATAAAGTTGGCTGCACTGTGCTTGTGATGGGGGCCTCCAGCCTCCGTCCTCCTGCCCTCACCCCTCCAGCCTCCGTCCTCCTGCCCTCACCCCTCCAGTCTCCGTCCTCCTGACCTCACCCCTCCAGCCTCCGTCCTCCTGCCCTCACCCCACCAGCCTCCGTCCTCCTGCCCTCACCCCACCAGCCTCCGTCCTCCTGCCCTCACCCCACCAGCCTCCGTCCTCCTGCCCTCACCCCTCCAGCCTCCGTCCTCCTGCCTTCACCCCTCCAGCCTCCGTCCTCCTGCCCTCACCCCACCAGCCTACGTCCTCCTGCCCTCAACCCACCAGCCTCCGTCCTCCTGCCCTCACCCCACCAGCCTCCGTCCTCCTGCCCTCACCCCACCAGCCTCTGTCCACTTGCCCTCACCCCACCAGCCTCCGTCATCCTGCGCTCACCCCTCCAGCCTCCGTCCTCCTGCGCTCACCCCCCAGACTCCGTCCTGGTCTAACCGCCTGCCCACCATATACTGTGCTGCTAACCACTGAACCATCATACTTTGCTAACCACAGAGACATTGCGCAGTGCTAACCACTGAGCCACCATATACAGTGCTAACCACTGAGCCACCGTATACAGTGCTAACCACTGAGCCACCATATACAGTGCTAACCACTGAGCCACTGTACAGTGCTAACCACTGAGCCACCATATACAGTGCTAACCACTGAGCCACTATATACAGTGCTAACCACTGAGCCACCATATACAGTGCTAACCACTGAGCCACCATATACAGTGCTCACCACTGAGCCACCGTATACAGTGCTAACCACTGAGCCACCATATACAGTGCTAACCACTGAGCCACCATATACAGTGCTAACCACTGAGCCACCATATACAGTGCTAACCACTGAGCCACTGTACAGTGCTAACCACTGAGCCACCGTATACAGTGCTAACCACTGAGCCACCATATACAGTGCTAACCACTGAGCCACTGTACAGTGCTAACCACTGAGCCACCGTATACAGTGCTAACCACTGAGCCACCATATACAGTGCTAACCACTGAGCCACCGTATACAGTGCTAACCACTGAGCCACCATATACAGTGCTAACCACTGAGCCATCTGACAATGTGGTTTTGATTGGTCGGATTCCACCAATAACTGAGTGATCACCTGCCGAACCTGACGATTGTTGGTAACTTGTTTTCACCAAAGTATCCCTTTAATGCACACTACAGTAATGGTACATCGCAGTAATGGTGAGCGTAGAGTGATGTGCAGGATTAACCGCTATAATGGGTATAACGGCTAACAGGTATTTGCATATAGCGGGTGAGTGGGCCCCCGGAGTTAATTTCCCTGGTGGGCCCCAGACACCCCAGTCCGACCCTGGTTACCACTGGGGGACCTGGACTCAGGAGTAGAGATGAACAAAGTTTCCCCAAACAAGTTCGCCAATTTAAAATTCAGCATGAATCTTGCAGATTCTGTTCTCAACTGGAAACCCGAGTAATTTACCAAAAAATTGCCAACTTTGTTCAGAAGAAAAGTTTGAAATTTGATATTTAAAATGACTCTAAAACTTTCCATGGTTGTTTGGTGCCAAATCATTCTCTAGGAGACTTTTTGGTAGGGAGTGACACCTAACCTTAGAGTGTTCCCACCATTGGGTCAACCAGCTTGTATCAAGCTGTAGATTTTTTTTGAGCTTTACTTAAATTTTGTTTAAGCTTCCTTGAGTTTTCAGATGTTTTGACACCTGCAGGGTGTGAATTTTGGAAACAGTGCAATATGTGGCAGTGGCTGTGAAGTCCATAAGGCTTGCAATGTCCTTAAAACATCTGTTTAAGACAGCTTAACATTTTTTGGGGAATTTTTTAAGATTTCTCTTTTATTTTATTATTATCTTTTATTATTAGTTTTATTTTTTAATTATTATTATTTTTTTGGAGAACATACCATTATTTATTGCAGAGGGTCAGCAGCGTGTGAGGCCATCTCTTCTAAAGTTACGTCATATCAATTCATATAAAAATAGCATACGGCAATATGTGTTTTGCATTCATAATATTATGGGTCTGTTCACACTCATTAAACACCATACTATGGATATTGCTTCTTTAAAATGTGCAATCACTTTATTTCATTTAATTCAACATGTTTACAATACATATTTTTGTCATGTGCATGTGTGTTATATGTATTACTAATATTGAAAGTATCCTTGCATTTCTGGTGTCCATTTGTATGGTCATCATTCTCATCCAAGAGGTCCAGAAAATCCTGAAAGGCGTTCCTCTCATTCAGTGGTAGGATAAAAGCTATCGATAGTTTATGGTATAGGAGCCTGAAAATCAAATGTCGGCAGAAGAGATAGACATCTTTGACAAAACTAAACTTATTAAAAAGGGCTTGTAGGTGAAAACGATAGCCTTTTACGTAAAAGAACTTCTTCTGCTTGGTTAGGTATAAAGTTTGAAAGATTAAGAAAGATAATATTTAGGCTACCTGTATTGCTCATCTTCTCCCCCGGTTCAATCCTTTCTTCTGTGGAATTGGCGGCATGGGTTCTAATCTGCCCACTCGAGATCTTAGATTTGGGCCGTCCACGTCTTCCCCTCTGGGTTCGCTTTCTTGATTGCTGGGGTATGAGTATAAAAAATCTACCTCCTCCTCTGATGAGATAGGTGCTTATGGGGTCAGATTTGATGGTTTTTCTGGTGGAGTAGTTTTGGGCTTATTGGGTTTGTTGGGCCTAGGTCTAGGGTTCCCCTTATGGCTCCACTTATAAGCCTTTCCTGAGTCAAACTCTTAATTATCTCTCACCAATTTAAATTTTTTCCTTTGAATTACCGCCTTTTCAAAGTGATCAGTGATACCCTTTAGCTTGTTTTGAAATTGCTGTATCAAATTTGTATCGAAGGAGTCAAGTTGTGTCTCTTGGATTTTAATAAACTCTCTTAAAAGGGTCTGATCATGTGATATCAGTAAATCTAGTAAAATATTGGAACAGCTCCTTCAAGCCTGTTTCCCAACTCTTGCGGAACTGCTCATCTGCCTCCCAAGCCTGGAATATCTGAACCCTCACACCCCTGGGCACTAGTCCCAGTCTTTTATATTGCTGTAAGCTTTTGAGGTTCCACCACGTTTTTATATAGTTTTTATGTAATTTTGTAAGTTCAATTGAAATTTTACCAAAACGTTCGTTACCCTCCTGTACCCCAGTTGGATTATCCTCATCTGTTGTACTCAGATCAAAAACATCATTATATTGGTTACACCATGCGTTCTCTCTTTTCTCCAATTTCTTTGCAAATAAAAGGCAAACCAGAGATAACCGAAAGAGGGAACCAACTAGGGATGGGCGAATCCTGAAATACTCGGAATCGCTGGACTCTAACGAGTCCGGGTCCGAGACTCGGTACTCGTTGCGGAGTACAGCGAGTCCGAATAGTAACCTGTACTTTTGCAGTGTATCTATACAGATACACTACAAATGTACCCTAAAAGTTAATCTATCTGTATAGATACACTGCAAAAGTACAGGGACTCGCTACCCCCGAGTAATTCCTAAGGAAACTCGGCGAGTTGCGAGTCCCCCGAGTCTGCTACTATTCGGGCGAGTCCCGAATAGTAGCGAGTAATTCGCCATCCCTAGAACCAACCCAATACTCTCTCTGACCCAACCAAACAGCAAAAGAGGGGGAGGGGTGTGTATGGACACTGTACAGGGTAACGGGGTCTTTAGAAAAACAAATTTGAGATATTAAACAAAATAGAATAATCCACAAGCAGAAAATTATGGGGAGCCTAATCACAAAGCAAGAGGTAATCACAAAAACCGTGTGAAAATTGCAAAAATAAGGGTTGGAGGGCACCGCAACTTTGAAATTAATATAAGGGTTCATCACTGGACAACCCAAAGGGCATTATATGACAAAAGGAGAAAATAAGGGTGTCAAGACAAGAGATACAACCTATATTTTAGTTTTTCCGAAAGTATAACAAATTTTATTAACAACTAGGACAATACAAGAAATAACAACACAACAATAAAAACAATTAAAATTGGCTGACATAGCCTAGTACAGTGACCAATATGAATAAATATTGGCCAACTCCCACTCAAGAAGGACCAGAGCAACTGGAAAATTCAAGCTAGATATAGCAATTATAAAGGACAGTACATATATCAACTCTTGACAGTCATGGAGGCAACTGGATATAATTTATCTAAAATTATCTCAGATTTTTATGGAATAAATATACTCCCAAAAAATGGTCTGATAAATTATCAAGTTGAACACAGGGCTAGCCCTGAATCAGGATTATTTTTAAAAGGATCATACAGTTCATATTTATAGCTGACATAGCCTAGCACAGTGACCAATATTAAGAAATATTTGACAAATCCCACTCAAGAGGGTCTAAGGTAAACCCGCCAACTTTAGGTGGTGCTAACAAACAATCATGCTATGTGCTGTATTTATAAAAGCACTTTGCTTTCTATTACTGCTACAGTTCTTCAATGATGTCATTTGGAAGCAGGAGTTGTACTTCCTAACGTTGTCCAAGAAGTGGTGACAGGAGAGGTGGAAGCTTTATCTTGCCACTTGCACAGCATAAACCTGGCGGTTCATCTTTCCATTTCAGGGCACTTCAGTACATGCAGACCACATACATTTTTCCTATGTGAACTTTAGGATTATCCTGATAGTTTATGTCTGACTGGTAACAAAAGGCAGCATATTTCAAATCTCCAACCATTTCCTGTGCCCTGGTGGAAGAAATAGCAATTCTCTTAGTGGCAAGTCGGCCTTCTCTTTGCTGAGATGACTCATTGGCCCTTGAGGAAGCAGCTCTTCTTCTCTTGTCTGCAGGCCTCACTTCCTTCTCCTCAGAAAGTTCATTGGCTCTTGAGGAAGCAGTTCGTGTTTTCATGTCTGCAAGCCTCTCTTCCCTCTCCTCAGAAGGTTCATTGGCTCTTGAGGAAGCAGCTCTTGTTTTCATATCTGCAAGCCTCACTTCCCTCTCCTCAGAAAGTTAATTGGCCCTTGAGGAAGCAGCTCTTGTTTTTATGTCTGCAAGCTTCGCTTCCCTCTCCTCAGGAAGTTCATTGGCTCTTAAGGAAGCAGCTCTTGTTTTCATGTCTGCAAGCCTCTCTTCCCTCTCCTCAGAAAGTTCATTGGCTCTTGAGGAAGCAGCTGTTGTTCTCATGTGTGTCAGTCTTGTTTCTCGGTCTTCACATTTTTCATTGGCCCGTAATGCAGCTTTTCTTTTCGCATCAGCTGACATTCTGCCAAGGAATTCCTTTTCTTATGAGACATTATTGTGGTAAAAATAGTCTGTAACTGGCAGTTTCTATATCCTGTCACATAGAGGTAATGTTATTGACATCAGCCTTTCCACCAACACACCCTAACTAACATCCTATTGCCTCACACAAGGTTTGCTATACTGAGAATGTCCTTTGTTGCCTATATTAACCAATTACCGTATTATACTCGTGTATAAGCCGACCGTGTATAAGCCGACCCCTTACTTTTGCCCAAAACCTGGAAATTTATTGACTCGTGTATAAGCCGAGGGTGGACCCAGCACAGGTATACAGCCCCCAGCAGTGTGGTATACAGCAGCCTCCCCAGTGGTATATACAGGCCCCAGCAGTGTTACAGCAGCAGCCCCAGTGGTATATACAGCAGCACCCCAGTGTAGTATACACGCAGCCCAGTAGTATTATACAGCCCCAGTGGTAGTATACACGCAGCCCCAGTAGTATATACAGCCCAGTGGTAGTATACAGCCCCAGTGGTATATACAGTCCAGTGGTAGTATACAGCAGCCCCAGTGGTATATTCAGCCCCAGTGGTAGTATACAGCAGCCGTGGTATATACAGCCCCAGTGGTAGTATACACGCAGCCCAGTAGTATATACAGCCCAGTGGTAGTATACAGCCCATGGTAGTATACAGCAGCCCCAGTGGTATATTCAGCCCCAGTGGTAGTATACAGCACCCCAGTGGTATATACAGCCCCAGTGGGGATTATACACGCAGCCAGTAGTATATACAGCCCCAGTGGTAGTATACAGCCCCAGTGGTAGTATACAGCAGCCCCAGTGGTATTTCAGCCCAGTGGTAGTATACAGCAGCCCCAGTGGTATATTCAGCCCCTTAGTGTAGTATACAGCCCAGTGGTAGTATATAGCCCCAGTGGTGTATACATACAGCCCCAGTGGTAGTATACAGCCCCAGTGGTAGTATACAGCCCCAGTGGTAGTATACAGCAGCCCCAGTGGTATATCTGCCCCAGTGGTGTATACAGCCCCAGTGGTAGTATATAGCCCCAGTGGTAGTATACACACAGCCCCAGTGGTAGTATTCAGTCCCAGTGGTAGTATACAGCAGCCCCAGTGGTATATTCAGCCCCAGTGGTAGTATACAGCAGCCCCAGTGGTATATACAGCCCCAGTGGTAGTATACACGCAGCCCCAGTAGTATATACAGCCCCAGTGGTAGTATACAGCCCCAGTGGTAGTATACAGCCCCAGTGGTAGTATACAGCAGCCCCAGTGGTATATTCAGCCCCAGTGGTAGTATACAGCAGCCCCAGTGGTATATTCAGCCCCAGTGGTAGTATACAGCCCCAGTGGTAGTATATAGCCCCAGTGGTAGTATACATACAGCCCCAGTGGTAGTATACAGCCCCAGTGGTAGTATACAGCAGCCCAGTGGTATATTCTGCCCCAGTGGTAGTATACAGCCCCAGTGGTAGTATATAGCCCCAGTGGTAGTATACACACAGCCCCAGTGGTAGTATACAGCAGCCCCAGTGGTATATTCTGCCCCAGTGGTAGTATACAGCCCCAGTGGTAGTATATAGCCCCAGTGGTAGTATACACACAGCCCCAGTGGTAGTATACAGCAGCCCCAGTGGTATATTCTGCCCCAGTGGTAGTATACAGCCCCAGTGGTAGTATATAGCCCCAGTGGTAGTATACACACAGCCCCAGTGGTAGTATACAGCAGCCCCAGTGGTATATTCTGCCCCAGTGGTAGTATATAGCCCCAGTGGTAGTATACACACAGCCCCAGTGGTAGTATACAGCCCCAGTGGTAGTATATAGCCCCAGTGGTAGTATACAGGGCCCCAGCAGGGCCCCCCTCATAATTTGGCGCCCCACCTCACGTTCTGGGCCCCCCCGCATGCAGCGCTGCGCATATACATTACCTGTCTAGCAGCTGTCACCCTCCGATGGCGGATCGCGGCTCCCGGCTCCGGGCTCCATCTTCCTCGCTGTCTTCCTGCTGTGTGACCGGGGCGCAGCGCGATGACGTCATCGCGACGCCAGCCGGTCACCTGACAATCAGGAAGACAGAGAGGAAGATGGAGCCCGGAGCCGGGAGCCGCGATCCGCCATCGGAGGGTGACAGCTGCTAGACAGGTAATGTATATGCGCAGCGCTGCATGCGGGGGGGCCCAGAACGTGAGGTGGGGGCGCCAAACTTTTTAGGGGGCCGTATTGACTCGCGTATAAGCCGAGGGGGGGACTTTTCAGCCCAATTTTTGGGCTGAAAAACTCGGCTTATACGCGAGTATATACGGTAATTAACTGTAGCAAAATAGAAGCTGAGCTGTGATTGGTTGCTATTGGCAGCCTGATAAATCCCCAGGCAACAGGAAGCCCTCCCCCCTGACAGTATATATTAGCTCACACATACACATAATAGACAGGTCATGTGACTGACAGCTGCCGTATTTCCTATATGGTACATTTGTTGTTCTTGTAGTTTGGCTGCTTATTAATCAGATTTTTATTTTTGAAGGATAATGCCAGACTTGTGTGTTTTAGGGCGATTTTGTGACAAGGTTGGTGTATGTGTGGTGAAATTTGTGCTGAGGGTGGTATATGTGTTCAAGCACGTGTTAGTGTGTGGCTCACTTTGTGTGTGTGTTCATATCCCCGTGTGTGGTGAGTATCCCATGTCGGGGCCCCACCTTAGCAACTGTACGGTATATACTCTTTGGTGCCATTGCTCTCTTTCTTTAAGTCCCCCTTGTTCACATCTGGCAGCTGTCAATTTGCCTCCAGCAATTTTCCTTTCACTTTTCCCCCATTATGTAGATAGGGGCAAAATTGGTGAATTGGAACACGCAGGGTTAAGATTTCGCCTCACAACATAGCCTATGATGCTCTCGGGGTCCAGACTTGTGACTGTGCAAAATTTTGTGGCTGTAGCTGCGACGGTGCAGATGCCAATCCCGCACATACACATACACACATACATACATACAAACACCCACATTCAGCTTTATATATTAGATATACAATAATGCAATTATATAATCATTGACTTAAAATACATATACCCTTATTAAATAAATTTTGGATTACTTTTTTATATTGGGCATGTCAGCAAGAAACAGAGGCTTGAAGCTAAACTGGCCAAGCAAGTGCAACTAAGAAATGTTGGTTTCATACCAACCGCAATCAATCATAAGTTGGCAAAATTCAAGGTGCCTCACTTTTAGTTAACAGATGGATCTCCCTTTCTACCTCCTGGCACTTAAGAGAAGCTCACAAAGTAATGTTCACATTTTTAGAACTTGTAAGTCAAACAGAAAACAACATAATTTTAAAAACTATAAACATTTAATGTCTGGAATTAAAGTTGTCTTGCAAATATTGATGCTTATAATAGATCATATTGTATATAAATTTAGAGTCTGCATATTTTTTGCTCAGATCTTTTCCTCTACCCATCACCAATGTCAAATATTAGAGCTATGCCTGATTAAATTGTTGTGAATCATTTACAATTCAAATTTCATATAATTTGCAGGTTCCAGTGGATAGGGGGATAGAGACACTAAGAGCTCACAGTTCATTACACCTAAGGAGAAAGAAAGACATAAGTGCTTGGATGGAAATGAGTCTTCCAAATAGACAATGAAACAAAACATACTGCCAAGCTGGTTACAAAGTGGCTTAAGGATAACTAAGTGAATGTGGTTTTGGAGTAGTCATCACAAAGCCTTGATCTCAATCCAATGCAAATTTTATGAACAAAGCTGAAGAGGCAGGTGCGAGCAAGGCGATCTACAATCATGGCTCAGTTACACCAGTTCTTTCAGGAGAAATGGGCCTAAATTCCTACCATCTATTTTGAGATTGAAGTTTGACCCAAGTCAGTTTAAGGGCAATGGTACCACATACTAATGAAATATGTAAACTTGTGACTTTGTAGAGAATAATAAAAATGCCTTAAAACATTCTCTCTCTCTCATTATTTTTGCATTTGGCAATTATTAATAATTATGGTAATCCTAATTAACTTAATATAGGAAAGGTTTCTTCTAATTTCATGTCAGCTAGTGAGAAAAACACGCGTATGTGTTTTTTTATATAGTGTATGTAAACTTCTGGTTTCAACTGTACATGTTAGATATATGTATATGACCTCAAATTTACATGACAGTCTAGGAGTAATGAACTTTGGATAGTGTAACAAGAATTCACAGAGTTTACTAGAGCTGTTCCTAATTAGCTAACCTTTTAAAGCTCGGGTATGGTTCAGTTCCCCAAATGGGCATATGTTCGCCGAATAGATTGGGGAACAGTTTGCCGAACTTCCGAACCCCATTTAAATCAGTGGGAGGCAAAATCAAGGCATAGAAAACACCTTCAAAGGCGCACAAAAGCTGCCAAACACAGTTCAAACCGTTTTACAGTGGAGCTTTGCTGTTTTGGCACAGACATTATGTTTCTATACTATTAGGCGCTATGCAAGGTTTTTTAATTATTTTTACAGTACTATGATGTCAGTTAATGGGTAAGGGGCCCAACAACCAATCACAGAGGCTGTTACAGGGAATGGGCATCTGTGATTGGCTGCTGGAGTAACCTGAAACCAATTCATACTTTCTAACAGCTAGAAAGTATGGGCAGTTTTGATATCCAATATCCAGGAAATTAATGAGCGCCCTGGAAGTAGATGCGACGGGACGGTGGGACGTGGGTAAGTATAATGCTGTTTAATAACTATTTTCTTTCTTTTTACAGGCCTCCACACCCATCCAATAACTTTAAATTCCAAGTTTGGGGTTCGGACTGAATTTCGAGTCATGTTCTGCCCCAAACTAAACTTTAAAAAAAAGTCTGGGCAAGTCCACCAAAACCAAACATCGGCTTTTTTTTCCATCACTATTCAAAAGTGCTATGCCAACATATTATTTTCCTTATGAATTTTTTCATATTTTGGGGCAAAGAAAAGGAATCTAAATCACATGTGCAAGGAAAGAAAGAGTAACGTGAGTACAGTTCTGACTTGTCATAGACTTTGCTGGTCCCAGCATAGATATGCAGATTTTGATGCAGATTCTCAAAACCTGCTTAAAAATAATCACCCAACAACGCACCAAAGGCACAGGGCCTAAGAGGCAGTTGTGGTGAAAGGACTCAAGGTTTTCTCTTGCCCCCTGTCTACTTCTACAGAGCCTTCTGGGGAAGGAATGGAAAACTACAGTACTCATGGTCTGAAAAGAGTGCAAGGGCTTGCCAAGTGCAGTTCTCAAGGGCCACAAACAGTGCATGTTTTCAGGATAGACTTAGCATTGTACAGACGCTAATTTCAATACCCTCAAAGATGACGATTGCAGCACCTTGTGCAATGATAAGGGTATTCTGAAAACATGCACTGTCTGTGGCCTTGAGAACTGACTTGGCCAGCTCTGTTCTACAGGAGTTTGTGTAGTGTCTTGCATGTCTACACCTCAAACCGTCAGGTCAGGACATCTGCATATTGTTTCACAGTCCCTGTAGGCAGTATCAAAGCACCATCTTTGAAAAAGCAGTCCAGCACACAATGAGTGAAATAAAAAACTTTACTGTAGCACATGTTAGAAAAAAAGCCATGGTGGTACATGATGTTATTAGTAACATTTATCAGACCCAAACAGTAATAATTCAAACATAAGCACTTGCACAGTAAAGTGATTATACACACTATATATAAGGAAAGTCCCACAGGGATCAGCAGATTCCATTACAATAGTGCAAAGTCCATTAAGGGCAGAGTCCATTAAGGGCTTTGAGGTGTAGCCCAAAGGCTGCAGTCCTGTTAATCCAGCAGTGAGAAGTGCAACTGGCCTAAACTGGGAAAGAAGAAAAATAAAACTAGCATAAAAATAGGCCATGTTCTTTGAAGAACTGAAAAACAACTGAAAAAAGTCCTATGTCGTACCAAAATGCCAACTAAGTGATAGGTTCAGTGACCCAACAACATGCTTTTTTATGTAAGTCCTCTTTTTATTCACAGTAGAAAGACTTCAGCAGCTTTTTAAACATGGATAAAGGTTGCGGTTCCACATGTTACTCCGCTGCCGTACGGATTCGGGGGGGGTCGCAGGGCCTACTTCTCCAGAGGCATTCATGCTACTGCTGGCCCCCAGCACACCCCATCATGGCCACTGCTGGAGAAGAAAATGGAGAATTAGGGGACCACCACCCCTCTAGAAGAGACAAGACGGACTTAGGGAACACAGACTGGCCCTGTGGGTTTGGGTGTAGCTGGCTGGCTAACCAAGAGTAGTCTAGCCTCCACCCGATGCCACATTCTCTCCCGTTCAGCCTCCTGCTGCCATTCTCAAAGTCATCGGCAGTATCCCTCCCCATACTCTGTGACAGTGGTAAAAGAGATCCTTCAATATGTGGGGAAATTCCTGGGGATTAGGTGGAAATACTTGGCGACTTTAATAATATAATAGACAATTCGCTAGACAGACCATAGGGGCAAGTCAGAACACATAGAGGGAATACACCTTTTGGGACACTGCTAGATAAAGTTGAGCTGATAGACCTATGGAGATTGAACAACCTCACAGTGAGAGATACTCCTGCCTATCCCTCTCACATAACTCATTGTCGAGAATTGACCTAGTGCTGGGTAATCAACAGATGATCAGTTTGGCTTGGGGTGTGGAGTATTTGCCTAGGAGCCTGTGTAGGTGACCTTTTTAAGGGGGAGTAAAGAGAACGGGAGGTGCACCCTGGTCATTTAACTAATTTTGGCTCTCTATTATCCAGGCAGAGCTAGGATCCCTGGTCTATGTCTAGAAGGAATTGATGTTAACGAGTGTATGGCACCTAGAGGAGTGGTTTGGGATGCGTCCAAAGTCTATTTGAGGGGTCTGTTAATTAAAGAAGTGAATAGGGTTAAGACTAATTCTAGGGCTTTCGGGGATAACTTGCAGGGTGAGGTTCTCTCCGCAGAAATAAAATATATTGAGACCTAGTCAGTTGCACACTTTTGTGCACTAAAGGAGGCGCAGGGCCAGCTCGCTTGCATAGGCTGTCAAAGGCGGTGGATAAACGATACTTCCAGCGTTAGGTGCACTTTGGAGAAGGAGAGGGGACGGGCATTTATTGGCCACTATAGTTAAAGCTCAATCTGGCCCGCATTTGTGATGAGATGAAAAAGAGAGATGGGGAATTAGTCTGGTCCCCCACAGAGATTCTGGTGGCATTCAGAGATTTTTTTGGCTCTCTGTATGGCTCCCTGGTAGCTTTCTTGGGAAAGGCACTTGATAGCTTTTTGGGTAATGTCAGATTTCCTAAAATATCAGAGATTGAGGCTGATATGTTAGAGGCCCCAATAGATTAGAAGAATTAGAGAGGACTCTGGAGTCTATGGCAGGGGAAAGTCACCTGGAGCAGATGGGCTGCCAACTGATGTGTATAAGCAATACTTGGAAGTGTTGCTCACACAACTGTTGAAGGTGCTTGAAGCGTGAGTGAGGATGGATATTTGTCTCGGTCCTTGAAAGAAACAGTGGTGGTAGTGGTGCCAAATGAGATAAAGACCGCTGCCTTGCCTGAATCATACCAACCTATCTCTTTAAATGTAGATGTCAAAATTTTGGTCCTGGCATTCCGGCTATCCAGAGCTATTACTAATGTCATCCACCTGGATCAAACCGATTTATACCAGAGAAATCGACTGCAATTAATATCCGCGGTTGACTCTCAATTTGCAGATGCCATCTAGAAGTGGGGAATTCATAGCCGTCGCTTCTTGGACACTGCCAAGGTGTTTGATACCATTGAATGGCCATACTCTGGATAATAGCAATATGGGTTTCTAAATGATTATATCTAATGTTCAGATGGCACATGGGTTTTATCCTTTATAGAGGTAATGTAAAAATAGATTTGCTCACTGTCGTTGTGTAGACAAACCAGCGTAATCGCTCGAACAATGCAGCTGCTCAGACAGTACTTCGAGTGCGTGTTGTGTCAGTATTTGCGAAGTACTTATGTCCGCGCTGCTGCAGAGAGGAAATACACAACGAACTGGACGTCTGCTATGGTGTAGAGGTTATTTCAACGCTTTCGGAGCCATGTACGTTCCTGAGGAAGGGGCTCGTACGTGGCTCGAAACGCGTTGGAAATAATCTACTACCAGTACTCAGAGCCAGTTCGTTGGTGTATTTCTCTCTGGCAGAGCGCGGACATTAGTACTTCGTCCAAATCTAATGGATTTATAGCCTAGATAAACTTTGAGCTCAATGCGAAGCTGTAGGTAACTGGAGATCTCAGACCAGTTTGTTTATATGAGCAGGGGTGGGGAACCTTTTCGTCGAGGCCATTGGAAATTTCTACCACTTGGGTGCACAAATTCACTTTCCTGACTATGTCAAAACATTCATTAACTCACCTCTAATGTGGTATCTGGTGCTGCTGCTCTTTGATTTGGCTGTGATGTTTGATGATACTGATTTTGTTGCTGCTCACAACTGCTTTTCCAGGTTTATGTCGGACTGGAGCACAGTCTACTCTTTGTGATAATAATTTTTGTAAATCATATACATCACATAGGAGATACTGGGACTGCTACATATAAATCACTGGAGAAAAGGGGGGCATATACATCACATGAGGGACACAGGCATATACATCACAGGAGGGGCTGGGGCATATGCATTACAGGAGATACAGAGGCTTATAGATCACAAAAGGGGCTGGGGCATATAGATCACAGGAGACACTGAGGTATATAGATCACAAGAGGGGCTTGGGCATATAGATCACAAGAGGGGCTGGGGCATATAGATCACAAGAGAGGCTGGGGCATAAAGATCACAAGAGGGCTGGGGCATATACATCACAGGAGGCTCTGGATCATATACATCACAGGACATACTGGGGCATATACATCACAGGAGGAGTTGGGGGGCATAGATATCATAGGTGGGAGCGGGGCATATACATCACAGGAGACGTTAGGGGGTATATACATCACAGGAGATGTTGGTGGCATAAAGAGCACAATGGGGCACATACAGCACTAAGGATCAGAGGCAGCACTGGAGGGTAAATACATCATTGGGGGCACATACAGCATTGAAGGAAATATAAAACACTGGGGGGCACAGACATCCTTGGGGACACACAGTACTGCCCTGTTACTGGGGGCACATACAGTACTTCGGACCAGTGGCAGTTGCATCACGCTTGTGGAATTTTGCACTGACCCCAACTACAAAGTGTGTCCTCATCTCATGCTGGTAAGCACACACATTCATCAGCGAACACATAGCCTGAGGTATACAGCACCTGGGTGGTACACGGAGCCTCGAGGCATACTGCACACGGGTACCTGGGTACACGGGGCCAGATGTACACTGCACATGGGTACACAAGGCTAGAGGCATAGTATACAGCACAAGAGTAAATTGAGCCAGAGTCATAGTACACAGCACATGGGTAAACGGAGTCAGAGGCATAGTATACAGCACATGGGTACACGGAATCTGAGGCATAGTATATACAGCACATGGTACATGGGGCCATAGGCATAGTATAGAGCACACAGGTACACGGAGCCAGAGGCATAGTACACAGCACAACGGTAAACGGGGCCAGAGGCATAGTATACAGCACACAAGTACATGGGGCCAGAGGCACAGTGTACAGTACACGGGTACACAGGGCCAGAAGCATAGTATACAGCTCACAGGCACACGGGATCTGAGGCATAATATACAGTACACGGGATGTGAGGCATAGAGCACCACAGTACACCGGGGCCAGAGGTACAGTATGCAGGACATGGGATCTGAGGCATAGTATGAAGCACACAGGTACACAGGGCCAGAGGCATAGTATACAACACATGGGCACATAGGGCCAGAGCATAGTATACAACACACAGGTACATGGGGCCAGAGGCATAGTAACAGCACATGGGTACATGGGGCCAGACGCATAGTACACAGCACACGGGTACACATGGCCAGAGGTGTATAACACACGGGTACACGGGGCCAGAGGTGTATGACACATGGGTACACGGGGTTAGAGGCGTGTGACACACGAGTAAACGGGGCCAAAGGTGTACAACACACAGGGTACACGGGGCCAGAGGCGTACAACACAGAGGGTACATGAGGCCAGAGGTGTACGACACATAGATACACGGGGTCAGAGGTGTACGACACATGGTTACATGGAGTCAGAGGCGTACGACACACGGGTAAACGGGATCAGAGGCGTACAACACACAGGTACATGGGGCCAGAGGCGTACGACACACGGATACATAGGGGCCAGAGGCGTACGACACACGGGTAAACGGGGCTAGAGGTGTACGACACACGGGTACTCAGGGACCAGAAGCGTATGACTCACGAGTAAACAGGGCCAGAGGTGTACAACACACGGGTACAAGGGGCCAGAGGCGTATGACACAACGGGTTCATGGGGCCAGAGGTGTACGACACATGGGTACACAGGGGCCAGAGGCAATCCGACACATGGGTATACGGGGCCAGAGGTGTATCAACCACATGGTACTCAGGGGCTAGAGGCGTAGACACAAAGGGTTCAAGGGGCCAGGGCGTACGAACACAGTTACATGGGTTCAGAGCGTTAGACACAAAGGTTCATGGCCAGAGGCATGCGACACAGGTACACTGGCCAAGGTTAGACACATGGTACACGGGTCATAGGCGTTGACACACGAGTAAACGGGCCAAAGGTGTATCACACAGAGGTTCGGGCCTGAGGCGTACACACAGGTACAGGGCAGAGTGTACGACACCAGATACACGGGCCAGAGGCTACGACACATGTTACATTGGATCAGAGCGTACGACACACGAGTAAACGGATCAAGGCATAAAACACAGTAACGGGGCAGAGGCTATGGAACTGGTACATAGGGCAGAGGCGTACGACACACGGTAAACGGGCCTGAAGGCGTACGAACACCACGGTATCAGGGGACCAGAGGCGTATGACTCACGAGTAACTGGGCCAGAGCTACATCACGGTACTCAGGGCCAAGGCTATGACTCACGGTAAAGCGTGGCCAAGGCGTACGACACACAGTACACAGGCCAGAGGCATATGACAAGGGTAACGGGAAAGAGGTGTACGACACACAGTACTCAGGGCAGAGGCGTCGACAAAAGGTTCATGGAGCAGAGGCGTACGACACACAGGTACATGGTTTAGAGGGTACGACACAAGGTTCTGGGCAGAGGATGCGACACACGGTAATGGATAGAGATATAAACATGGTTCATGGGCCAAGGCTACACCCATGGTACATGGTTTCAAGGCATATAACACATGGGTACATCGAGGCCAGAGCAAAAAGGAGATCCAGCAACACATCCAAAGGAAGATAAAAATTACATATGGACATATAGATTTTAACTGACTTCACATGTTGTTATCTCCCTGCCATGGCTATGTTCTGATGCAGCTCCTTCTTATTCTGACAGTCTCATCCTGCACGGGCCAGCAAGTAGCGCAAAAGGCTTATTACTATTCTGACACTTGTTACTTGCGACCTCCTGGAGGTGGAGAATTGTGTTACTTAAATGTGCAGAGCTGATTGTAATCCTCAGGGAGTTGGAGCTGACAGCGCAGAACTCTGCCACAAGAACATCTCACGCTGACTATGTTGCAGTCGAAACCAAGTTTGGCGCGCACCTCTGAGATTAAATTGACCGCTTAAAAAGGGCAAAGTGCCCCGGGGCCGGATCAGTAACTAGGGGCTTGCCTTTTACAGTGCCAGAACACTAACAATCACAGGATATTATTATTTGGACAATCTTGTTGCCCAGCTCCTCATTAACCCCTGTTGCAGAAGGCACCTGATTACAAATCCGATTCCCAATGCCACAGGTAATACTGTTCGGTAGTAAGAACTTGGGCTCAACCTAATTCTGTGGAAAGCTGGCACACACAAAAAGGCGGGTTCTGAACAAGAGGTTTGTAGCAAAAAAATTGTTTTCTTTGCAAAGAAAATGGTTTACACTTTCCCCCAATGTTTCGACTCGTTTATGAGTCTTCTTTAGGAATCAGGTCTCTACATACAAACATAACAACAAAGGAAATCAGTACAGTATAATTCAGAATCATATAAAAGAAAAGAGACATCAACAATTTGATAACATAGCTTATAAGTATAAGAAACATACCATACGTGGGTATTTCGGTCGCCGCAAAACGGTATTGTTAAAGAAAATAACTGGTGTGGTCCAAAATAATCAAAGGACCGTGCTAGGTGTGGTATCGGGTTATGTGAATCTGCAAGACTGTATCACATGGGAAAGGCGAATAATTCATTATGACATTCATGCGAATAGAGTTATACGTATTAAATCATAATTACCGTGGAGACAAAAAGAAATCAATTGGAATAAACGTCTTCCTTTTGATCACATAACGTTAAAATGATAGTTGCCTAGCAAAAAGAAAAACCTGAAAGAGAAGAAGAGGTCAAAATTCTACCTTAAGTTCAGCAATGGTTACGTATTATGGAGATCATACGTGCCCTGGGTATAAATGTTCAGTAAGACATGCAGTTATGCAATCTAAATAAAAAGGAAGAAAAGAAAGGGAGGCTTAAGCATTGCCATAGAGAGTAATATGTAACCCTTGCTGAACCTAAGGAGAGTTTTGACCTCTTCTTCTCTTTTTCTAACCTAGAATCTACTAAACTCTCTCTCTTTATAATGTATAATTTAAAACACACTATTAGGCCTAATCAATTTACTATATCAACCTTTTGAATTGTGTAACACACTATGATGTGGGCACGTCTAAAGGAGGGGTAGTCATACTAAGTGGCCAAATTGAGGTTGTAACGCATCTCTCCTAGATTTCACATATACCTATGTAAATATTACACTCTCTAGTCTGATTAGTGGACACTACTGTGGATCCATGTCAGAGGCTGCATAGCCCAGTTGATTGTCTCTGGTTGTTCTTCTGTTTTTTTCCTCTGCTGAAGTAAACCATGGTATTAACATGGAGTTGCAGGTATTACCCTGAATTAAGTGGGTGGTTTCTGAAATGTATTGTGCAGCTGCTATGATTTGGGAATTTAAAGCTTTGCTCTATATCTCTTTTGGACAGTCATAACTATATCTCTCACCTGCTACATTTTCTTGTCCTTTACACATGCAAATTTTATAGCCTAGAATTTTGTTGAAGTCCTAGTACAGATCAGGTATATCAAGGGGGTTCACTATCTTGATTGGAAAAGAATGATTATCATAGGAGGTTATAATTGCTAGACAAGGGGCAAGGGTGCAAATTTTCAAGATTCATTATGGAAAATTTCTGTACCTAATACCCCAATCTCATCAATGTCATCAAATTTACATAAGATTGGGCGTAAATATTGTTCTGATCAAGGGCAATTATTGTATGGTTCATCTGAGATCCATGTATTTGGCAGACCCATGTGCGGGAGTTTGTTTCTTGGCACACCAAGTCCTCTGTGGCTTTATAGTTCAGAGCTAAAGAGAGTGGTATCCCTTGCCTGATCTGAGGAAGTCGACACTATTATGATGCAAAGCATGTGTTATCTACCTGTCGGGATCCTGCTTTAAAGTGTGACCGCCATTTAAATTTTTATTTAATAATAATGTAGATCAAGTGATTGTAATAACATTCTAATATACTTCATTAGAAAATTCTGATTGAAAGCCATTCATAAACCATCCAAAATGTCCCCACTACACTGTGGGTGAAGCAGACATGTGTTTATTCTCACTCAGATCCATCTTCAGTGAATACGGGCAGCTGGGGAGGAAACAATGTATCAGATTAAGCTCAGCATACAGCACAGTTGCTAAGCACTGTCAGAAGGTCAGTAAGAATGCAAACTCCTTATCTTTCTCCACACAGCTCATTCACATCTCTGTTAACCCCTTCTCTACTATCACATGCATTGCTCACTGTTATCAGCGCTCTCAGAAGCTGTGGTAATAAACACAGTGCTGTCAGATGCTGGCTATGCCCACGCAGGCAGAAAATGCTGTTTTTTAAGGAGCACAGAAAAAAGTGAGAAAATAAGTCATATGACATAAAAAACATTATGTTAGCTGCTTGTGACCCAACATTCACAACCAGTGCAGCAGTGTTGTTTTTTTTCAATGGAATGACATTTACACAATAAGCAAATTTCACTTGTCACTTTAAATTTGCACTTTAATACCTTGTGTTTGGTAAGATTATTTGCTGACTGCATTTGCATGTATATGGGGAGATACTCTGTACTACCATATGTTATTTTTATACAAGTTATTTTAGTTTTGCATTCTTTGCAAAAAACTTTTCTGCACTTCATGGATAGACGCCACATATTTTTTTATATAATGCTTTTCAATGGATATTGTTTTTCTAAAGAGAATTTGCCACTGTATCAATATGTGGCCATAGATAGATTTTTTTTTTACTTTACAATATGTACAGAAACCTACAGAAGGAAACTCCCCTTTTATACTTTTCCATGTGTTTCCCTGGTTGCTTTATTGCGGCTGTACAAAACATTAATTAATATTAATATTAGCAATTTGCTGTCTATCTTAATCCCAATAGTTATTCATTTGATACAAAGAAAAAGTTTGAAAAATGTTCACTTTAAAAAAGTTAGTTAGTATGTAAAATATCAAGAAATGAACTAAATATCTCCAGTAGACGTTGACCACTAAATATTTCAGATTGCACCACTAAAAAGATCTATTTTTGAACAACCATTATACTTCTGTAAAATAATTCATCATGAGAACAGTCATTAAAGGGTATGCTAAAACAATCTTAACTTTTGTAACCACTTTTTGTTCCTTGGAGCTTATTACAAAGTCAGATGAATAGTAGACATATATGTGCACTCAGCATTCCCACTGTTCCTTGGCTGCTGAGATAATTGAAACCCGAATATGTCTAGAAACTCTACAAAGCCTTAGACTGAAGACAATTTAGAAAAATTTCACTATGTAGTGCTTCTGGCTACATGAAAAGCAATGGTATAAATAAATTCTCATTTAACACTTCTTGGCTAAATCAATATAGTTTGCAGTGCAGTTTTAATTTAAAATATCAGTTGTGATTAAAACTCTCAGTAAGTCTTATTATAAACTTATGCTTATCTTTACCAGTGAGCGCATCCTTGGCAATAGCTAAATGAAAATATGAAGCACCCAGCTCCTAGTTACAATTTAAAAAGAAAATGCTAGATCATATTGGAAAAGGGAAAACCCTAAGAGATTTCAAATCACAAAATAATATTGTGAAGTTTCATTTTATAAACAACCCAGACGTCCTGTTAATTCTATGTGTGAATCATTTAGATATTTTTTGACCTACAATACAAAAAGTAAATTGTATGTATCAATATCTGTGGGACTTGACCTATTTATATGATCATATTTTGCAATCAAGAATATGTTTTAGAGACTTTTTATAAGATTTATTACTTGTCAAAATAATTTTGTAGTAAAATGCTCTTACAATTCTTCAAACCTTAACAGATTAACTATCCTTTACTTTTTTTATTGCTTTAAATAAAAGCCCCAATGATTTTATGAAATGTTAAAATTCACTTTATTACCCTTTTCTATAATTTTTTCCCTTGCAATACTTCCAAAGTGTCACCTCTATACCTTTCTCCATCTGAACCAGGATTGTGTCACCATGCTCTGTACTGGCTTAGTATACATACTTGATGAGAGACCAGACTCACTGGCCCAACATTCTCTGTGTCTCATTCTCGACCAGAGAAGCATCCTGTGTTCCCTTATGCACAAGGACTTATCATTTTGTCTGATACACTCTGTAGTGTTCTGTGAGAAACGCTAATTAGGGTTAGAACTGCTCAGAAACAGTATGGCTGTGCCATAGATTGCTGTGTACTGATTGAAATATAGCCAATGTGCACTCCGGAGCAAACAGTGTTGCCTGATGGGGAGTAAGGGCACACTGTGTGATATGGAGAATGTTGGAAGACGAGACAGATGGGTGGTCATACTTCGACATCCTTTTTACTCAGTGATTCTTAAGCGGAGGAACAGCCTGTTAAAATGGAGGAAAAACAGCTATAGGCAAGGTGATATATAGTTTTGTCCATTTACTTTTTGAAAAATGTTACAAAACAGTAAAAAAATACTTTTTTTAAAGAAATACCACTATTTTTGCCAATAGACTACATTTTATATTGAAGTTTACATGTATGTATAAAGCTGCGTTACAATACCAGACAAAGCATAAAAATTACAACACCCAAAGTAAAAATGTTCAAATAGTTTGTGTTGCTTTTGTATCTACTTCCTTTATTTTAATGTGATGTCTTTATTGTTGTGACGTAGTATGCAGCTGTGAATCTACATGAAGGAAATGGATCTACCTTCATTCAGGTGTATGGACCCATAGAAGGGCAGATTGTCGGCATGAAACGGCTTTTGTCCTCTCAGTACAGTTCTTCAGTCTTTCATCCCTGCATGTGATTTTAAAGGACCTAGAAGAATGAACTCAGTGTTTTTATGGCAAATTGTGACTGCAGATATATTTTTTTTTCTTTGATGTACTATGCATTTGTTTTTTTAAGCTAGCACCTTTATTTTGCCTTAATCGCTAAGCCTTTAACATGCCATGTTGAATACCAAGCATATGGGTTTCCAGTAGTGATGAACAGCATGCTCGGCGCT
>JARQOC010000003.1:184487288-184523280 GCA_033576535.1 Allobates femoralis
ATATGAAGATCAAGGAAATGGGAACAGCATTAGAGATGAGTAAACTTTGCCCGAACACGTTCACCAATTATAAATTCGGCAAGAACATGGCTGATTAAGTTCGATTATCGGAAACCCGAACACTTTCCCCAAACGTCGGCGAACGCGGATTTATTCAGGAAAAAGTTCAGAATTTAAAATTACCTTAAAAATTTACCAGTTTATTTGCGACCAAAATGCTTGCCAGAACATCCATTTGCTGTGGACTATACCTAAACTACAGTTATGAGTGTCCCCAGCCATCGAGTGTACCAGCTTGTGTTAAACTGTAGAATTTTGGGGATTTTTTTAGGCTTCCTGGAGTTTGCAGGTGTTTTGACACCTAGAAGGTGTGAATTTTGGAACAAATGGCAGATGTGGCAGCAGTTATGAAGTCCAGCAAGCTTACAATGTCCTTAAAACATCAGTTTAAGAGAGCTTTATATTTTAAGGGAATTTTTTGTGAATATTTTTTTTCATTACTATTATTATTTTTTTTTTTAATTGGAGAGCAAACCTTTATTATTGCAGAGGGTCACCATCAGCATTCAAATCCATCTGTTGTACACTTATGTGAAAGCAATTTATATACACACGTGGTCAAAATTGTTGGTACCCGTATTTTTACTACAATGGTCAAAGAAATAACGTGAATCTGACAAAAGTAATAACTCAGAAGTCTATGAAAATGAAGAAATTAAAGTCAGACATTGCTTTTCAACCTTGCTTCCACAGAATTTCTTTTAAATTAAAGTTGTGGAGCCCACTGGGACGGGATACTCGGTACCGGACCAAGGTATCATGGCAGTCTTGGTCCGGACCGTGTCCCAAGCCCACAAGTAAAGGTTGGGAGTTATTTACAGGGGATAGAGTCGTGACGCCACCCGTGGTATGTGGTCAGGGTGACCACCGCTGCTGCAGAACCTCCGGGGATGATAGATGGCAGCCTGTGATGTAACGACTCTCCATGGGCAGAGCCTGGTCTCCGGGGCAGTAGTGATGAAAACAGTTTGTGAGGAAGCTGTGAGGGAGAACAGGGTTTGCATGGATTACACAGACTCACGGTTTTGTAGTTTTATAAGTCTTTACTGAAGCAGATGGTATTCAGCTGAGTACTGTCCATGGAGTCTGTACAGGGGCCAGGTTGCTCCTATCTTGACCGAGTCCTTGGCTCCCTATTCTTGCGCTGTGTGTGGCCCTGCTGCCGCTTTAGCTAAGCTGCTGGCCCTTTCTTCCCTCACGGGTACCAACTTGCTAGGCAACTTAAGTCTTATTCCGTGTTCCTGAACCCGCTGTGTTGCTTCGCTGTGGTACAGTGAAGATACTGTATGTAATCTTCACCAATCCGGTGTTTTCTGTGCTGTTTGTGTCAGGCACAATTTCGGATCCGGTATCCAGTCTTTGCGCTCCTCCAGGGCGAGTTTAGGGTAACTCTGTCTCCCGGGTGTGTTTCTTAGCTTCTCCTACTCCTTTCCTCAGACCTTGGCCGGACTGGAAGTGGACAGTGGACTGTGGGTTGGGCCTAACGCAGCCCTTTATCCCAGATCCTTCTTCCTCAGTCCTCCCAGGAACTGAACTAACTGCCACTTCCTCTCCACCCAGAATATATAGGGAAGCAGCTTTAGCTCCCCCTTCTGGCCTGGAGGCGCTAGTGTAGTGTTGTGGGTTGTGTGGGGAGTTAACCCTCTGTGGTGTTAATGTGGCACATTAACCCTAGGGTGCCACAAATTCATGAAACAGGTGTGGACAGAAATGATGCACCCTTAACTTAATATTTTGTTGCACAACCTTTTAAGGCAGTTACTGCAATCAAATGATTCCTGTAACTGTCAATGAGACTTCTGCACCTCTTGACAGGTATTTTTGCCCACTCCTCAAGACTCATGGATAACCAGTGATGTAAAATCTCTGTTTTTAAACATGACGCATGAATCAACTATTTGGGCATCCACTAGATACCTAAAAGTACCATCACACGCCGCCATATCGCCAGTGATATCGCCGTGAATTTGCATTGTCGGCAATGTGGAAGCCCACCTGCCAAAAAAAAAGGGAAATTTGGCCTGTTTGATATACACACAGAGGTGTTGGACTTTGTAGTGTAACCAGCTTTGCTAATACATCATCTTTCAGCCACAATCAAAGGTGTGATGGGTCACATTAACCTTGAATGTGCAAACAGCTCTATAAATACAATGAAGGGATGCGTGTAGCCAGCCTATCAATGTATAGAGCACAATCTAAAATTAATTACCCAAGGTAACCCGGACAATATCACACATCCAATGGCCCAAACAATAATTACAATCATTGTATGGCAAACCACACAAACATATGTCAAGAGCCGGGAACACACTTGTACACCCATGTAGGGCAGATAAGTCTTTGAACAAGGCATTGTCACACCTAACCAAATGGTTGAACCATATGTCAAATTGTTTACCTTACCATGTGATAGTGGTTATGTGTGCTATACAAGTGACACACATCCTTGCCCAGTAATGCAACCTAACAGTACATACAGACACATACATTACAGGTACACATCAACAATGACTTTGTATTTGTGCAAAAATAATTATTTATTACATAAGCAAAAAAAATCAAAACACAGGCCGTGTATAACAAGAAAACCAAAAAAAAGGTGTCCACAAAGAAACATAAATTTCAGTAGCGTCTCTCCTCATGTACGTAGTCATGTATTGCCTCAGACGTGGGTTGTGGCCCCATATCCTGATAGCCCCCAACAGTACGCCAAGTCGGGGGGGAGAGGGTTGTCTAGGGCCATTGGACAAATCCTGAGTTTGTCTGGGCCCATACCTATGCAGCCTCGGACCCTGTGACACTGACGCCTGCCCACTGGGGATAGCAATGTAGGCAAGTGGCATCAGTGCCTTATCCTCGGCTGCCTCCAGGACCCGAATGATGAGCCTCTCTGCTGTTTTTCGCTGCTCTTGATCCAGCCTGGGCACTCGTTCATCAACAAGATGCCCAATCCCAGTGCTCTTCTGATTTTCCGCGTTGAGCAGCACCCTCTTCGCCCATGTACCCAGCTCAGTCGTCGGAGGTGTTGTGGGTCGACGTCGACTGATGACTGAGCTGGATTCTGGGTGCTACCCTGCCGCACTGGGACCAGGCACAACCTCCCCCGCAGATGTTGATGGGGGAGGATCATCCACGGGTGCAGTCTCTTGACTGGACAGCAGCTCCGGAGGCTCCTGTAAACAAACAAAACAAAATGTAAATACACTTGTTATGGACCCAGACATCTATGTATGTAATTACTAATAAACAGCCGCATTATTAACAAGCCCGTGTACGAGGTCAACACAAACATTGCACATATGAAACCAAGACTATTGAAGAGTGAAAAATGTGCAGTCAACTCACCTGAAGATCCAAGATGGTCAGTGATGTGGCCCTACAACTAACTACAAGCCAAACTAGGAGGCTAATGTGTGACCCATCACCACATCTAAATGATTTGGAAGAATACAACAACAGGATTGTAGTTGCAGCTGCTTCTCAATATAACAAGTGAGTACAAGCACCAAAGGCTAAGCAGACACAACAATATTCACTACACGTACCTCCTGTGATGGTGCTGTTGCTTTGGATGTGGCCTCCTCAAGCACCCTGTTGCCCCACATTCGTCGATGAACAACCTGGTCCAGAGTGAAAGTGAGGAGGTCATAATGCCAAAATTGTGGCAAATAGACCTCCTCACTTCCCATCCCAGAGAGCTGGGACCTCTGGACCCGGTTGTACTCCTTTCGGAATACAGTGCGCAGGTGCTTGAATTTGGCTTTGACCTTGTTCTTGTCCCACCTCTCCCCAGGATGGTGCTGTTTGGAGAGGGAGACAAGATGGCCATAGGTCACATCCTTCACCTGACTGTTCTTATAATCAGGTGACTGCAGGCGCCACAGGCATTCATGGTCCTGGTACACAGCAAGCAAGGCCCGGACAAACTCCTGATTGTCCCCCATCTGCAACATAAGCACAGCCCACGTCACAAACAAACATACACGTACATATGATGTCATGATGAAACAAGAATAATGGCCACATTAAGACAACAGCTACACATCATTGCTTAATTACAGCACATGAGTGCACAGAAGCCTCACATTGTTTAATGTTAATAGATATGCTGACCCATGCACAGCGCCACTTCCACATGTAGCTATGGCAACGGCTGCTACATGGACCAATGTAGATAAGGTTATGTAGGTACACATGTATTAGCATGGGCACTATGTAGGCACAGCAAAACAGTTGTAAAGTGCTATTTCTTGCTGTCTAATTGGATATGACGTTGAGGAGGTGTTTGATACATAAAATATAACAGCGGGCAAAAATACAACGCCCAGGTCTTGTATGTACGGCAACATTATGTATCAGTGCTTACATTGAGGGGCGTCCCTTGGGGACATAAACCTCACAATAAACTTCCATACAACGGAACTTGACAACAGCATTGCTAAAAATATTACATATGGACCAGTAGGTAGTGCTACCCTAAATACATCAGTACTGTAGAGATGATCAAGCCATGCACATCGCTATACCTACCGTCTGAACAGCAGACTGTGCTTGGAGAGACAGTACCACAAAGTTTCATATGGTTTCTGCGCACACAAGTGCTACACCTCCGCCATCTTTATAATGGCCACCAACCAATCATAACGCACCAGAGTCAGCAAAATCACAGGAGTCGGGCGTGGCAACGCCGAGGCGGGTGCGTGTATTGGATGACGTTGGTGCGCTGTGATTGGCTGCTTATGATATAAAAACCTGCAACGCCAGAGCAATGTGAAGCTAGCTGGCCAGAGTCATTGGGTAAGTACTGCTGTTCAGATGTCCCTTGTACGATAGCTGAGTGTGTTTACTAGAGATGAGCCACCACCCCGGTGTTCGAATTCGATTCGTCGAATCGACGGGGTGTTCGACGAATGTTCGTCGAATGCTCGATGAACACCGTCGAACACCCGGGAAAACGAACAATCCGGGCTTGTGGGGCTTTTTTACTTCCACAATGTATATACATACATTGTGGAAGTAAAAAAAAGTGAAAGAAAGTGTTAAAAATAAAAAAAATAATCAATGCTCACCTGTCCGCGGTCCACCGAAGCCTCCGGCAAGGTCCTGTGGCTTCTAGGGCCTGTGGTGACGTCATGTTCTCGCGGGAACTCCGGTCACGTGACCGGAGTTCCCGCGAGAACATGACGTCACCACAGGTCCTAGAAGCACAGGACCTTGCCGGAAAGCGTAAAATAGATATTTTTATGATTCGGACACTTTCTTTTACTTAAAGAAAGGGTCCGAATCATAAAAATATCTATTTTAAACTTTACGGCAAGGTCCTGTGCTTCTAGGACCTGTGGTGACGTCATGTTCTCGCGGAACTCCGGTCATGTGACCGGAGTTCCCGCGAGAACATGATGTCAGCACAGGTCCTAGAAGCCACAGGACCTTGCCGGAGGCTTCGGTGGACCGCGGACAGGTGAGCATAGATTATTTTTTTATTTTTAACACTTTCTTTCATTTAGGTAATGTTTATTTTGGCTCAAAATGCGGCAGATGCGGTTTTCTGACCGCATCTGCCGCATTTTCGAACCAAAATCGAACATGTTCGAAATTCGCCGAATTGGAACCAAATTGTTCGAATTCGGCGAATGACTCGAATAGGGCCAAAATCAACTCGAATTTGAGATTGGCGAACTATTCGAGTCGAACATCACTCATCTCTAGTGTTTACTGTTGAGACCAGGTTTTTTACAATAAGGCCAGGGTCACACTTCAGGTTTTGTATTTAAAACCTGATCCGGTTTTGAGCTTTTAAAAAGCTCAAAACCGGATCAGGAAACGCTCCTCATAGGCGACTATTATAAAAACCGGATTGCTTCACAAGCAATCCAGTTTCCGCCACCAGCTCTGCAGACTGCATGAAAAATCATGCAGGCTGCAGTTTTCGGAGCGGTTCTGGCAACCGCAATGCGGGAACCGGATTGCTCAGGATGTGTGATCCTGAGCAATTTGGTTACCGCATATACTTTGCTTATCCCGGCTGCCATCCTGAGCAATCCGGTTACCGGATTGCGGCTTCAGCAATCTGGTTCCCGGGTTGCTGGTTGACTGAAGCCAATTGCATTCACCCCATTCGGATATAGATGCGGTGAACACAATTCTATATTTAGGTGTGACCCTAGCCTAACACAACAGTGTTTGTCAGCACCGCACTACCTCCAGGTGTGTGCATTACATACTCCGAATGTATGACATTGTTGTGCTGTGTAGGACCAAGTGTATACATGTTGACACAATGGAGGATGCAGCCTCATCATTGTCCCTCTATTTTATAGAGTCAATTCTGGATTGTGTACCCAAGTTGCGTCGGTGCTGTAGTTTTGCCTACATCAACACTGATCATGAATTTCTGCTGACTTGCACCCACAAAATGTATGTGTAGTGCTTCTGCTGAGACCTTCAGTGTGTCTGGTGGCTTGTTAATGTGTGATGTAGAGTATCCTGCCTTTTCAAGAGAACATGGCTGTTTTTGCTCATGGTCAATCCTGCAGTGTCTCATGAAACCTTGAGATTTTTTTTTTTGGGAATAATGTATGCTGGGGAGGTCCATGTGTAAAATGAGGAAGGTGATGGTGGGGAACCGACTATTTTTGTCTGTATGTTCCTAAATTTTATTATTGTATGAAGTCACAATGGCGCGAGTTTGAGAGGGGGATGGGCTGGGAATGGGAGGCATGTTGTAGGTGCCTTTATGACTAGCAGGTGTGTAGGGAAGTATTTATTGTTGGGTTTTGGTGCGTCTTGACATGTTTGTTGGCTCTGACAATTTTTTTACATTTTTTTCCAGGGGTTGGTTTGTCAACTTATCATGGACAGTGAACAGATGCTTCTCGTGGCTCTTACATTGTTGGAGGAGGACTTGTGGCTGGAGGACAGAGCTGAGAAAGGCCTTGTCCACACACCTGCACTGTCAGTATTTAGCGCTTCTGCGCTAAATACTTTGATTTTGTGAGAGAAGCGCAGGTGCATGTGTGCGGGCGCTTTCTGCAGATGCTGTCCCTGGTTACCCGATGTGTATCGTGGTAACCAGTTCATACAGCAGGCTGCCTAGTGTCCGCTTATCCCGAGAGCACAGGGAAATGCTGCACAGGGAAACGCTGGACCGGTCGTTATATGGATGATCTGGTCTGTATTGTACAAAAAAAAACTAAATAAACTGTGATGATTTTTTCATGTCCTTGGATAATAATGATCGCAATTTAAAGTTTATTTCAGAAAGAAAAAATAACATCACTTCTTTCCTAAATGTTCATCTTGACGGTAATAAAACTAGATCTAGTTTTATAGATCTACTGTAAATGGCTTCAGGACCTCGGACAGCGCACATACTATATCAATAGCTATAGCATGCGCGCTGCTCTCAGAGGAGGCCGGCGCTTTCATTGATAAAACTGTACAGCAGCTGACTGGAGTCGGCTGCTGTACATAAGTGCTGAAAGCATTATATGCCCACCTGAGTGGATGGAAGGTCTCTAGGGGGAGTGGGCACCCCCTAGAGACATTATAGAAACATTTATTAATAAAATAAAAAGTTTACACACACGCAGAACAGTTTGCTCATCCCTGCGGCAGCAGAGATGACAAACTATCTGGTAACCGGATTGCTCAGGATTACTCATCCTGAGCAATCCTGTTACGGGATTGCGGCTTAACATTTATTAATAAAATGAAAAGTTTACACACACACACAACACCTTGCTTATCCTGGCGGCAGCCGGGATAAGCAAGGTATATGTGGGAACCGCATTGCTCAGGATTACACATCCTGAGCAATCCGGTTCCGCATTGCGGATGTTACAACCGCTCCGAAAACTGAAGCTGCCATGATTTTTCATGCAGTCTGCAGAGCTGGAGGCGGAAACCGGATTGCTTGTGAAGCAATCAGGTTTTTATAATAGGCTCCTATGAGGAGCGTTTCCTGATCCGGTTTTGAGCTTTTTAAAAGCCTCCTGCACTCCCCATCCTCCTGAACTCTCCTACCTCTATCCCCTGCAGTTTCCATCCTCCAACCCCCCTGCATCCTTCATCCCCATGCACAGCCAGTCACCCTCTGCACCCCTCTCTCTCACACCTCTTGTACCCTTGTTTATTTGGTCCCATCTTCTCTCCAGCTTTTTGTATGTTATTTTGCTCCTTCACGCTGGGTATACTCCATGGCTCCGCCCACCAGGGGGTCACATGTCTGTGACATCATCGCAGGTCCTTATCTGCTTCTCCCTGGAATAGTCTCTTCTGCTGGGCCTGAGTGACACTGCCAGCAATCAGATGCTGTGCCCATCACCCCAGGGCCCCGGGATGCAGGGTCCCTAATGCAGCCGCCATCCACCGCGACCGCAGTGACTGAGGTGAATAACCTGCAGGCTGCTGCCGCCCCCACACATATGCCATTGGGCAGACTGATAACATTGTCTGTGTGTGTTTGTCAGCTTTTGGACACCTTTGAAGGTGTTTTCTATATGTTTCATGCTTCTGACAATGATTTCAAAGGGGTTCGGAAGGTTTGGCGAACTGTTCAGTGAACAATTCGGCGACACCATGCATTCAGTGAACCAAACCGAGTTCGAACACTCAGGTATTCGCTTATCTCTTAAACAATTTTTTTTTAGGAAGTTAGAAGGGTTTGAGGTTTATCAGTAAATACCCAAAAGTGACACCATTCTAAAAATTGCACCCCCAGACTGCTCAAAACTACATTCACGTTTATGAACTCTTCAGCTGCTTCACAGGAATGAATGCAAAGTGGAATGAAAAAATAAATACATTTATATTTTACCTATAAATGTTCCTTTAGCCTCAATTTATTCACTTTTACAAGGGATAGAATGACACATTGGATGGCAAAAATTGTTATCCAGTTTCTTCTGAACATATTGATACCCCACATGTGGTGAGAAACCTCTGTTTGGACAAACAGTAGGGCTCGGATAGGAAGGAGCACTTGGATATGGAAAGCAAATTTTGGCTGAAATAGATGGCGAACACCATGTTGCACTTCCAGGACTTCTAAAGTACCTAATCAGCAGAAGCCCCAGTCACCCCATTTTAGAAGCTAGACCCCTTAAGCATTTTACCAAGGATATAGGGAGCATTTTGGAACCACAGGTACTTCACAGAATTTAATAACAATATGTCATCATATTGAGAATGGTATTTTTTTCACAAAAGTATTGCTTTAGCACCATATTTTTCACTTTTACAAGAGGTAGTGCCAAGCAGTGGACCCCACATTTGTTACTCACTTTCTTATGAATATAGGGATACCCCGCATGTAGTCAAAAAGTTCTGTTTGGACAATAGCAGGACTCAGAATGGATGGAGCAATATTTGAATTTTGGAAAGCAAATTTGGCTGAAATAGATGGTGGGCACCATGTTGCATTTACAGGACCCCTAAGTTACCTAAACAGCAGAAACCCCCCACAAGAGACCCAATTTTGGAAACTAGACCCCTTTAAGAATTTTATTTAGTGGTATAGTGTGCAATTTAAACCCACAGGTATCTCACAGAATTTGATAAGGTCAATAGGTCACCATATTAAAAATTCTCTTTTTTTTTAAGAAAAATGTTTCTTTAGCACCAAATTTCTCTCTTTTACAAGAGGTAACAATAAAAAGCAGACCCCACATTGTTACCCACTTTCTTATGAGCAAGACCATACCAGACATGTGGTCAGAAACCTCTTTTTGAACAAATGGGATGACTCAGAGTGGAAGGACGAATATTTCAATTTATGAAAAGCTGAAATATATTGCAGGCACCACATCACATTTGCAGGACCGCTAGGGTGCCTGAACAGTGGAAACCTGACACAAATTACCCTATTTTGGAAACTAGACCCCTCAAGGATTTTATCCAAGGGTATAGTGAGGATTTTGAACCCACAAGTACTTCACAGAATTTGATTGCAAAGGTCATCACTTTCAATATTTTCTTTTTTTCACACTAAATTAATCCCTTTTAGGGTATGGGCACATGATCCGAAGACACTGCGTCCTGGACTCAGGTGAATATAGCAGCCCATGCCCACAATCTGCATTAGGCACATGGCAGGTTTTGCCTGCATTCACCCACTGAGATTGCCTCCGACTCCGCAGCGCTAAATTGACATGCTGCGGACAAGCAGTGGCATGGAAAGCCGCCCTGCAAGTCAGTTTATACTGCAGAGAAAACAAGCACAGTGGGCACAGAATTTCTGAAATCTCATCCACTCTGCTTGTATTGTACAACTAAGTGATTTGGACGTAGTGATAACACTACGGGAGGGACTTTCGTGGTACCGGGGGCCCTTGGGGCCCTAGGAGTATATATTTTCCCCTCATCTGACATGTTAGACCATGTCAGATGAGAGTAAAATTTTTTAGCGCTGTCATTTACAGTAGCGTTAACATCGGTATACAGTATAGCAGCACTGATCACGTGACTGGGGACCGAAAAAATTCATAATCTCCAGGGTCTCAGCTAACCCCAGTAGATGAAACCCTGGAAGGTTTCTAATTTTCCAGGGGCATTAGAGGGCTTTTTCCGTTCTTGCATCTCTTAAAGGCAGAACGGCAGTACCCTCATTTCATGATGTCCAGAGACGTTAGGTAGTCGCTATGGGGTTTATACATCATACAAAAATGTTTGTTGGTATTTAAAACTTTAAGATATGTGTGGAGAAACTAGTTCTATGCATTGCTTAAGTGGGATTTTGGTCCATTCTTGCAAAAGCTCTTCAAATCCTGAAGGTCCTATAGGCTCCTTCTGAGGCGGACGACAGGGTATAGGGTACTCGGGTGCCGGGGCTGATGGCAGTTCTGATGGGGGATCACAGCTGGTCAAACCCCGGTCCCGTTCCCTGGACCCTCAATGGCGGGGAACGGTGGGGGGTGGATAAGGGGATTATTAACGTGACGCCACCTATGTTACCTGGTAACGGTTATACCAGCGTTGCAGCCGGCCGCTGAGGTGATGGTGGGTGCAGCAGAGTGTGGAACAGCTCCCCACAGGTGGAGCTTTACCTCAGGGCAGCGGAGATGCATGAGGGGAGTAGTAGTCAAGTCCTTTCTGACACAGTGGTGAATTGCGATGGTTAGACAGGCACACAGACACACTGGGATTGTTGTTTCAGTACCTTTTACTGGTGATAACGTAACAGGTACAGTCCAGAGTAGTAACCAGGTCCCCAGTGCAATTTAGGACTTCCACCTTAGAAGGTTATGAGGCCTCCTTTGTGTCTATGCTCTGCGGTATGGGCTGAGTCCTGCCTGAGCCTGAACCCACCACTTCTTCTTCTCTGATCTTAGTCCTAAGCTGACAATCAGGTCCTTCTGCGGGGTCCCTGTTTCTCTTGTGGCCCCTAGTCCTATGCTTTGTCAGTTTAGTGTCTCTTTCTTTATCTCCTCAGGGCTGCACCCCTCCTGAGTCTTCTGGGCTTTCTGCTGCAGCTCTGAAGGCTGGAAGCATCAGACTCCAGTGTCCGTGTGTTCTAAAGTGCTGTGAGATCTGGTTCCCTTTCTTAGTTCCCTGTTTCCTCCACTTGCCTCCGGCCCCTTCCCTGGGGTGTGCACAGCGGTCAGTCGTCCCTGGTCCTGGGCCTGAATCTCTCCCCAGCAACCAGCAGCTTTGTCTCCTCTCTCTTCCTTCTCCTCACAGGAACTGAACTGAACTGAAACTACAGGGACTAACTAACTCCTCCCCTCAGCCTGAGTGTTCTTAAAGGGGAACTGACCTAATGCTTCCAGTAGAGCTCCCCCTTCAGGTCTGGGGTGGAAGGTGGTGTGTGCCATGCTAACCAAGATGTAAGTCCTTCCTTGCACCGGTGGAACCTGTGGCAATCCCCGGCAGGGGTGCCACACTTCTATGAACTCGTTTCTTCCATACATTTTCTAGTGGATTCAGGTAAGGTGATTGACTGGGCCATTCTAGCAGCTTTATTTTCTTTCTCTGAAACCAATTGAGAGTTTTCTTGACTATGAGTTTGGGATTATTGTCTTGCTTAAATGTCCACCCTCATTTCATCTTCATTATCTTGGTAGATGGAAGCAGGTTTTTATCAAGAATGTCTCGGTAAATTTGTCTACTCATCCTTTCTTCAATTATATGACGTTTACTAGTATCATATGCTGATAAACAGATTCACACAATGATATTACAATCTCCAAACTCTACTGTTGATGTGATGTGTTGGGGTGATATGCGTTGCTTTTTGGCCTCCAAACATTGCATGTATTACTGCATCCAAAGACTTACATTGTGGTCTCATCTGACCAGACTATATTTTCCCAATATTTCACAGGCTTTATTAAATTCTGTTGAGAGAACTTTAAACACATATAAATATGCTTATTGTTTGGCAATGGAGTCTTGCGTGGTAAGCTAAGCATCTATACAGGCCATGGCAGTTGAGTACATTATTTGTTGTTTTCTTTGAAACAATTGTATCTGCTTATCCAGGTATTTCTGTAGCCCTCATAGGTGTTTCTTGGCTCTTAAACAACTCTTTTGATAATTATTTTCACTTCTCGGTCTGAAATCTTGCAGGAAACAACTGGTCATGGCCAGTTTATGGTGAATTATGTGCTTTCCACTTCTGGATTATGGCCGCAAACGTGCTCATTGGGGCCTCCAGTAGTTTAGATATTTTTCAGTTACCAATTCGATTAGCATTTTTTGCAATAAAAAGGTTGTGAATGTCTTGAGAAAGCTCACTGGTTTTACCCATCATGTGATATTTTATGTGTGGCACCTGGTAAGTATTCAACTTTTTATAGGCCATCAGTTGAATCAGATGATATTATTTTTCACTGAGTGGCAGGATTGCTTTCTAATTACTGATAAGTTTCAGCGTGTCATGACTTTCCAGGGATTTTTGCACCTGTCTTTTTTCATGTCTTCAATACTTTTTCCCTGTTTCATTTCTTATTATTACATATCACTACATTTATGGACATCTATGGTTTGATTTTCTTTGTGAATTGGATGGATTGTTACCAACATCTGATGAGAAATTAATGTCAATAGCACTTTTAGAAATATCTTTACTTAGAAAATTGCAGACGTGTTCAACACATATTTCCACAGTTGCATATGTTTGATAGTGCTAATGGAATAGAACAGAATAACATTAAACCTTTTGTACAGTAGACTAGTCAAAAAACTTCACAGACTAAAAAAAAAATACTTTTAAACAAGGAAGCTGCAAACAAAACTGAATAAAATGAATTAAATTCTGTTGAACACAGAGCACGGCTTTAGTTGTAATGATTTCCGAGTATTTCATTCTTTCTGTGAAGAAACTGCACAACATTTTTGGAAAATCAGAGGGGCACATTGCTGAACAATAAGATTAAAATCAGGATTAGCTGCTGACCAGAATGGCAAAGAGTGTAAACACATTTTCTTGTACAATGTGATGAACGATGTTCAACTGGACCAATAAATCATAGAGACAGTCTACTCTTTCAATGACACCTGGTTCTATTCATCAGGGGGGAACACTACATTATTTGGGATAAAACCAAGGTGATGGCGGTAAAGCCAGTATTCCAAATAATTTTAAATCTTCTCTATTCAAGCTCAAATTCTGAATCCAACCAACCTGTACAATCCAGTGATAACATTCATACTTCTTTGATGAATGTTATTTTTCTATTGCTCTGTATCTCTCCTTTAAGAAAATATAAAAACCTATATTACAGTGAGTTCAAGGATTTTATAGAATGCAGGTGGCCATATTTATTTTTAATGATATTACACTAAATAAAATGTGTAGTTTTGTGTGCTGTGTCTGGCCTTTCTGTTTTTCTAAGTGTCACTTTTTTACAGTTGTTAAATAGATGCATGACTTAAGAACTATATTATTATTTTTATTTATTAATATAGAGCCATTTATTCCATGGTACTTTACATATGAAAAAGAGTTATCCATGGTCAAGTACAATAATTATTAACAATACATGCACACACAAGTACAGGAGGAGACCCAGGGCCCCTGAACAGCAAGATCACTGGGAGCGATAGTATCTCGTCTCCCAGCTATATTAGAAGCCAACCTGCCAGAGTGCAATACATGACCAGAGCACCTGCACTAGCTCTGCCCCCTGGAGGCTATACACCATTCTTCATTGCCAGTGAGGGATGATGGGTGACCTGATAATGAGCCAGAGCGAATCCAGAAGTGCGAGGCACCCGCTTAGTTTATAAAACCATCAGACCTGACAGTACCCTGCTCTCGAAGAGAGACTGCCAGACTCTCAGCATCTGGCTTATCAGGAAACCTAGAAAAAATGTGGTAATTAAATAATCAGCATGAATGTGACCCCTACAAACCCACAGCCCATATCCCTTCCAATGGATTAAATACTGAACGGAGATCGATGAAAGACATTAGGAGTCTTAATGCTAACCAGAAACTTCATTCTAAAAGCATCCAGATTGACCACATCTAAGATGGGAAAAAGACACAACCTTTTGTCCAGCAGTAGCCTTCTGAAGTATCTGTTGAATCCCGTCCCAAACTGCCTCCAAGCTATTAGTCTTAGACACCCCCAGAATCTCGTTCCACCCTTTGAGGAAAGCTGGAGGCCTAGAGTGAAATCTAAAATTACAAAAGAAGGCAGATATACACAAAGCTTCATGATTCCTATTGTTAAGAGCAAGTTCCGCCAAAGGTAGATAAGCCCCCCCATTCAAGCTAATCATGAGAAGAGAAGCACCTAAGATAAGTTTCCAATACCTGGTTGGTCTTCTCGGAAACACATTTAGAATGAAAGTGGTATGCAGGGGAAAAACACAAATTTCATCCCAATCCAACCACAAAAAGTCTTCTAAATCCTGAAAATAAACTGAGAACTTCGTTCGTCACACAATATTAACAGGCACATCATGCAACCTAACCACATTATTGATAAACACATTTACCAAGTCATGAGATGAAAGAAATTGAGGAAGAGGGATGAGATGATGGTCAACAATAACTGATATGACAGTAATACCATCGGAGGCTGGAAGGTCAGTAATAAAATCCATCGAGATGTGTGACTAGAGATGAGCATGGAGCTAGTCGCGGTCCTGAAACAACAGCGGCGTGCAGCCGCAGGTGTCTGGTTCCCGGATCGTCCCGGACCGGGGTAATCTGGCCCCATAAGCTCCCATGCCGGGGAGCGCCAGATTGCCCCGGATCCAGGAGAATCCGGGCGAATCCGGGGCAATCAGGGAACAGGCAATTAGAGGGGATATTCTCCTCTTGGACACAAAAACGTTGCAAGCAATGTTTTTGTGTCCAGAGAGAGAATACTGAATTCTCCCGGATTGTCCCGGACAGATATAAATTGGATGGCAGAGAGCTGCCATCCGGCTTCTATCTGGCCCCATAGTATACTATGGGGCCAAAATCCGGTCCGAAGCTGTCCGGTTTACACGAACAGCCTCGGATCGGATGAGACTCGCTATGTGAAGGCGGCCCAAGATCTCATAGGTGCAATTCATATCAAGTTAAGGAGAACTATAACTCCCAAAATGTCCTGCAGATCCTTTGTCATGCTGGGAGTTATAGTTCACCATAGGAGTGGTAGAATGCTTGTATGTATCCATAAATTTATAAACAATTCATTCATAGGTTTTGCTCACATCAAATACTGTCAGTCTGGTCCTCCCATGCTAGAAACAAGGAAGCTACAGGACCTGTCAAATTTCCAATATTTTCATAAACAGAAAAATTATCCACCTAAATGTACCACTATCATGAAATACAATATGTAAGGGCCGTTTCACATCTGTGTGCCGATGTGTTTGCCAGCATTGCACTAGCGCAGGTGGTAGCGCAGGTGGTAGCACAGCCAAGCGCACCAGCGCACAGATGCAGAGCATTGCACTTGCGCCGCCATTACCTTGTATGGGCGAGCGCAGGAGAACGGAACCTGGAAGTGCAAGTGTAATGTGATGTTTCCGGTGCGTCCGGACTAGCGCATGCGCTGTGACACAGGCCCTGTCACACTTGAGCTTCCAGGTTCCATTCTCCTGCACTTGCCCATACAAGGTACTGGCAGCGCTAGCGTTTTGCGCTTCATTTGTGCTCCAATGCGCTTGGCAATGCACGCACTGTACTACAACCTGTACTAGTGCATTGCTGCCAAACGCACCGGAGCTCAAATGTGAACTAGGCCTAAGGAAAAAAATCTCAGAATCACTGGGATATGTTAAAGCATTGAAAAGTTATTATCACATAAATTGACATGCCAGTTTAAAAAAATGCTGCTTGATCAAGGAAAGTGAAAATAGACTTTGGTGGTAAGGGGTTAAATGAACACAGACTGATTTTGCTCTCTATTCAATTGTTTACCCTTTTGGTCTACAGATGTGGTGGAGGCTACACTTGCTGTAAAACAATTCATTGGCCAACATAAATAAATTTCACGGTTATCCACAGTCAAAATACATTGTATAATCATCATATAGCATCTTAGTTCTAACATGTATGTGTAACCCTGATGTACTTGCCAATAATATGATCAATTGTCGTGACACATCACTTAGTTATTTCTGACACATGATGTGATATTAGATTGTCACTCATGCGGTATGATGAAACAGCTGATAATTAGTGATGAGCGAGTATGCTTGTGACTACTCGGTACTCGCACGAGTATCACTGTACTCAGGCTACTCGGCGAGTACCGAGTAATCTCGCGATACTCATGCTGTACTCGGGGTCCTTATCCCTGCATGTTGGCGCTCTTTAGAGAGCCAGCCCACATGCAGGGATTGGCTGGCAGTCACTGCAATGCCACAGCCCTGTTAGTTGTGGCATTGCAGTGATTGGCCGACCCGCACAGCGTGACCGAGCCTTTATAAGACCCGGCCACGATGTGCTCTGCACACAGCCATCCAGACAGTGAGTGTAGGGAGAGTGTCTGCTGCTGCTTAGGGACAGATTTGCGGCCCTCATAGGTAGATCCGGAGCAGGGCTGCAAACTGCTGCTGACCACAACAGTCCTTCTCAGGACTAATCTAGGAGGATATAGGCAGGGTGATCCAGATCGGAGTCCAAGCTTTACAGTGACCAGAACAGTCCTCAGGAGACTGTTGGAGCTGACTAGCTGTATACAGGCAGGGTCTAATATCCAGCTTTCCTGTGATCAGAACAGTCAGGAGACTGTTGTAGCTGACTAGCTGTATACAGGCAGGGTCTAAAATCCAGCTTTCCTGTGATCAGAACAGTCAGGAGACTGTTGTAGCTGACTAGCTGTATACAGGCAGGGTCTAAAATCCAGCTTTCCTGTGACCAGAAGAGTCACCAGACTGTTGTAGCTGACTAGCTGTATACAGGCAGGGTCTAAAATCCAGCTTTCCTGTGACCAGAACAGTCACCAGACTGTTGTAATTGACTAGCTGTAAAGAGGCAGGGTCTAATATCCAGCTTTCCTGTGACCAGAACAGTCACCAGACTGTTGTAATTGACTAGCTCTAAAAAGAGACAGGGTCTAATATCCAGCTTTCCTGTGACCAGAACAGTCACCAGACTGTTGTAATTGACTAGCTCTAAAGACGAAGGGTCTAATATCCACCTTTCCTTTGACCACAACAGTCACCAGACTGTTGTAATTGACTAGCTGTAAAGAGGCAGGGTCTAATATCCAGCTTTCCTGTGACCAGAACAGTCACCAGACTGTTGTAATTGACTAGCTCTAAAGAGGCAGGGTCTAATATCCAGCTTTCCTGTGACCAGAACAGTCACCAGACTGTTGTAATTCACTAGCTCTAAAGAGGCAGGGTCTAATATCCAGCTTTCCTGTGACCAAAACAGTCACCAGACTGTTGTACTTGACTAGTTCTATACAGGCAGGGTCTAATATCCAGCTTTCCTGTGACCAGAACAGTCACCAGACTGTTGTAATTGACTAGCTGTAAAGAGGCAGGGTCTAATATCCAGCTTTCCTGTGACCAGAACAGTCACCAGACTGTTGTAATTGACTAGCTGTAAAGAGGCAGGGTCTAATATCCAGCTTTCCTGTGACCAGAACAGTCACCAGACTGTTGTAATTGACTAGTTCTAAGAGGCAGGGTCTAATATCCAGCTTTCCTGTGACCAGAACAGTCACCAGACTGTTGTAATTGACTAGCTCTAAAGAGGCAGGGTCTAATATCCAGCTTTCCTGTGACCAGAACAGTCACCAGACTGTTGTAATTGACTAGCTCTAAAGAGGCAGGGTCTAATATCCAGCTTTCCTTGTGACCAGAACAGTCACCAGACTGTTGTAATTGACTAGCTGTAAAGAGGCAGGGTCTAATATCCAGCTTTCCTGTGACCAGAACAGTCACCAGACTGTTGTAATTGACTAGCTCTAAAGAGCAGGGTCTAATATCCAGCTTTCCTGTGACCAGAACAGTCACCAGACTGTTGTAATTGACTAGCTCTAAAGAGGCAGGGTCTAATATCCAGCTTTCCTGTGACCAGAACAGTCACCAGACTGTTGTAATTGACTAGCTCTAAAGAGGCAGGGTCTAATACCAGCTTTCCTGTGACCAGAACAGTCACCAGACTGTTGTAATTGACTAGCTCTAAAGAGGCAGGGTCTAATATCCAGCTTTCCTGTGACCAGAACAGTCACCAGACTGTTGTAATTGACTAGCTCTAAAGAGGCAGGTCTAATATCCAGCTTTCCTGTGACCAGAACAGTCACCAGACTGTTGTAATTCACTAGCTCTAAAGAGGCAGGGTCTAATATCCAGCTTTCCTGTGACCAGAACAGTCACCAGACTGTTGTATTGACTAGCTGTAAAGAGGCAGGGTCTAATATCCAGCTTTCCTGTGACCAGAACAGTCACCAGACTGTTGTAATTGACTAGCTGTAAAGAGGCAGGGTCTAATATCCAGCTTTCCTGTGGCCAGAACAGTCACCAGACTGTTGTAATTGACTAGCTGTAAAGAGGCAGGGTCTAATATCCAGCTTTGCTGTGACCAGAACAGTCACCAGACTGTTGTACTTGACTAGTTCTATACAGGCAGGGTCTAATATCCAGCATTCCTGTGACCAGAACAGTCACCAGACTGTTGTAATTGACTAGCTCTAAAGAGGCAGGGTCTAATGTCCAGCTTTCCTGTGACCAGAACAGTCACCAGACTGTTGTAATTGACTAGCTCTAAAGAGGCAGGGTCTAATATCCAGCTTTCCTTTGACCAGAACAGTCACCAGACTGTTGTAATTGACTAGCTGTAAAGAGGCAGGGTCTAATATCCAGCTTTCCTGTGACCAGAACAGTCACCACACTGTTCTAATTGACTAGCTGTAAAGAAGCAGGGTCTAATATCCAGCTTTCCTGTGACCAGAACAGTCACCAGACTGTTGTAATTCACTAGCTCTAAAGAGGCAGGGTCTAATATCCAGCTTTCCTGTGACCAGAACAGTCACCAGACTGTTGTACTTGACTAGCTCTATACAGGCAGGGTCTAATATCCAGCTTTCCTGTGACCAGAACAGTCACCAGACTGTTGTAGCTGTATACAGGAAAAATGCGCAAGGGCGTTGGCAAGGGACAAGGAAGTAGACGTGATGGTGGTGCAGGCAGAGGCCGAGGTCATGTGCAAGCACTAATTTCGCAACAACAAAGTGGCACATCTACTCGCTCGCACGTCCTGTCCCAAATTCTTGGGGCCCGCAGCAGTACACCGCTCTTGAACCAAGACCAGTGTCAACAGGTTGTTACTTGGATAGCGGATAATGCTTCAAGTCAGATTGGCACCTCCACAAACACCCTGTCTTCCACACGGTCAAGTGTCAGTAGCCGTGATACTGCACCGCACATTTCCCAACCTGATCCTCCTTCCTACCACCAGGCCGAGTACACGTCCACGGACATTACTGATCCCACACTAGGACACTCGGAAGAGCTGTTCACGTATCCATTCGCAGAATCTGGCCTCTCGCCAGCTACTGTAGAAGTGGGTGATGAGATGGTATGTACAGATGCCCAAATATTTGAGCAGCCACGTTCTCACGAAGGGAACGTTGGCAACGTGTCTCAACAGGGGGTGGACGATGATGAGACACAATTGCCAGGAAGTCAGGAGGAGGACCAGGGTGCGGAAGAGGAAGACGACGTGGTGGATGATCCAGTAGCTGACCCAACCTGGCAGGAGGATATGCAGAGCGAGGACAGCAGTGCACAGGGGGAGGGAGGCGTAGCTTCCCAACAGGCAGTAAGAAGCAGGGTCGTGTCCGCAGGCAGAAGGCAGGCAACCGTTCCCCGGAACAACAACACGACACAAGGTGCCTGTGCAAATGTTAGGTCTTCCCGAGTCTGGCAGTTTTTTAAGTTGGCTCCAGATGACTCTAAAAAGGCCATTTGCAACACCTGCCATGCCAGCATCAGCAGGGGTACGAAAACTAGCAGCCTGACCACCACCAGCATGATCAGGCACATGTCAGCCAAGCACCCGACTTTGTGGAAAGTACAACAGAGTCGAGGAGCAGTGCTTGCTGATGTCACTGCTACGTCTTTGCGTGTTGTGCGTGCGAGACAATCCCCTGTCCATGCTGGCCGCGAACAAGCCTCCGGCCCTGCACCTGACGTTTTCCACGCACAAATAACACCACCATCAAGCACGTCCTTGTCCCAGAGTAGCGTTCAATTATCCATTCAGCAAACCTTTGAACGCAGGGGCAAATACGCTGCCAACGCCCCACATGCCACAGTCCTAAATTATCACATTTCGCGACTGCTTGCGCTAGAAATGTTACCTTTCTGGCTGGTGGAGACGGAAGCATTCCGCGACCTGATGGTGGCTGCTGTCCCACGTTACTCGGTCCCCAGCCGCCACTATTTCTCCAGATGTGTCGTCCCCGCATTGCATAACCATGTGTCCCAAAGCATCACACATGCCCTGAACAACGCTGTTTCAGCCAAAGTCCACCTAACCACAGACACGTGGACAAGTGCTTGTGGGCAAGGCCGCTACATCTCCTTGACGGCACACTGGGTTAATATTGTGGAAGCTGGGACCCAGTCTGAGCGAGGGATGGAACACGTCCTTCCCACACCAAGGATTGCAGGCCCTACCTCAGTCAGGGTTTCACACACACTCTACAGCTCCGGAATGTCATGCTCCTCAGCCTCCTCCTCCTCCTGCGCATCCTCATCCACTTTACCCTCCACACCAGTCCCAAGCTGGAAGCAATGCAGCACTGCCTCTGCGAAGCGGCAACAGGCTGTGCTGAAGCTAATATGCATAGGTGACAAACCCCACAATGCAGAAGAGGTGTGGACAGCTCTGAAACAGCAGTCAGATCACTGGCTCACACCTCTGAACCTAAAGCCAGGAAAGGTCGTGTGTGATAATGGTCGGAACCTGGTGGCAGATTTGAGGCGAGGCCAGCTGACGCATGTTCCATGCGTGGCCCATGTGCTCAACCTGGTGGTTCAGCGGTTTCTAAAGTCATACCCAGAGCTGTCTGATCTGCTGGTAAAAGTTCACCGCCTGTCTACACATTTTCGCAAGTCACCTGCTGCTTCAGCCGGCCTTGCCGTCTTTCAGCGCCGTTTGCGTCTTCCGGCCCACAGACTGGTGTGTGATGTCCCCATGCGTTGGAATTCAACTCTGCACATGTTGGTCAGGATATGTGAGCAGAAGAGGGCAGTTGTTGACTACCTGCATCACCTAAGCCGTCGGGAAATGGGTCAAACTCCACACATAACACCTGAGGAGTGGAGATGGATGTCCGACCTATGTACCGTCCTCCAAAACTTTGAGGACTCCACCAAGATAGTGAGCGGCGATGACGCCATTATTAGCGTCACCATACCGCTACTCTGCCTTCTAAAATGGTCTTTGCTGAAAAACAAAGAGGATGCTTTGCAGGCGGAGCGTGATGACTTGGAGCAAGAAACATTAGTTGGTGTGGGTGATAACACACAGCCCAGCCTCATCTCATCACAACGTGCAGTGGGGGACTATGACGAGGAGGAGGAGGATGAAGACATGGAGCAACTCTCTGGCGAAATTGAGGATATGACATGCACACCAGTCATACCCTCGCTTCAGCGTGGCTGGCCAGAGGACAGGGGATATGAGAGGAGGAGGAGAGGAGGAGGACAGCATGTTCAGTCATCGTATTGGTCAGGATACTGAACTGATGGCTGTTAAGAGTCTGGCGCACATGGCTGATTTTATGGTAAGCTGACTGGCTCGTGACCCTCACGTTCAGAACATCTTGGCCGACAATCAGTACTGGTTGGCAACACTCTTAGACCCACAGTACAAGGAGAACTTTATGTCTCTCTTTCCTAAGGCGGAGAGGTCGGACAAAATGCAGCAGTTCCAAAAGGCCACAGTCACGGAAGTAGGCAAATCATTCCCCTCACAAAACGCTAGCGGCATAGGTCAGGAATCGGTGGACAACCAAGGCGTACGGCCAAGAGGGGCACAAGTCCAATCCGCCAGAAGTAAGGGAACAGTCTTTACGATGTGGGACAGTTTTCTCAGCCCCTCACGTACCACAGCCCCTGAGGTGCGGGGTAGTACCACAAGAAATGCTAAGTTTGGCCAGATGCTGAAGGAGTACCTTGCAGATCGAACAACTGTACTTCAAGATTCCTCTGTGCCTTACAATTATTGGGTCTCCAAGCTGGACACGTGGCATGAATTGGCTCTCTACGCCTTGGAAGTCCTGTCCTGCCCTGCCGCTAGTGTTTTGTCAGAGCGTGTTTTCAGTGCCGCAGGTGGAATCATTACTGATCAACGCACCCGCCTGTCAACTGAAAATGCTGACAGACTGACTCTGATCAAGATGAACAAGGGTTGGATTGGGCCAGACTTCACCACACCACCAACAAATGACAGCAGAATTTAAATTTTGTTATGGGAATTTGCCATGTACCGCCACTCACCCATGGGTACACACTTCTGGACTTTGGCTAATCGCTGGACTGCTCCTCCTTCTCCTCATGTGCCACCATGATGACCGTTACAATAGTTAGGCTGTTGTTTCAGGTATACCCCCAGTGGTAAATTTTTTCGCCCATTCTTTTAGAATGGGCATTACAACGACAGGAGACCCACTCCTTTTCAATGGGAAAAATGTTTTGAGGCCCTCATGCACATCTCTATCCAGGGACAATGTGGAGCCCCCCAATTTTTGGCTGCCCTGCCAAAGGGCTTTACTACAATACACCCACTTCAGGTTTACAGGCCCTCATGCATGTCTGTATCCAGGGGCATTGTTGAACCTCCCAATTTTGGACTGCCCTGGCAAAGGAAAATACTACAATAGACCCACTTCCTCAAAATGGGCACATTATGTCAAGACAGGGCTTCATGTACGTCGCTTCTCAGGGACATCGGAGTGCCGCACAATGTTTTCACGTGAAATCTTTCATGTAATCACAAAAAGTAACATACACCAGCTGTATCTCACTATTGGGTATGTGCCCTTAACATTTCCACCCTGAATATTAATTTTGGTGTCATTTTGAAAGGTTTTCTGGTGACTCCGTAAAATTGGCGTGAAACTCGGACAACATTGTTCACAGCTGTGACTTTTGAGTGAGAAATGCTTACAGGGGTCTTCCCCATGGTGTTGCCATGTCATTTGAGCACTCTTCTGAGACTTTTGTGACATTTTTAGGGTTTCTACATGCTGCCAGCAGTCATTTCATAAAAATACTCGGGTCTCCCATAGGATAACATTGGGCTCGGTGCTCGGGCCGAGTACACGAGCATCTTCGGATGCTCGGCCCGAGCTTCGAGCACCCGAGCATTTTAGTACTCGCTCATCACTACTGATAATGTAACTAGAGTAGCAGCTGTATTACAACAATCATTGCTATGGTATGTGATTGTAATGAAATAATCAGAAGCTACGTTTTAAGGCCCTGTCACACACAACGACCGCTCCAGCGATATCAACAGCGAAAACAACCTGCCGGGATCACTGGAGCGTCGTTAACTGTTCGCTGGGGAGCTATCAAACAGGCAGAACTCCCCAGTGATCAGGGACCTGGGAGCCACCTCCCACATTGGTGAAGGTGATATTACCAGCATTCTCCCTGCTTAGCGTTGCTTGTAAACAGGGAGGACACTGGTAACTATGATAAACACCGTGTATCCAGGCAGCGCGAGCTGCCTACATACCGGCTGATTATCATAGTTACCAGCGTCCTCCCTACTTAGCGCTGCCTGTAAGCAGGGGAGGACGCTGATAACTATGATAAACACGGTATCCAGGCAGCGCATGCTGCCTGGATACCCGGTGTTTACCATGGTTACCAGCCAGTGATTGCTGGTTTCTCGCTGTCATACGCAGTGATGCGTGCTGACCAGCGGGAAACCAACGATCAAAAAATGATCCAGAGCACTTTGCAGCGATCAGCGACCTCACAGCAGGGGGCTGATCGCTGATAAGTGTCACACATAACGAGATCGCTGGAGAGATCGTTGTAACGTCACAGTTACAACAATCTCTCTAACGACATCGTTATGTGTGACTGGGCCTTTAATTAAAGTTAATAGAGGGCTGTTGTTAGTGTTTGCGAGCAATTGTTGAGTTATTATAATAGGACACCCAGTAGCAAGCAATAAACAATGTAAAGGAGCTGCAATGTTTGCTCCATCAAACTGTTTACATTTGGCCATTGTTGGTGCCGGTAACAGGTGATCAGTTGGGGTACCTCATCAATCTTATAAGTCACTATTTCACAATGAATTAGAAATATTAAGCTAATGCAAGCAGTATATGAACATGGCTGTGTTATCCCAAAATTATTTATACTTGGAAAGCAAGCGATTACATTTCATAGGTCTACCTTTACGCTAAATCTATACATTTATTCAAACTATTGTTATTTTTTATATTTTCTTTTAAGTTTGGTAATAGTAAGCTTTTCACATGTAAAAATGTCATGTTTCATAAAACGCATCGCTAATCATCAACTTTAAGAAATTGACTATATATTTCACACTCTCACTTACACAGTGTAGGCCTGAGACATAAAGATTTCTTTTTTTTTTCTTCAGGATAATCATCTCTATCTCTTGAATGATTTAGAAACCTGGATAAGTCTAGATTTTGATGAACACTGTACTGACTTTTTGGACTAGTGAACGATGTATGAAGCATATATAATGTATGTCCCCAGTCTATCATGAATAGTGCAGAGCAATCTTTGAAATATACTAAGTCAAATTTAGACATATGCCAGTAGGGGAATATTGCTTTGTACGTTAAAAGATTGGGAAAGTATATAATGATGCATCTCATCATTATTACATATCGTTATGTATTCTAATGAAGTTTTAATATGCAGTATAACACCTAAACACCGATCGATGTAATGGCAGTATAACACACATATACACTACTATTCCGTAAAGTATGTTTAGTGCGATACTCTGGAATGCCACAGAATGATAAAACGTCACCTTTATTTACAGTATATACAGTATGTGACACAATGAATGAAATATTCGAACACAGTTGTGGACACAGACAGAGAAGGGCCCCTGTCCAAGAACAGGACATGGGCCCTTTGCAGTATAATACCTTTATCTATGACAGTTGCTGTGTGCTGATTTGGAGGTGGAAATGGGTCTCCTTACGTGATGGACCCCTGTGAGACTGCACAGGATGCACAAATGAGGCCACGTGCACACGTTCAGTATTTGATGAGTTTTTTACTTCAAGATTTGTAGTCAAAACCAGGAGTGGATGATTAAATACAGAAGTGGTGAGGTGTTTCTATTACACTTTTCCTCTGAATACACCTCTCCTGGTTTTGTCTACAAATCCTGAGGTAAAAAACTCATCAATTACTGAACGTGTGCACGTGGCCTAACATGTCCAATTATGTAGTAAGGCAGAACTGGTTATTGGTTCTGTGGGTCCCCAAGCGAAAGAGTCTCAGTTAGCCCCTTTAACACATACTGGCTATATATATATATATATATATATATATATGTGTATGTATGCATATACAGTACATATATGTATTATACTCGGACCCACAAAGCCCTCCACAGTTCTGCTCCGCCCTACATCTCCTCCCTCTTCTCTGTCTATCGCCCTACATGTGCCCTCTGTTCCACAAGTGACCTAAGACTGACATCAGCTACAATCCGAACCTCCCACTCCTGCCTAGAGGACGTTTCATGAGCTGCACCAACTCTCTGGAACGGATTACAAAGATCAATTCAATTAATTCCAAATATCCAAAGTTTTAAGCAAACATTAAAAACACATCTCCTTAGACTAGCCTACCACCTTACCTCATCTATGTAATTATTACTATTCTGTCCTTCTCCAAATCTGGCCTCTTGTATCATCTTTCTACACCCCCATGCATTTTATAGCACTTTACCTGTACTTGTACAGATCCTGGCTGGTGAACGGTTCATGCAGCATTATGTGAATCCCCTATTTATCATATTGATAGCTGCACCATATAGGTCAGCATTTGTTACCATTACCTTTTGTGTCTCCCCTACTTCCTCATAGATTGTAAGCTTGCGAGCAGGGACCTTACACCTAATGGGCTCAGTGATGTATTTATCTATTTTTGTCTCATATGGTCTGTATTGTACTATATTTGTATTGTCTCATATTGTATTGTATTTTATCTTATTATTGTATTTTATTATATATTATTGTATTGTATTGTATAGTATACCCTCTGAATTGTAAAGTGCTGCAGAATATGTTGGCGCTATATAAATAAAAATTATTATTATATATATAGGGTGGGCCATTTATATGGATGCACCTACAGTTGTGGCCAAAAGTATTGACACCCCTGCAATTCTGTCAGATAATACTCAGTTTCTTCATAAAAATGATTGCAATCACACATTCTTTGGTATTATTATCTTCTTTTAATTTGTCTTCAATGAAAAAACACAAAAAGAATTGTCCTAAAGCCAAATTGGATATAAATCCACACCAAACATGAAAAGGGGGTGGACAAAAGTATTGGCACTGTTAGAAAAATCATGTGATGCTTCTCTAATTTGTGTAATTAACAGCACCTGTAACTTACCTGTGGCACCTAACAGGTGTTGCAAATAACTAAATCACACTTGCAGCCAGTTGACATGGATTAAAGTTGACTCAACCTCTGTCCTGTGTCCTTGTGTGTACCACATTGAGCATGGAGAAAAGAAAGAAGACCAAAGAACTGTCTGAGGACTTGATAAACCAAAAACGTTCCCCTGCACTGTCTTTTTGTTGGTCTACTGGGGAAGTCACGGGTGGTCCTGGTCCGGACCGTGTCCCGGGCTGGCAAATAAAAGGGTGTATTTACAGGGGATTGTCAGTCGTGATGCCACCCACTGTGTGCGGCCAGTAATGGGGCCGCCGCTGCCGCAGAACCTCCGGGGATGTTGTAATGGCAGCAGAGATGGAATAGTTCTTGTGGGCAGAACTGTATTCCCCGGGGCAGTGATGGTTAAAGTCTATGGTGTAGTGTGCAGGCTGGGTGCTGAGTGCAATTCACTTACTGCCCAGATGCTGCAGAAATCCTTCCTTGGTGCTGGAGCTGACAGACTGTGACTCTGCAGGTGGAGGTCCTTTGCAAGCCTGCACGGAGGGAATAGCATTCAAGCAGAGACACACAAGGGAGACGTATTCAGGGTTCTCCGTGTTTACTTTCAAAGCTCTTCAGTACAGCTCACAGTTCAGTTACAGTTCTTACAGTTCAGTTCAAGTCTCAATACATGGGCTCACTCTCCCCTCTCCGGGTTCCCTTTGCTCCCTGCAGCCAGCTCTCTCTCACTGTGACCCCTCACACTGTCTCTGTGTCCTTTCCGGGCTGTTAACTCTCTGTGTTCGCTTGGTGTGCGTCTCCGGACAGTATGGCGGTGACTCGGGCCCCTGTGGGTCCTCCTGGTCGTCACTGAGCTGCCTGTCCTTGGGGGTAGGGACCCTAACTTGCAGCTGTGGTCCCCCGTCGGTTGTCTGGGGATGCCGGGTAAAACTACAGTCCCCGCTAGAGCCGACACTCTACTCAGCCCATCCTCTAGCAGTCCTCCCGTGTGAGACTCTACCAGGCTCTCTCTACTGTGTCTTCCAGTGTCATAGGAGGGCTACTCGCCTGCCTGTCGTCTCGGCTGTAATTCTAGGCCCGGATATCACCGTCCCTCTCTGTCCTCTCACACTCCTGGGGATCTGGCTTCGGACGGGCTTTCTCTCTCCTCCGGCTCGCACTGGTTCGGTACAGATTCTGCGCTCCTACACCTCACTCTTCCAGGATGTGTGATTCAGTCTTTACTGCTCAGCCTACCTCGGCCTACTGCTGTCTCTCGGCCTGTGCCGTGCTCCTCAGCCTGCTGCTGGACTGTGTCTTTGCTGCTCGGCACCCAGGGCCTACTGACTCCTTCCTCCTCCCCCTTCACTATTTCTACTGTCTGTCACCTGACTACGTGTGTGCCCAACCCACTCCTCTAAATCCACCACCCCTCGCCTGCCTAGAGTCTCCAGGCTCCGGGCTGGATGCTGCCCTCTACTGTACGTGGGTTGTGTGGGCTGTGAGGGTGTTGGTGTTCAACTGTTGTCCTACCTGCCTGGCTGCAGTTCCATTTGTGGCGCCACAAAAGCTGTACTAGTCTAAGCTAAGTGACGGCCAGAACTATATAAGAAACACCCTAGAGATTGTGGAACATCTCAGAGGTATTGGAGAAGAAATTAAAGACTTTACTGTTGCTGCACTACTATTAAGTGGTCTTCCAGAAAGTTATGACACACTTGTCACTGCACTAGATGCACAACCAGATGATGAGCTCACACTAGAATATGTCAAAGGCAAGCTTGTAGATTAATTCAAGCGAAAGACGCAGAATGTAAGCATCAGTAATGAATCTAAAGCAGAAACAGCAAATATAAGAGCAATCTAAGAGAAACTCAGGAATGTGTCGAGCCCACTGGGACGTGGTACTCGGTACCGGACCGGGTTGCTACTGGGGGATGTCACGTAGGTCCTGGTCCGGACCGTGTCCCGGGCCCTGGCAAGTAAAAGGGGAATATTTACAGGGGATAATAGTTTGTCGTGACGCCACCCACGGCTTGTGGTCAATAGTGGGACCACCGCTGCTGCAGAACCTCCGGGGATGATGTTAAAGCAGCTATAGATGGAATAGTTCTCCGCGGGTAGAACTGGGTTCCCCGGGGCAGTGATGATGTTAGAGTCTATGGTGTAGTGTAAGCTGGTAGTGGATGCAATACACTTACTGTCCTGCTGCTGCAGCTTTCCTTTCTCCAGCGTCCAGAGCTGACAGGCTGTGGCTCTCCAGGCTGGATCTCTCTGCAGTCCTGTTGGAGGAAATCATGTGCAGGCAATGGAGAATTATGCGAGGGAGTCAGAAGCAGGGTTCACCGTGTTTACTTAGCAGGTCGTTCAGCATAACAGCTCAGTTACAGTTCACAGTACAAGTCTTTACACGGGTTACACCTCTCCCCTCCGGGTTCCTTTACTCCCTGCAGCCAGGTTGTTCCTCTCAGTGACCCCTCACTCCTTCTCTGTCCTTTCCAGGCTTTTACTCTCTCTTTTCTCTTTGTGCGTGTCTCCGGACAGTATGGCGGTGGCTCGGGCAGAGCCGACACTCTGCTACTAGCTTAGCCTCCAATAGTCCTGCTGTGCTAGGCTCTATCAGGCTCCCTTCTGACCGTGATTCAGGTTCCATAGAGAAGGCTACTCCGCCTGCAGTCGGTCTTCTCAGCCGTGTTTCTAGGACCCAGTATCGCTGGTCCTCTCTTCCCTCACACTCCTGGGGTGCTGGCTCTGGATGGGCTTTCTCTCTGTGGCTCCACACTAGCTCTTCAGATTCTGCGCTCCATACACCCCACTCCTCCAGGACGTGTGCTTCTTGTCTGTACTGCTCAGCCTACCTCGGCCTACTGACTCCTTCCTCCTCCCCTATACTATTTCTACCATCTATCATCTGACCTTCTTCTTGTCCCACCCATTGTTCTGTAAACCCACCACCCCTTTCCCGCCTAGAGTCCTGGGCTCCGGGTTGGGTGCTGCCCTCTAGTGGTGTGTGGGATGTCTGTGAGGGTGTTGTGGTGCAACTGTCTTCCTATCTTACCTGGCTGCAGTTCCCTATGTGGCCTCCTGGTCGCAGGGGCGCCACGAATGTTTTGTCTGTAAAAAGCCCTGCCACCTTAAAGCAAACTGCAGAATATGGAAAGCATGAATGAACCAGCTTAAAAAGGAAAGCAGTGATCAAAAGGTGAAAACAGCTTATAAAGAAAATCTGTATGTGTTGAAGCTGCAATTAATACCAGTACAGGCTCATCTGCAAAGCATATATGGTATATAGACTCTGGTGTCAGTAGCCATATGACAAATGATAAGGACTTCTTCACTGACCTTGATGAGAGCAAGTCAGAAAAGATCATCTTAGCTAATGGGCAATATATGACTTCAGAAGGAGTAGGAGATGGCTACCTCCACCACCCAGTTTTATCAGCACAAAGCAGAAAGATCCCAGTAAAGGATGTTGTCTATGTTCCCAGTCATGAAAGCAATCTTCTGCCTGTACTTTTCAAGACAACAGCTGCATTGTCACATTGTCGTTGGACTCGGTGGCTGGTGAAAGGAGGGCCATGTCCTCATATGATCCTGCTCCTTCGACATCTGCCTCTGTCACTTGGCGCTGCCGTACTTTTCCTGTGGGTGATGTTGGTTGCAGAAGAGGGGGTCCTGCAGAGGCATCTGATAGGCGCAGCTTTCGTTCTTCTGTCAGAAGTGGGGTGGTTGGTTCCAGTCATACTGTTTGCTCCAGCCTATGGGAGGTAACCACGCCCTTCAAATACCTTGGAGCCTGTCTTGCAGGCTGCCAGATATAGTCTTGGTGTCCCCAGTGATCTAGTGTGTGTTTAGTTTTGACTCTGACCTTTGCCTGGATTTTTGACCTTGCTTCAGCCTGACGATTTGGTACCTTAGCTGCCCTCCTGGTTTTGACTCTGACCTTTGCCTGGATATTTGACCCTGCTTCGGCTTGATGACTTTGTACCTTAGCTGTCCTCTCAGTTGACATGGACTCCTTACTATATTTTCCTGGTTTCTATTCCCTACCTGGCGACCTTTCTGCTCCGGTCCACTGCTCATCATAGGCAGCTACCTACTGGGCTCCGCTGTAATTCCAAATCCCCGTATTGGGTAAAGAAAGTCCGACATCTGGGCACTGGGGTCTGGGTGGTGGGGGAGATAGAAAGAGAGGGCGCAAATCTAAGTGTAGATTATAAAGTATGGTGATTGACAATAGGTTTTGTGCTCACCCTTTTGATGCCTTTATTTTCTAATGTAACAATTTCTTGTGGTCACTTGGTTGATCCACTCTTTAGTGTGCTTGCCTCCTGGTTTGCAGCTACGTCCCAGAAATGACAGAGCTCCCAGCCCGGAGTCTGTTAGGTGTGTCCACAGAAAGAGATTATCTGGTGTATAGACGAGCGCTACCAGGTCCAGAAAGACTCAATCCAAATTTTTCTTATTTTCCAAAGTAATAGTTTATTCCATCAGTAATATAGTGGAGAACATACAACGCGTTTCGGCTTTACAGTAAGGATGAGCCTTCCTCAGGTATACATGTGTACTAAACTTTTGTCTTTATATAGGGTCTGAGCTCCTAGATAATTAAACTAATTATACTAATTGCTAGGTCAGGTTGCCTGGTTAATGAGAAATCCCTGTCTTTACCTAACTCCCCATTGGGGATCTATATGGCTGCCTATAACGTCTTTACCTGAGGTTGAGTTAAAGTCCATCTGATGACCAGTGTATAACTCTGGAAAATGAGAGAGTCGGGTGGTGCAATCCTTAAATCAACTGCAATAATATAATGGACTCCATGGAAGTCGGTTCTAACACCCGACTATATTTAAACTAAGACAGAGAAGTTGGTCCCACTCTATAGAAAATTTTAATAACAAGATAGATTTGGAATTAGTTTGTTAAATATGGAGGACAAACGAGGGAAGTCTTTCAGACATTTTTACAGCATATTTAGAAAATCAGATGTATACATGTAGATAATACATCTGGATAACCAATGAGATCTATGACAGCATGCTTGCATTGAGATGGCAGTACCTCAATAGAAAAATGGTTTTAAAATGAATAATGATGTTGTTTTATTATGAAGACATAGATTTTAATGTAATTTATTGTATAATTTTTTTATTATGTTGTTTTATTATGAACATACAACTTTTATTTTTTACTAATTATTATGCACTTAAATATAGAAATAGAAATATACACTTTATTTATAGATATAGAAAAAAACAGAGGTCTCCCAGAGAATTAAGGAGAAGCAATCAGGGATTTCTCATTAACCAGGCAACCTGACCTAGCAATTAGTATAATTAGTTTAATTATCTAAGAGGTCAGACCCTATATAAAGACAAAATTTTAGCACACATGTATAACTGAGGAAGGCTTATCCTTACTGTAAAGCCAAAACGCTTTGTATGTTCTCCACTACATTACTGATGGAATAAACTATTACTTTGGAAAATAAGAAGATTTTGGATTGTGTCTTTCTGGAACTGGGAGCGCTCGTCTATACACCAGATAATCTCTTGCTGTGGACATATAGGGGTAAAGGGTCTCGGGGTTTCTCAAGGTGCTGCCTTACGAGCAGCTCGGCCTCACAGTGGGTGGTCGTCACATGCATTATCTCAAAGGAGGGTCACACTCTCGCAGAAGGTAAAGTGTAAAATGAACTTTATCAGCTAAAATGCAAAGAAAGAGTGTACAGTGCTAGACAAGATCTGCATATAAACTGTATCCATGTATGGCACAGATGTCTTTGGCACAGAGACCCAGAAGCAGTAAAGAAGCTAGGTCAACTAGCAAATGGTGTTAAAATCAAGCAATGTAGTCAATTGTTGAAGTGCACTATCTGTCTTAAAGGGAAAATGTCCAGAAAATAATTTCCTAAAGTAAGCAGCACTAGATCTGCACAGCCACTGGACTTGATACACATAGATGTTTGCAGTCCAATGAGTGTTCAAACTATAAGCAAGAAGAGATATTTTCTCACATTTATTGATCACTACTCCAGATATGCAGAAGCCTAACCTGAAGGACCTCAGGATATTTGGAAGCAAAACATTTGTGTATGTTCCCAAAAAACAACATTCCAAGTGGAAATAACATGCAAAACAAGGAGTCTTGGTGGGCTACAGCGAAGCTCAAAATGGATACAGAATTCTGCACCCAGGGACCAACACCAGTCAAACAAGAAGAAGAATCTCAGTCACCAAACCCATACACTGAAAAAGAAAACAGTGAAGTCTGGATAAGCTCTGAATCCAGCGAGAAAGAAACAGAAGAACAAAGTCAACCTCCAGTCAGGAGATCAGAAAGACTAAACAAGGGTATCCCAGCTAGACACCTTTCTTATAGGGTCAGAACACTTACTGAATCTGAGCCGCAGTCATGGCAAGGAAAAAGAGCCCTCAGAAGCCAAAGATTCGTCAAGACTCCGGCAATGAGTTACAACCAAGCAGTGCGGGCACATCTGTATATAAGGACAACCATGGATGTATTGTACTTGCCAGCAGTGAGAAGATCAGTACAAGGACTAAGGACATCAACATTATGCATCACCACTTATGTGACATAGTGGAACGTGATGTACTAGAGTTTGTGTATTGCGAGTCTGACAAGATGTTAGCAGATGGTATGACAAAACCTTTGCCAAAAGCCAAGTTTGAGGACTTCAGAATAGCAATGGGATTAACAGGATAAGTAGTTGTTGAGTGGGGGTGTTGGAATATGTTTAGTGCAACAACTCCAATCCTGTATGTGTAAGTGTAATATTGCTAGGTTTGTGCATGGTCAGTAAAGTTAGTTTAAAAAAGAAAGGAGAACACTCCCAGAGGCTCACACACAGGAAACACCATGTGACTGTAACCGGTTTCCAGTGTCTGTGTATGTGAGAAGAAGTACAGCTGCTTGCTGATGCTGCAAAGGGACATTTAAGATGTATATTCCTGTTTCCACAAAGCCCTTCATATCTGTACCTTTTTGTTGATAATTAAAGTTAAGTTCTGTTGTCAACACGCTTTCAGTGTATCCTGAATGATCTGCTGCCAACACTTATACCTCTGTGTGTTGTGCACAGCATCCAGCTGTTAGTAGTTTATGAATAAGCCGGCAGCAGATTAGTGTCACTATCCCCAGCAGTGACATACGGGGCTGTACTGATCTCCTCACACCACCTACAGCGTTTTCCTAAAAGCCACCAGCAGTCCAACACTGTGTTCATTGCATAGCGCACAGAGGGAGGAAGCAGTGCAAGGGCAGGGGACACCATCTGGCAAGCTTCGTGGATGGTGTCCTTGATTATGAGTGGGCCCCCCGGACGTTCAGGGGCCTAGCACTTGCCCATGTGTGCCTGGTGCTGATGACCTTTTGCAATAATAAAGGTTTTCTCTCTAAAAAATAATCTTAAAAGCTCTCTTAAAGGGATGTTTAAAGTTCCTGGAGTTCACAGCTGGTACATCTGCATGGAGGAGTGGGCCAAGATAACTCCAGAGACATGTGCCGGCCTGATCAGGTCTTATAAAAGACGATTATTAGCTGTAATTGCAAACAAGGGTTATTCCACAAAAAATTAAACCTAGGGGTTGAATAATAATAGAGCCACACTTTTATGTTTAAAATTTATTAAAATTCAACTGAGCAACATAACTTTTTGGTTTGTAAGATTTATGCTTCTGTTAATAAATCCTACTCTCGTTTGCAGTTTGAAGGCTCTAACTTATTTGCATCTTATCAAGCCACCTAAATCTGCAGGGGGTTGAATACTACTTTTAGGCACTGTATATCCCAAGGGATATGTGACTTATGCAGGCAATGAAACAAGCCAGCTAGTGACCTCTCCCCTTCCCCTCCCCTCATCAAACACGTCCCGCCTGCTACCTGCACTGTCAGAAGATAGAAGAAAAGCATGACTTAAATTTAATAATGCTTTTTTAATCTAACCAGTTAATGAACAAAGCCACATTTTCAGATTTTTTGTTAAATTGCTCAGGTTTTTGATCAAGAACCAAATCTGCAATGTTTGCGCCAAATTTAAAATTGGCAAACATGTTCGGGAAAAGTTGACTCATCTCTATAAGTGACTCAACAACAGACATTTTTAAGGGCAGTACTCTTTAATCGGAGTCCTCACTCTCTAGCATCTTTGATAATGCTACCCGGGATGGAAGTGCCTGTTCCACACTGTAGGCCACTCCCATATCAAGGAGGTCACAGTGGTTACTCCTCCAAAGGCGTTTTTCTACCACCATGTACCTCACCGCACACCCCATCATGGACACTGCTAGAAAAGAGGACAGAGGATTTAGAGAACAATCACCCCTTTACCACACACCGGAGAAAATAGGGCAACCCCTACAGGCCCTTCAGGCTCTCTGATTCCTGTTTCACTGCAGCTTGCTGGCTTACATGGTCAGGACTGGCGAGCAGCTGATGCTCAGTCCTCTGCATGTTGGCCTACCATTGCCACTCTTGGAAATCTAATGCGGTGGCAACTCGACTTACACCTACCATGTAGCACCCCTTGTAGCCCTTTACCTTAATTAAAGTGACCACCTTCCCAACATAGAGGGTGAAGAGATGTGAAGGCAGATGATCATGCAGCATGGTGGACCGGTTGACATAGCACCGGTCACCAGTCCATTTTTCAGCAAGGAACCCAAATCCCCTCTTCTGGAAGAAGGTCACCACCAGGCCCTGAGTAAATTGCTCCTCAAAGTCATTACACTTAGGCCCCTGCAGCCACCCTTGGACGAGGGCATCTGATGGCCTAATTTTTCCAGAAATAACAAGACCCAGAGTGGTTCAAGCCTATTTCCACATGCCATTCTCCAAGCCAAAGGCCTCTGCTATAGAATTCAGAGAAATA
>JARQOC010000003.1:184523380-184553324 GCA_033576535.1 Allobates femoralis
TATCGGGACGTGTAAACCCACCATTAGACACTGAAAACGGCTGAAAACACATGCGTGTGCATCCAGTTTGTGACTGACGGATATGCACGCATACCATAAAACGCTAGTGTGACTGCAGACCGTGATATACTGCCAAAGGTATAAAATAAACACACGCAGAATGTGCAGCAGCGCTCTACATCTAAAGTTGGGGAGATTATTGTAATTACTACAACTTCTGAATAACATGTGGACGATGGGAATGCATTACACTACATGGAAAATGCCCAACACACTAAAGGTACCTTTACACGCCGCTACTGGAGGATGGATACAACCCGCTACTTCACGTGCACGAGCACACCCAAACGGTTACAAACGGGAAACGCACCACCTTTACACGCCGCCACAAGGTGCGCTACGCTACGCTACATCTACAGCTAGATACATCGCCGGGTGTCTCAAGTAGCCATCTGTAGCTCATCTTACCTCATTTACACACCGCTACAACCAGCTAATATGGGCGGACCTGGTGCAGCAGGAACAGCACATAGGCGTGCCACAATTGTGGAGTACGAGACATCCGTACGCTGATAGGACAAAGCAAGAAAACCATGATTGGCCAGGCATCGCAGGAGGCTGATTAATACATGACGCCCGAGCAATTGTGTAGTGTGACTGGTCAGCTCCTTAAATATGCCACCCTATGCAGGGACAACCAATCGTAATGCAGGAGCTTCCTCCAATGATCGCTGATGGGGCGCGGTAACCCGGAGCCTGTGTCACGCCCCAGCTACATAGCATGGTGTAGAAACAACCCTTCTGTTCCTTCTTTACACGCCGATACAGCTCTCTGCAATCGGCTTTGTAGCCACCTGTTTCAGAGCAGTGCTCGGAAACAGATGTATCTGTTGTCGACTGCCTCCTACCGTCTTCACACGCCGCTACTCCGGGCAATATTGACGACGCAAGCTACAATCGTAGCCTGTAGCGGGTTGTATCCATCCTCCAGTAGCGGCGTGTAAAGGTACCTTAAGTGTATAGAAATACAGACATGATGCAAGCAAAATGTCCGAGGTGGAGGCACACAGTGTGTAGGGCAATGGACACAGTGTCAGGGTCATTTTCTTTGTAGTTTAATGCACTCCCATCATCTACATTTTATTCAGAAGTTGTAATAATTACAGTAATGTCCCCACTCCTCTGCCATTAGATCCAGAGCTGTGCTGCCTGCACTTCCAGTATGCCACACACACGCCACATACACAGTGGCAGACATACACAAACACCGCATACAGTGGTAGACACGCACACACTGCATACACAGCGGTAGACACACACACCTCATACACAGTGGCAGACACACACAAACACTGCATACACAGTGGCAGACACACACAAACACTGCATACACAGTGGCAGACACACACCACACCACATACACAGTGGCAGACACACACACACTGCATACACAGTGGCAGACACACATACTGCATACACGGTGACAGACACACACACACTGAATATGCAGTGGCAGACACACACGGCATATGCAGTGGCAGATACACACGGCATACGCAGTGGCAGACACACACGGCATACGCAGTGGCAGACACACACGTCATACGCAGTGGCAGACACACATGGCATACGCAGTCAGGACGCACACACTGCATACACAGCGGTAGACACACACACCTCATACACAGTGGCAGACACACACAAACACTGCATACACAGTGGCAGACACACACCACACCACATACACAGTGGCAGACACACACACACTGCATACACAGTGGCAGACACACATACTGCATACACGGTGGCAGACACACACACACTGAATATGCAGTGGCAGACACACACGGCATATGCAGTGGCAGATACACACGGCATACGCAGTGGCAGACACACACGGCATACGCAGTGGCAGACACACACGTCATACGCAGTGGCAGACACACATGGCATACGCAGTCAGGAAGCTGGGAAAAGGTGTATGACAGTCCGCGCCACCGGGTACCAAAGAAATCACCTGGGATGCAGGAAGTTATTTCAAGCTTTATCTTCATTCTCCAACATGTTTCAGCGCTCCACCTGGCGCCTTCCTCAGGGATATCCCTGAGGAAGGCGCCAGGTGGAGCGCTGAAACATGTTGGAGAATAAAGATAAAGCTTGAAATAACTTCCTGCATCCCAGGTGATTTCTTTGGTACCCGGTGGCGCGGACTGTCATACACCTTTTCCCAGCTTCCTGAGAGTCTTCCCACGTGCGAGTGGTTGGTGGAGGTCCTGCAGCAGCCGGTATTGATTGTATGCCTTCAAGCCAGTTGTGGGTCATCACAACTGGAATAGGTGAGTGGTTTTGACAATATACCTCTCATCTTTTAGTGTCTGAGTGATAGGGCACTATTGCGCCTCTTGTTCCCCCTTCCTATTTTATAATGGCATACGCAGTGGCAGACACACATGGCATACGCAGTGGCAGACACACACAGCATACGCAGGGCAGACACACACAGCATACGCAGTGGCAGACACACACAGCATATGCAGTGGCAGACACACACAGCATACACAGTGGCAGAGACACACACACGGCATACGCAGTGGCAGACACACACAAACATTGCATGCACAGTAGCAGACACACAGACACACACTGCATACACAGTGGCAGACACACACACTCCATGCACAGAGGCAGACACACACACTTCATGTACAGTGGCAGACACACACTGCATACATAGTGGCAGACACACACTGCATACACAGTGGCAGACACACACAGCGTATGCAGTGGCAGACACACACAGCATACGCAGTGGCAGAGACACACACACACGGCATACGCAGTGGCAGACACACACAAACATTGCATGCACAGTAGCAGACACACAGACACACACTGCATATACAGTGGCAGACACACACACTCCATGCACAGAGGCAGACACACACACTGCATGTACAGTGGCAGACACACACTGCATACACAGTGGAAGACACACACTGCATACACAATGGCAGACACACACTGCATACTGTGAGGCACCGCCGGCATGGTCCACATGGCCGGGGCGCGTCACATGCAGGATCGAGGTATGATCCTGTGCACACTGGCCGGTTTGACTGAGAATGCTGTGTGAGCCAACTTTGAACACAGGGTTTCATGAGCCTAATGAGCGGCAGTGAGAGGGATGAGATCCATGAGGAATAGGATGTAATGAGTGAGTGCTGACAACCCGGAACACAGGGAGTTAACCTGAGCTGTGTGAAAGGCTGATTAACAGCAGCTAAGGGGGTGTGTCCATGTGGGAGTGGCTGGCACGATAAGAGGCTGCCAGCTGATTGATTACAGATGAGAGCCATTTTCAGCCAGACATGAGCCTGAGAGGATGTGGGCTGATTACCAGCCTGAGAGCTGAGCAGAGCCAGTCTGTGTGAGGGACTGGTGAATGCAAGTACATACCGCCATGATTGAGATGGTGAAGGGAGCATGCTAGCTCCATGCCGGTGCCGAGGTCCGAGGTTGTGAGCACCTGGTGGGGAAGCCGTGGCTGAACCCGGTGGAGACTGGTCCGGGCGTGGAGGGAACCACGTCCGGGAAAGGAGCCTTGGGGGACGCTTGGTGGACCCGTTATACAGGTAGCGAGACCCGGATCCGTGCCCGGTAAGACAGCGGTTCCCGTGTAACGGAGTGAGCCGTGTGTGAGCAATGCCAGGCGGGCATAGACCGCCTTTGGGTCCGAGTCAGAGTACTCCGTTAAGGGACCCGAGGAACTATGTGTATGAGGGCGTAAGTAATGGCCCTGAATGAGAGATGATGACCTATGTAAGACCCATGTATAATAATGTGGAGAGACCGTGACCCAGCGAGTATGGATGATGTTGGAGGCGTTCCGTCCTTGGGACGAGAGGGAGGCTTGCCCTGCTGCTTGCAGAGGGTACCTGATCCCTCAACCACGACCTCTAATGGTGTGGGTGTGCCTGTGGTGCCAGAGACAGGGGTAATAGGGCTCCTAGTAGGTAACGGATGTAGAGGTTCCCGTGCACTATGGTTTGCCAGTCCCTGTAATGGGCCATGGAGGGGCCACAGTCCATGGATGTGGGCTGTGAGCAGGTGTGTGATCCATGGACGTTTGAATGATGGATCACATACGGTGTGTAAGGTCCCGGTCAGGCAGGATTCCTGACTACGGGTGAATGTATATCATCATGCTGGGGTGACTAAAGCCAGGCGGCAGGTACCGCCATTGGGACCCACAGGGCCCGTTGAGGCGTATGTAACGAAGGTCAGAAGCAGGGGTTAGAAGGGCTCCCGTACTGGGTAACGCGTGGTTAGGCCGGAGGCCGCAGCCCCACGGGTTACTAGGGTTTGCCAATCCCTGTTATGAACCCGGAAGGGTCATCATCGTACTGTAACTTATGTATAGTGTAAGTAGGCCGGAGGCCGTAGCCACCATGGGAGCTGTGAGTAGAGCTCCAATGGGGACAGAGATGGTTACAGGTCCCGGGTTACTATAAAACGTTATGTGCAATATAAGTGATATGTGCAATGTTTTATGTAAGGTATGATGTGTTTATGTAAAGTGTTTATATGCAATGTGATATGTGTCCAACATGCTACCCGGGTTATGTTGTTAATATGTGAAAATAAACGGGTACACATTGGTTAAACTCATAAACACGTGTTTGTTGTCGTTTGCAAGCGGGTTCCCCGGTTGCTACCTCACAATACACAGTGGCAGACACACACTGCATACACAGTGGCAGACACACACTGCATACACAGTGGCAGACACACACTGCATACACAGTGGCAGACACACACTGCATACACAGTGGCAGACACACACTGCATACACAGTGGCAGACACACACAGCATACACAGAGGCAGACACACAGCATACGCAGTGCCAGACACACACACAGCATACGCAGTGCCAGACACACACACAGCATACGCAGTGGAAGACACACACACTGCATACACAGTGGCAGACACACACTGCATACACAGTGGCAGGCACTCACTGCATACACAGTGGCAGGCACTCACTGCATACACAGTGGCAGACACACACACTGCATACACAGTGGCAGACACACTGCATACACAGTGGCAGACACACACAGCATACGCAGAGGCAGACACACACAGCATACGCAGTGCCAGACACACACACTGCATACACAGTGGCAGACACACACTGCAGACACAGTGGCAGACACACACTGCAGACACAGTGGCAGGCACTCACTGCATACACAGTGGCAGGCACTCACTGCATACACAGTGGCAGGCACTCACTGCATACACAGTGGCAGATTCACACTGCATACACAGTGGCAGACACATACACAGTGGCAGACACACGCTGCATACACAGTGGCAGACGCAAACTGCATACACAGTGGCAGACACACACACTGCATACACAGTGGCAGACACACAGCATACGCAGTGCCAGACACACACACACAGCATACACAGTGGAAGACACACACACTGCATACAGTGGCAGACACACACACTGCATACACAGTGGAAGACACACTGCATACACAGTGGCAGATTCACACTGCATACACAGTGGCAGATACACACACTGCATACACAGTGGCAGACACACACTGCATACACAGTGGCAGACACACACTGCATACACAGTGGCAGACACACACTGCATACACAGTGGCAGACACACACTGCATACACAGTGGCAGACACACACTGCATACACAGTGGCAGACACACACTGCATACACAGTGGCAGGCACACACACTGCATACACAGTGGCAGGCACACACACTGCATACACAGTGACAGGCACACACACTGCATACACAGTGACAGACACACACACTGCATACACAGTGGCAGACACACACTGCATACACAGTGGCAGGCACACACACTGCATACACAGTGGCAGGCACACACACTGCATACACAGTGGCAGGCACACACACTGCATACACAGTGACAGACACACACACTGCATACACAGTGGCAGACACACACACTGCATACACAGTGGAAGACACACACACTGCATACACAGTGGAAGACACACACAGCATATGCAGTCGCAGACACATACAGCATATGCAGTGGCAAACACACACATTGCATGCACAGTGGCAGACACACACACTACATGCACAGTGGCAGACACACACTGCATATAGTGGCAGACACACACACATTGCATTCAGTGGCACACACACTGTATACACAGTGGCACACACACAGACACACACTGCATACACTGCATACACAGTGGCACACACTGCATACACATTGGCACACACTGCATACACATTGGCACACACTGCATACACAGTGGCACACACACTGCATACACAGTGGCACATGCACTGCATACACAGTGGCATACACACACTGCATACACAGTGGCACACACTGCATATACAGTGGCACACACACTGCATACACAGTGGCAGACACACACTGCATACACGGTAGCATACATACACACGGCATATGCAGTGGCAGACACACACACTGGATACAGTGTCAGACACATATACACACATTGCATACACAGTGGCAGACACACATTGCATACACTGGCACACACACACTGCATGCACAGTGGCAGACACACACACTGCATGCACAGTGGCAGACACACACACTGCATACAAAGTGGCAGACACACACTGCATACAAAGTGGCAGACACACACTGCAAACACAGTGGCAGACACACACTGCAAACAGTGGCAGACACATACTGCATACACAGTGGCAGACACACACACAGCATATGCAGTGGCAGACACACACACAGCATATGCAGTGGCAGACACACACTGCACACAGTGGCAGACACACACTGCACACAGTGGCAGACACACACTGCATACAGTGCCAGAGAACACATGCACACAGTGACAGACACACACTGCATACGCAGTAGCAGACACACACAGCATACGCAGTGGCAGACACACACAATACGCAGTGGCAGACACACACTGCATACACAGTGGCAGACACACACTGCATACACAGTGGCAGACACACACTGCATACACAGTGGCAGACACACACTGGATACACTGTGGCAGACACACACACTGGATACACAGTGGCAGACACGCACACACTGCATACACAGTGGCAGACACCCACACATTGCATACACAGTGGCAGATACACACACCCACTGCATACCCAGTCTGTGGCACACACACATATACATACACACTCACACAGCATACACAGTTGTAGACACACACACTATATACACAGTGCAAGCAGCAGCAAGTGATCTGCTGCCCTACAAAGTTAAACTAAACAGCCAGGCTCACCTACTCCACACACAAGCTTCAGGAATTCAGGGGCTCCACCTGCAGGAGCTATCAGCAGCTGTCCTCTCTCAGGAGAAGGTGGGCGTGGCTTCAGCATTCTGCTGCCTGTGCTCTGTGTGCTGTGTCTGTCCTGCCTGAGGTCATGTAGCAGGGAGGAACCAGCATCAGTCAACCTGCGGCTGCCTGCGGTTTATAATGAGGGCAATTATCTCTCAGGGCATGAGTCACCCTGGGCCCCCTGGAGCCTCTCGGGCATTGGGCTTTAGCAACTAATTGACCTCATTATAATCCGCCCCGGTCATATCTACCAAACGCTGATGCCTCCCGAGTTTGGGGTCCCTGTCAGCCGCTGACGCCTGCTGCATCCCGCTGTCAGGTGAATGTGGCAACACCGTGCCAGCAGGCAGCCGCTCTCCCGTGCTACCACAATGATGATTTCACCTTCAGGGCGGCTCTGAACTGTCACTAATCCACCGGCCTGGGGGGAAAATGCCTCCCTGGCACCCCGCCCAGTCCGCCCTGGTGACGGTCTTCAATCTATATGTTCATTGGGATTCCTATTGTCAATGTCACCCCTTCTCAGGGATCCCCTCACCCCTCAATACACTGGAATTGGATTGATTTAAGGTCATCTCCATGTTTTTGCCATATATGTCTGGCAATTGGTGTACCCTGTTTCCACCTATTATCCCCAATATGTTTCAATATCCTCTTTTTTAAACTGCGAATCGTCTTCCCGAAATAACTTTTAGGACATTTGGCCATATAGACAAGACCTGAAATATTACAATTTAAGAATTCACGATTCACGTACCTTAGACCTGTTGTAGGCTTTGAAAACGGGCTACCTTTCTGATGGAATTACAGTCTTTACAGGATCCACATTTAAATGTTCCCACAGTGCGGCCATGTCAAATCATTACTCTGTTGGAGATTTCAGAGAAAATAGGTTATATGATCCACAATATCTGGGAAATGGGGAAAAGGGAGTATTCATGGACAGAATACGATACCTCTGACAGTGAACGTGGGACAGAGAGTACAGGTAGAGGAGGATGAGGTAGGGGCAAGAATAAGACGAGAGGGAAGCAACCAGAGATGGGGCAAAGCAGATCAGAGTAATTACTTAATCAAAACAAGCATGCATACCACAACCAATTATACCCCTGGCCAGCCCTTACCTGGTATACCCTCAACATCATCTCTTTTAGGACAGATGTTCATATCTGTATCAATACAGGGACCTCTACTCTTACCACAGGGACAACAGAAATAGAGTCTGGTCAGAGCCGAAGTATTTGGATAAGGGACACTGAGTTCAGTATTGCTTCAAGGGGTCCATCTAATTTGGGGTCCTTCCCAAAAAGGAGAAGTAATGAAATTGAATATTTGGATATTGCATGGACAACAAGGAATATGGTGGTTGCGCTGAAATAAGGAAACCAATATGTACTAATATTATGGACTTGAGTGAAAACTATCCAGTGAGGGGTACAGGGAGGATGACAGAGGTAGAGAATGATATGAAAGTGATCAACCTTTCTGAGAGATGGCTAACAGAAGTAGATCTAGGTCTATAGTCAAAATGACTATCCTTTGTTCCCACGGAAAAGTTTAATACATTCAAATGGATGAAGGATGTAGTGTTATTCACACATAGGTACAGATGGGCCAAAATCCATAAACAGAAAGATTGGGGTAACTGTTTGGAATATGGCATTGAAGAGGAAGAAATCTTCGTCTTCTAGAAGATCTGTGGAATGAAGGTCAAGGAGAGATGGGGGCAGGTCACTTCATGGAACTTGAAATGAAAAGCATGAAATGACCCCCTGTGTTTGACACTAGCTATGTGGACATATTTGTAGTCCATATCTAGTCCAAAATGCTCCAGAAAGAATTGAAGTAGGACACATGGCTGGGAAAAAACTAACAGATAGTGAATCCTTACTAGACCTTGAGAAGGACACCTCCATTGTAATAAAACCCTCTGACAAGGCGGGCTATATTGTTATAATGGATTGGTCTCAATAAAAGAAGATGTGTCTAGATCTTCTATCAGATCAGAAATGTTATGAAATTTTACAAGCTGACTCCACAAAAATGTACGTACTGGAGCTATATAACCTGTTGCAGAATGATATGGAGGAAAAACTGATAAGCAACAGAGAACTTGCATTTCTTAAGGCGAGACATCCCCATCTAGCCACATTTTATGGTCTCTCCAAGATCCATATGGGACATTCTCTCAGGGGAAGTCCAATAGTCTTGGACATAGATTGTGTCACACAGAATGTCAGTACGTATGTTGAAACAGTCCTTAGACCTTTTGTATTCTCTTTACCATCCTTTGTCCAAGACCCAATGAATGTCCTTAGAAAGCCTTGTACAGCTTGATGCCACACAGATAAGGCTGTCAGGCAGTAAAGTACTTTTTTTTCATTTTTAACTTTTTTTATTTTATCTAAATGTTTTTATTGCAGATTTTTTTAAATGTATTGAATAAATGCAAAGTAAGGGGAAAAATTGCTAAGATTAGGAGAAAACCGGCAAAAGATATCTGGTGAGGGGCAGACGAAGCAGATAGGCGGCATTAGGGTAAAACGGGATTATATCAAATACTTAGGGGTCTATTTGGGTAGGTCCTCAAGTTCAGTGTACTCCCCGAATTATGGCCCACTAATCACCAAGATTGAGAGGGAGTTAAAAGGATGGGAAAATCTGCCACTGTCTCTAATGTGACGATACAACCTGATAAAGATAATCAGTTTCGCAAGGTTGTTATATCCATTACAGACAATTCCCCTCTTAGGCTGCCTTCACATTCCGTTCTGCGGAGGGGATCTGCAATGTGACCACAGCACCGCCAAGCTCCTATGTTTATAATGGGAGCGCACAGTGCTGCGTTTGACTGCGCATGACCGTGCGCACCCATTCACTGCCATACGTTATCTGTGCGCAGGCGGATACTTGCGCACAAATCACACACTCTCGTCCGCACCAGGGACGTAACATGTCGCGTCCCTGGTGCGGACGAGACTGTGTGATTTATACGCAGGCATCCGCTTGCGCACAGATCACACATGACAGTGAATGAGTGCGCACGGTCATGCGCAGACCTGCGCATGACCGTGCGTTCCCATTATAAAGATAGGGGCTGACGACGGCTGCAGACAGCTTGCGGATTCCCTCCGCAGGACGCTGCGGAGGGTCCGCAAATGTGAAGGCAGCCTTATTGTATCATACTGATGCCAAGAAATTAAACACACCATTCTCGAGATTCCTCTGGAAAGGAAGATGGGCAAGAATAAAGAGCCACACACTAATGCTTTCCAAAGATAGGGCAGGGTTAGGGCTCCCAGATATTAGGGGATATAACCTGGCTTGTCTCCTACACCCATGTATTGGATTGGCTAAAAAAAATCAAGCAAACATTCTAACTATGAGGATGAGGTGGAACTTTGTAAGCAATGGGACCCAGCTAGCTTTCTCCATGCTTCTTGGTCTGATGTGCTGCAATTCCTGAAAAATGCATTGATATACCCGGATACGGCAATGTGTTGGAAAGCGGTTAGAAAAAAACTCTAATTGATGTGGAAGGTCTCGAAACACCAAACCCCAGGGCTCATGTTGGATTTAAATTGGGAAGAGAAAATATTTTATTTAAAGAATAGGATAAGGGAATACTAAGATTGGGAGACTTACTACACGTGACTGAAAGACGCTGGTTGAGAGGACCGGAGGTAATGGAGAGATATAATCTGCCAGCCACACATCTGTTACAGTATGGGCAGCTGCAGTTCTATGTCTTGCGGTAGTTGAGAGATGTTTCTCACTGAAGTATGGGACAGTTTGGTAGAGACAGATATTAATAACATCAATATCTCATATATATGTAAGAGGATGAGGGACATAACGTCGTTAGAGGGATCAAGACAAGTATTTAAAGTTTGGGATAAGCTTATTCAAACTAATGATTTGGAGGATAAGATATTCAGGGGATGGGAGATAGTTAAATAACATATCTTTAATGAAAAATGGAGAGACGTACAGTTTTGCATCATGCATGGAGCGATCTATGGCTTCACTGTACCCCCGACCGCACAGACGCCAGATAAAGCTGTCCGAAATGCAGTACCCCGAAAACTGACATGTTTCATGGCCATTGCGTATGCTCAGATGTACAGAGGTTATGAGGACAAGTACTTGCCTTAGCACATGGTATTTATGGCAGGGATTTAATACAAGACCCTCTGGCATGGTTGTTACATTTCCCGACTGAGGTCACTTGGGAGAGGAAATTCGTTAGGTTATTACATGTTATCGCAATGGTGGCCAAAAAGCTTTTATTGCGAGACTGGTTAAATAAATCTTGCCCTACTGCCTCGGAGATGCAAGTGCTGAAAGACACCATGCACAGTGAAAGACTGGAGGCTGAAGGAACAAGGATGTGCTGACGGAGAAATTTTTCACAACATGGAGAGTGTTTTTGTCCTCGAGATTGTCTCCAGACAAACTGAAGCGAACAGTTTCACTATTTAAAACCTCTACTTGGTATCTGCTGGAGGATTTGAAAGGCACACTGGGTAACTTAAAGACATAGACATGGCATTACTATAATTTGTGGGCCTGGGTAAATTGGCAATTAGTATTAGTATTTGTATTTGTAAGATGGATATCTCGCAATTACTGTACACATTACTACTGAAATATTCTCTAGCTGTATATGTGCACGTGTTCATATATTGTGTTATTCTGAATGATATTTTGTTGTCTTGGAAAATGTTAATAAAAACGAATTAAAAAAAAAGTAAGGGGAAAGGAAGGTAGAGAGAGGAAAGGGCAGATCAGGAATTGACTTGAAAGAAAGATATAAGTAGGACAGTCAATATTCATTTGATAGTTAAGAATCTTGAGTATTACGTCATACCACACCACACTTAAAACACTTAAACCAATTCTGGTCTCCGGTGTATAAGAAAGACATAGCTGAACTAGAGCGGGTCCAGAGAAGAGCGACAAAAGTCATTAGAGGACTAAGGGGTCTGCAATACCAAGACAGGTTATTAAACTTGGGGTTATTTAGTTTGGAAAAATGAAGGCTTAGGGGTGATCTTATAATAATGTATAAATATATGAGGGGACAGTACAGAGAACTTTCTAATGATCTGTTTACTCCTAGGCCTGAGACGGGGACAAGGGGGAATCCTCTACGTCTGGAGGAAAGAAGGTTTAATCATAATCACAGGCGCGGATTCTTTACTGTAAGAGCAGTGAGACTATGGAACTCTCTGCCACATGATGTTGTAATGAGTGAGTCACTACTAACATTTAAGAAGGGACTAGATGCCTTTCTTGAAAAACATAATATTACCAGTTATATATACTAGATTCTTTGATAGGGCGTTGATCCAGGGAACAGGATTGCCGTATGTGGAGTCAGGAAGGAATTTATTTCCCCAATGTGGAGCTTAGTGTTGCCATATGGTTTTTTTTGCCTTCCTCTGGATCAACATGTTAAGCCATAAGTTGAACTAGATGGACTTAAAGTCTTCCTTCAATCTTAAGTACTATGTTACTATGTTACTATACATAAAATACGTACGAGGGATATGAAGAGAAGTAGACTAAGTCAAGTTGGAATGGATGAGAAACATAAACACTGATTGTCAAAAACGTTCTAAAGCGTCAAAGGGTTATATTATAATTAGTCTTGGCATAAAGATTTTTGTCCATAAGAACCACCTTATAACATATCTTTACTTTTAAGGCAATGTTATATTTGTATATGTTATGGGATGAGATTCTCTATTACTTCTTTGATATATAGTACTGTATTCTGCTTCCATTTACATACCAATAAATGGTTTGTAACTAGAACAATATGGCATATTATGTGTCTGTGTGTACCTTTAAAATTTTAAAGACCTATGGAAAGAAGGGCCAGCTGTGGAGATAGAGTGATCATTGTAAGGAGGAGTTTATATCCTGACATTGCTCAGCTCTGTGCTGTAATGTGATACGTTGTCTCCTTGTGAGCTGCAGTTACCCAGTGGCCACTCTCCCTCTCCCTTATCTGGTTACATGTCCGTATTCACTGTGAAGATGGATGTGACACAGAATGAGCTTCACACACAGTGTAGTGGGTACACCTTGTGGAAGATTTATGAATAGTAACCAGCCAGAATTTTCTAATGAACAATATTACAAAGTTTATTAAAATCACTTGCTCTAAATTGTTATTGAATAAAAATTTAAAAAGTGGCTACGCTTTAAGCTTTGTTGAGTTTGTTTTTTTAAGTTTGTCACGTAGTAGCCGTAAATATTTGGCAAACCAAAGCTACCTCTTTTCTTGTGTTTATGTAAGTTAACCTTGGAAATTTTCGGCTCATTGTTTTGCCAAATGAATCTTGACAATTAGGAGTGGAGATTTTGAATCCAATATTTTTGAACCAGTATTGGTTTAATTGTGGAGTAGATGTAGGATTTTGGGAAGGATAATGGATTTATATATGACTAACTTCCCCAGTCATGACAATTGTTTAGTAAGGTTGACAAGTTTAAAGGTACCAATATTTTGAAGAGTATACTCAGATGTTGTATGCATTCTTTTCCCCATTTAAATACAAATTCTTTTTCAATAATATCTTGAAGGGTAGGGTCTATATTAAAGTCTAAAATTTGTGATTTAGGTTAGTATACTTTGTAATATTATGTAGCTGAGAATTCATTTAGTACTAGCTGTAGTACCCGGCTACGCCCGGGTTAATAAATAACTGCTGTTAGCTATAACAAAATAGAATTTGAATATGTCATATTAATGACCTGTAGGAAAATAGAAGCTGAGCTGTGATTGATTGCTATAGGCAGCCTAATAAATCTCCAGCCAACAGTAAACCCACCCCCAGGCCAGGCAGTATATGTTACCTCACACATACACATAATAGACAGCTCATGTGACTGACATCTGCCTTAATTCCCTATATGGCACATGTGTTGCACATTGGCTGTTTTTAATCAGATGTTTATGTTTGGAAAATAAAGATAGCACACGTATGAGGCGAGTAGTGTGAGGTGATTTGTGCACATCTGTGTCTGTCTGTGTGGTGTGTGTGTCCCTGGGGTGTGTATGTGTGTGTCTCTGTGGGGGGGTATGTGTGGTGTGTGTCTCTGTGGTGTGTGTCTCTTTGTGGTGTGTGTGTGTGTCCCTGTGGGGTGAGTGCATGTGTCCCTATAGGGTGTGTATGTGTGTGTGTCACTGTGGGTGGGTCTGTGTGGTGTGTGTGTGTATCTGTGTTGTGTGTGTCTCTTTGTGGTGTGTGTCCCTGTGGGGTGAGTGCATGTGTCCCTATAGGGTGTGCATGTGTGTTTGTCCCTGTGGGGGGGGTGTCTGTGTGGGGGGGGTGTCTCTGTGTTGTGTGTGTCTCTGTGTGGTGTGTGTCTCTTTGTGGTGTGTGTGTGTCCCTGAGGGGTGAGTGCATGTGTCCCTATAGGGTGTGTATGTGTGTGTCCCTGTGGGGGGGTCTGTGTGGTGTGTGTGTCTCTTTGTGGTGTGTGTGTCCCTGTGGGGTGAGTGCATGTGTCCCTATAGGGTGGCTATGTGTGTGTGTCCCTGTGGGGGGGTCTGTGTGGTGTGTGTGTCTGTGTCATGTGTGTCTCATTGTGTCGCTATAGAGTGTGTGTGTGTCCCCTTGGGGGTGTGTGTGTCTCTATGTTGTGTGTGTCTCTTTGTGGTGTGTGGGTGTGTTTGTTCAGGTGCGTGGTGAGTATCCAATGTTGGGGCTACACCTTAGCGACTATACACTTGCTGTTACTCTTTGTGTGCGTGTGTTGTGTATACATGTCCCCGTGCGTGGTGAATATCTCATGTTGGGGCCCCACCTTAGTGACTATATGCTGGTATGTGCTGTTAGTCTTTGGCGATATCATTAAGCCGCTATCATTCACAACTGTCAACTGGTAACTGTCACTTTTTCCCCATTATGTAGATAGGGGCAAAATTGTTTGGTGAATTGGAATGCACGGGGTTAAAATGTCGCCTCACAACATAGCTTGTGACGCTCCCGTGGTCCAGACGTAGGACTGTGCAAAATTTTGTCTCTATAGCTGACATCTGTCGATTTTCCTCCAACTCTTTTCCATTCACTTTTTCCCCATTATGTAGATAGGGGCAACATTTTTTGGTGAACTGGAACGCGCAGGGTTAAAATTTCGCCTCACAACATAGACTATGATGATCCCTGAGGAAGACGCCAGGAGGGCGTTGAAACGCGTTGGATGAATAAAGAGGATAAATTTGGATACTGACTACTAGCGTTATTACGAGCGGATTTCTTGGCAGCGCGGACTGTGACACACCTTCCTTTCCCAAAACATAGACTATGACGCTCCCGGGGTCAAGACGTGCGACTGTGCAAAATTTTGTAGCTGTAGCTGGCAGCTGTCGATTTTCCTCCCACACGTTTCCTTTCCCTTTTTCCCTATTATGTAGATAGGGCCAAAATTGTTTGGTGAACTGGAACGCGCGGGGTTAAAATTTCGCCTCACAACATAGCCTATGACGCTCTCAGGGTCCAGACGTGTGACTGTGCAAAATTTTGTCTCTATAGCTGACAGCTGTCGATTTTCCTCCAATATTTTTCCATTCACTTTTTCCCCATTATGTAGATAGGGCCAAAATTGTTTGGTGAACTGGAACGCGCAGGGTTAAAATTTCGCCTCACAACATAGCCTATGACGCTCCCGGGGTCGAGACGTGTGACTGTGCAAAATTTTGTGGCTATAGTTGCGACGGTGTAGATGCCAATCCCGGATATACACACATACACACACACATACACACATTCAGCTTTATATATTAGATAGATATGGTGTGTCTTAATGAATCTAATGGGTTTGCTATGAATAGGAACATGTCTTTTGTGTATAAGGTAGCTTTATAATGTTTGAGTTTGGTGTGTATTCCTTTTATTCCTTCTTTAATTCTAATGGATTCTGCCAATAGTTCCATCAACAGAAGAAGAGTATCCGGGAAAGCGGACAGTCTTGTCTGGTTCCATTAGTATACGAATACTCTTGATAGGTAATTGATTAGATATATTGTAGCTGAGGGTTCTCAATAAAGTGTTGAGATTGCCTTAACTATTGATCCAATAAGAAAACATTTTTTCAATGTAGTCATCATGTATCCCCAGATTATTCTATCAAACTCCTCTGCATCCAAAGATAGTAGCAGAAAAGGTGTATGGGTTTTCTCAATAATATTTATAATATTTAAGATTTTTCGTTGGCGTCAGCTGATTGCCCTTAATAATATCTACTTGATCCAAATTGATAAGATTAGGGCAAATCTGTTGTATCATGTTGGCGATTACTTTTGAGAGTATTTTGATATCAGTATTTCTAAGGGTACTTTCACATCAGCGGTTTTTGCCGTTCAAGGCAGATGCGGTGACAAAACCGCATCTGCCGCGATTAACGCATAACTGCTGCACTTGCGGCACAGTTTCGGCAAGCCCCATGCAATGTCTATGGGGCTTGCGGTAAGTGTGCAGCAGGTGCGGCAAGTGCGGTTTCGGCACCTGCGGCAGGTGCGGCCGCGAAAAAAAACGCAGTCAGCCGCGTTTTTTTTGCGGCCGCACCTGCCGCAAGTGCCGATACTGCACTTGCCGCACCTGCCGCAAGCCCCCATAGACATTCTATGGGGCTTGCCGCAACTGTGCCACAAGTGCAGCGGTTATGCGGTAATCGCGGCAGATGCGTTTTTTTCACCGCATCTGCCGCGATCAGCAAAAACCGCTGATGTGAAAGCAGCCTAAGCGATATTTGTCTATAGTTTGCAGCGCCCAACAGATTTATTTTATTTTTGGGTAGGATTATTATATTTGCTGTAAAACATAGCCGCCATTTAAATTTTTATTTAATAATACACCATGTTCCAAATTATTATGCAAATGTTCTTTTTCTCTGATTTTCCTAAATGGTCGGTGCAAATGACAGTCAGTGTAGTAAAAGTCATCACCTGTTAGAGTATACATCGACTTTTTTGAAGAAATCTCCCAATGATAACAGTATAATCTTCAAAATTAAAATAAACTGTAAATGCACTGTTCTAAATTATTAGGCACAGTAGAGTTTCTAAACATTTGATATGTTTTAAAACTGAAAATGCTCATTTGTTGAATTTGCAGCATTAGGAGGTCACATTCACTGAAATAAAAAGCTATTTAACTCCAAAACATCCTAACAGGCCAAGTTACATGTTAACATAGGAACCCTTCTTTGATATCATCTTCACAATTCTTGCATCCATTGAACTTGTGAGTTTCTGGAGAGTTTCTGCTTGTATTTCTTAGAATGATGTCAGAATAGTCTCACAGAGCTGCTGTTGTGATTTGAACTGCCTCCCACCCTCATAGATCTTTTGCTTGATTATACTCCAAAGGTTCTCTTTGGGGTTGAGGTCAGGGGAAGATGGTGGCCACGCCATGAGTTTATCTACTTTTATGCCCATAGCAGCCAATGACACAGAGGTATTCTTTGTAGCATGAGATGGTGCATTGTCATGCATGAAGATGATTTTGCTCCTGAAGGCATATTTCTGCTTTTTGTACCATGGAAGAAAGTTCTCATTCAGAAACTCTATATACTTTGCAGAGGTTATTTTCACACCTTCACGAACCTTAAAGGGGCCTACCAGCTGTTTCCCCATGATTCTGGCCCAAAACTTGACTCCTCCACCTCCTTGCTGACGTTGCAGCCTTGTCGGGACAAGGTGGCCATCCACCAACCATCCACTACTCCATCCATCTGGACCATCCAGGGTTGCTCGGCACTCATCAGTAAATAAGTCTATTTGAAAATTAGTCTTCATGTATGTCTGGGCCCACTGTGACCATTTCTGCTTGTGAGCACTGTTTAGGGGTGGGCGAATAGTAGGTTTATGCACCGCAGCAAGCCTTTGAAGAATCCTACACCTTGAGATTCGAGGGACTCCAGAGGCACCAGCAGCTTCAAATATCTGTTTGCTGGCTTGTAAGGCCTTTATAGCAGCTGCTCTTTTAATCTGATGAAGTTGCCTGGTAGAAACCTTCCTTATTCTGCCTTTATCTGCACAAACACGTCTGTGCTCAGAATCAGCCACAAATCTCTTCACAGTACGATGATCACGCTTACGTTTTTGTGAAATGTCTAATATTTTCATCCCTTGTCCAAGGCATTGCACTATTTGTTGCTTTTCGGCAGCAGAGAGATACTTTTTCTTTCCCATGTTACTTGAAAACTGTGGCCTGCGTAATATTGTGGAACATCCAGTTTTCCTTTTATTGGGCTCACCTGCCAAACTAATTATCACAGATATCCGAGATTGATTTCAGTGATTCAAAGAACCCTGAGACACAATACCATCAATGGGTTTCATTGAAAAAAAAAAAAAACTATGACACTTAAAACCAATTTGCATAATAATTTGGTACCTGGTGTAATTTAGAGCAAGTGATTTTAATAAACCTTCTAGTATACTTCATTAGAAAATTTTGATTGAAAGCCTTTCATAAACCTTCCACAAGGTGCTCCTACTGCATTGTGTGTAAAGCAGTGACATGTTTATCCTCACTCGCATCCATCTTCACAGTGAATACGGGCATGTCTACAGATAAGGAAAAAAGGGTGTGTGGCCTACACTTCTGACTGCAACTCATGACAAAACAATGTATCAGATTACCATAGTCTACAGCACAGTTACTAAGCAATGTCAGAAGGTCAGGAAGAGTGCATGAGTTAACACACCTCCTCCAGAGTGTGGTCAGGGCTGATATCATGTTACTGGTTCTATGCCACAAGATGTGATGTCAGCCCAGGTGTCCATGGAAATCCATGTGTACAACGAGGTGTGGAAAAGATTAATATTTTTTCCGATGTCTTGGACAGTATTTCCCCTAGCAGTAGCTACCCTTTGCCCCAGTTCCCTAGCAACTTTAGGTAGATTAAGCATTGATCATATTCTGCTAGTTTTACTATTAATTTGGTGAAATCCAATGAAATATGCATTAAAACACAAAAATCTTGAAGTGATTTAAAGGGACTGTCCATTATTCAGACAACCTTTTATCAAAACCTACTCAATATTATGGCCACCATAAGCCAGCTTGCCACTCACTATCATGGCCCCCAATGCCAGCTCCAAATCAATATAATGGCTTACAATGCTATCCCCACAATCAGTATGATTGCTCCCAATGTTAGCCCCACACTCAGTATAATGGCCCCACCAGTCCACCACTCAGGAAGATTACAGTTATCATTGTTTGCCATGATAAACAGTATTTATGGCATACAATTGATTAAAAAGCATAGATCAAAGACTTTCCTGATCTTCATTGTTGGGGCATGCAGAGGCTGTGTAGCAAAGCTATAGTCCTTCTGATCACTCAAGCACAATGACACTTCCTGTACGATTAAAGCACCACAGTAACAGGGCACAGGTCCTCTTAGTGCTCCTGTTGGTGCTGTGCTATTATGGGGTTGACCTTTAGGCCATGTGCACACACTGCATTTTTTATGCATTTTCTGGTGTAGATTTGGTGCAGATATGTCACAAATCTGCATGCCTACTCCTATACCAGCAAAGTCAATGATAATCTTGAAGTGTAGTGCACACGTTGCTTATATTGCAGATTTTGTTGCAGAAAAAAATCTGAAGTATGTAAATGTTTAGTGATTTTTTTGTTAGAGTTTTTCATTCCTTCCACCCATTGACTTCATTATGAAACATGCAATGCAAAAACATATCAAAAACTGCCAGGAGATGCAGATTTGGTATAGAAAATTTTTGCACCAAATACTGTACTCAGCGAGCGCACATAGCCTTAAAGAGGACCTGTGGGAAGGTCTAAAGTGGCCAGTTTTTGCTCTTATTTTATTCCTGCTGCTCCCTGTAATGTACCATTTTCCCTTTAAATCAGGCTTACCATTCCAGACATATGAGCCCTCTCATTTAGAGCCATTTTAATGGTGTTTACCAAGGATAGTTGCTTGCACAATTCTCTGCAGGTACATCTATAGAGCTGTACCCAGTAAGCAATGCCCCCTTATACATAGTTTCATAATTTCATAGTTATAAAGGTTAAAGGTAGACAAATTCATCAACTTTAATCCATAGCCTAACATGTTTGTATAGAGAATGCAAAAACTCCATGGGGCACACACTAAGCTCTATATTAGGGGAAATATTCATTCCAAACTCCACATACAGCCATCAGACTAGCTCCCTGTCACCCAATCACTGAATTCATTACACATAACTGAAATTATTTTTCAACTCCCGCACTACCTCCTCATCCTGCCCTCTCTCTGTTGGAGTCCCACAAGGCTCTGTCCTAGGACCCCTACACTTCTCCATTCATACCTTTTGGCCTGAGTCAACTCCAAGTCCTACAGTATGGCTTCCAGTATCACCTGTACGCTGATGACACTCAGATCTACCTCTCTGGCCTAGATGTCACCGTCCTGCTGTCCAGAATCCCTTAGTGTCTATCTGCCATATCCTCCTTCATCTCCTCTCGCTTCCTAAAATTCAACGTGAACAAATCAGAACTTAATATCTTTCCTCCATCTCATGCATCCTCCCTACTTAATCTTTCTACCCCAGTTAATGGCATAATGCTCTCACCTGCAACTGAAATCCGCTGCCTTTGAGTATCCCTTGACTCTGCCCAGTCATTCCAACCACACATCCAACCTCCAGTTCAAAAATATTTCCCAGAAGCCATCCTTTCCTCAGCCCTCAATCTACTAAAAATGCTTGTACATGCCCTCATCATGCCCTGTGGACTCCCTGCTAACACTCTTGCACCTCTGCAATCTGTCCTCAACTCTGCTGCTCGACCAATCCACGTCTCTCCTCGCTACTCCCCTGTTTCTCCCTTCTGCAAATCTCATCACTGGCTCCCAATTGTCTAACGAATTAAGTTCAAACTACTGACAATAACTTACAAAGCCGTCCATAACATGTCCCCTCCTTATATCTCTGAACTAATCTCCCACAATCTTCCCTCACGTAATCTCCAGTCCTCCCAAGACCTCCTCCTCTCCTCCACACTTATTTGTTCCTCACTCAAGACTTCTCCTTTATATCACCCATCCTCTGGACTTCTGTGCCCCATCACGTCCATTTATTCACCACCCTCGGATCTTTCAGATGGAACCTGAAAACCCATTCCTTAAGGAAATATTACAGCCTGCAATTATTATTATTATTATTTATTTATGTAGCGCCATAATATTCCATGGCGCTTTACATGTTAAGAGGCAGACTAGGACAAGTAACATAGTAACAATACAAGTAACAATGGCTGTGGACAATTCTAACGTACAGATACAATAGGGGAAAAGATCCTGTCCGCGAGGGCTCACAATCTACTGCTACCCGGGCTGGCATTGCTCCACCATTACCTCACCACCATCACAACTGGAGAGGCCACCTCACCACCACCACACCTGCACAGCCGCCTCACAACCACCAGAACTGCCACAACCCCCTAACCTACTGTCTCCTCCCCATCATCCTATAGAATGTAAGCTCATGAGGGCAAGGACCTCTCCCCTCTTACCAGTCTGTGATTGTTCATTTGTTCACTGTAACCTACATCTGTTTTTTTAAACCCCTTTCATGTACATCACCAAGGAATTAATGGTGCTATATAAATAAATAATAATAATAATATTTTTTTCAAGAAAGGCATCCAAACCTTTCATAAATTTTAGTAGTGAATCAACCATTTGTAACATCATGCACCAGAGAGTTCCAGAGTCTCACTGTTCTTATTTTTTAGTCTTCAGAGCCTCCTTTTATCTCAGCAGAATGGTATTTCATAATTTCCGCCCCATCCTGCATGATCTAATTATCGGGGAACTGCAGCAGCTCTGGATCTTTATTACAAGCATGTGTAGTGATAGTGGCTTAACACAACCCCTAAATTTGAACCTCACACTCATTAATTATTTGAAATTGTCACAGGGAAACCCTATGTGCGCCTTTTGTCTATTTTAGTTTTCTTGCTCTTATAGTAAAGAATCTGCATCTTTAATTGTGATTAAACCTTCTTACCTCTAGATATAGAGGCCTAGGTGTAAAAAGATTATTAGAAAGGTTTTTGTAAACTTAATAACCCCAAATTTAATAACCTGTCTTGATATTGCATACCATGCAGTCCATTGAAGGGAGCCAGCCATCAGATTTTAGGGCTATAAAGGGAAGCCAGTGCCTCACAGGTACTGGGATACTGAGTACAATCATACCTTTACTTCAATGGTTCAAGGTTTGATTGCAGAGAAAACTGTTATCAAACACTGGGAAAACAGTGCAGCAAATTAGCAGCACAGCGTCACTATGAGACATTGGGCTTCTTTGTATTACTCCCCTGTGGGCTCTAAGTCAACCCCTGCCCACTCCCTCTCTCCCTGTCCCTATCTACCAGGCACATTATGTCTGACATCATGCATGATGGCAGCGCAATGTCTGTTGTCCTATGTGCCGGAGCTCATCACTTCCTCCCTCTCTCACTGCCCGCTTATCACTGCTGTTTGTCACTGCTTCTCCTGTCTGTCATCGTCCTGTCACAGGAGTGCAGGAGAAGGCTCCGCCCCCTCCTGTCTATGCGTGTCCTTGGTCTCCACTCACAGACCACGATCACAAGCAGGAGAGGAGATATGGACAGATTGCCGCTATAATCATCACAGATCAGATCTGATCTCCTCTCCTGCTTGTTACTGCGGTCTGTGAGAGGAGACAGCTGGGGAAGTGCAGAGACTGGAGACGGCGGGGCCTTCTCCTGTGACTGGCCAATCCCAAACAGTAAAAGAAGCAGTGAGAAGGCAGAGATGAAGTCGGGAGGGAGTGATGAGCTCGGTACATGTGAGCCTAACATCGTGCTATCACCATGCATGATGTCAGAAGAAATGTGCCTGGTATATAGTGATAGGAAAGGGGAGGGGAGGGAGATGGGGAGTGGGGAGGTTTTGGCTTAGAGCTCACAGGGGAGTAATACAAAGAAACCCATCCCCACATAGTGATGTTGTGCTGCACATATGCTAATTTGCTGCACTGCTTTCCTGAAGTTTGATAACAGTTTTCTCTGCAATCATACATGTAATCATTGAAGTAAGGGTATGATTGCACTCAGCATCCTAGAGCCTGTAAGGCACTGGCTTCACGTTATAGCCCTAAATCCTGTTGGTTGGTTCCTTTAATGCCTTTGCTTGTTCTTTTCTGTATTCACTCTAGTTCAGCTATGTCTTTCTTCTACACTAGAAACCAAAATTGAACACAATATTCTAAGTGTGGTCGCACTAGTTACTTGTATAGAGGTAAAACAATGTTCTCATGAGCATCTATTCCTCTTTTAATGCATTCCATTATTTTATTAGCCTTGTAAGCAGCTGCCTGACATTGGTCAGAAAAGTTTTAATTGCCATCCACCCATGCACTCAAGACTCTTTTAGTGCCATTTTAACCCAGAGTTTTACAAGTACATAATTATACATTTTATTTCCTCTGGCCAAGTGCATGACCTCCCATTTATCCACAGTAAATTTCAATGGCCATTTCTCAGCCCAAGCTTCCAGATTACATAAATCCTTCTGCAATATTAAATTATCCTCTTCTGTATTGATTACCCTGCAGAGTTTAACATCATCTGTGAATATGAAAATTATATTCTATATGCCCCCCTAGAAGGTCATTAATAAATATGTTAAAAAGAAGAGGACCCAATGCTGACCCTTGTGGTACCCCAATTGTTAACTATCACCCAGTCCAAGTGTTTTCCATTAATATCCACCCTTTATTTCCTATCACTGAGCTTGTTCTTAGTGCAGTTATACATATTTTCTCCTATTCCCATTATCCTCATTTTATACATCAACTTCTTCTGTTGCACCGTTTCAAACGAAGGCTTAGGGGTGATCTTATAATAATGTATAAATATATGAAGGGACAGTACAGAGACCTTTTTAATGATCTTTTTACTCTTAGGCCTGAGACTGGGACAAGTGGGCATCCTCTACGTCTGGAGGAAAGAAGGTTTAATCATAATCACAGATGTGGATTCTTTACTGTAAGAGCAGTGAGACTATGGAACACTCTGCCACATGATGTTGTAATTAGTGACTCACTACTAACATTTAAGAAGGGCCTGGATGCCTTTCTTGAAAACTATAATATTACCAGTTATATATACTAGATTCTTTGATAGGGCGTTGATCCAGGGAACTAGTCTGATTGCCATATCTGGAGTCAGGAAGGAATTTTTTTCCCCAATGTGGAGCTTAGTGTTACCACATGGGTTTTTTTTGCCTTCCTCTGGATCAACATGTTAGGCTATGGGTTGAACAAGATGGACTTAAAGTCTTCCTTCAACCTTAAAAACTATGTTACAATGTATAGACAACATCAACTTCATATTTCTGCTCCAGTCTGCATCTTACTTCTTCATATAAGATGATCAGGTTAGTTTGACAGGACCGATTCCTTATAAACCCATGATGATACTGGGTTGGGTGATATTATTCATCTTGAGATACTCCAGGACAGCATCTCGTAGGAAACACTAAAAGATTCTTCCCACAGTAGAGGTTAAACTTACTGGTCTATTACTTCCAGGCTCAGATTTTGTTTCCTTTTTAAATATTGATACCACATTTGCTATGCACCATTCCTGTGGTACAGACCCTGGTATTATGTAATCTGTGAAGATTAAAAATAATGGTCTGTCTATCATGGTACTATTTTCCTGCAGTACTCGGTGAGTGTATGCCATCCGGGCCTGGGCATTTGTCTACTTTACTGATTTTAAGGCGTGCCATACTTTCTGCTGGGTTAAGCAGGTGACATTTAATGAAGAATTTGTGGTATTTGTGATCATCTCATCGGTCATGGGATTTTCTTGTATAGATACTGAAGAGAAGAAGGTATTTAGTAGCTCAGACATTCTCTCATCCTCTTGCACCATTTCACCCTGAGTCTCTATGTCTTACTCTTTGCTGCCTTGACTTGCTTTCTACAGAATTTATTTAATTTTGTAAAATTATTTAATGTCTCATCACTACCTTCTTGCTTAAATTCTCCAAATGCTTTCTTTTTTTCATTTATTGTGCCCCTTACAGCTCTAAGAAACCATAGTGGTCTCCTATTTCTAATTTGTTTACCCATAGGGTATATATTGTGTACATGTCCTATTCAGAAGGATGCTTATAAACGTATCCCATTGACTTTGTGTTCTTTGTATTCTTTTATTTCTTTTTTATTATTATTATTATTTATTATTATTATTATACATATACAACAATAAAAAAAAATTAACAATAACAACAATAATATACTAGTAAAGAGCCAAATCATTTGGTCAGCTTCAGTAGACTTATATTTTTACATTGAGTTGTCTCATGCACAGCACGAAGGAAAATGTTTGAAAGTTTCGACACTGAAGGTCAATGTGGTGCCAGAGACTTGGGTTTGATTGATGAGGGTGCCAGAAACATTCAAACCTGTTTCAGATGAGGACAACATCAAAAAACACTGTAAAAGGGCAAAGCTTTATTTTCATGCATTTTGAGTTTTTAGTGCAAATTCTAAAAACTCAAAATCTTCCACTTGACCTGAATATTAGTAGGTTAACCCCATGAATACCAAGAGACAAAAGCTAACTACCTAATTTAGGTAACTGTTTTACTTTAAAATAATAATTTGATACACTTAATATATGGCTTTGTACGAAAGTTATAAACAGGTGTGGAACAAATGAAGAACTAATTACAGATCTTCTATGGATATAGGCTTGTACAAATTCTTCTGTCTCTTAATAACATGACATCCAGGATTCCCTGCTCTTCTGTATGATGAAGATAGTTCTTAGTTACATTATTTGTATGTTTAGAGTTGTTGTCCTTGTGCAGACTAAATGTGGAGGGAGCTTCCTGACGGTATTGATAAGTATCTGATTGTTCTTCTTAGCATTGGGGAAGAAATAGCAATACCTTTAGGGTATGTGCGCACTGGCCGGGTTATGGCCGTTTTATCAGCGGAAACCGCCGGTCGGTTTTCATTAGTTTTATGTAAATTTATGTTAATCCAAACCGGCGTTTGGATTAACATTAAAACCAATGAAAACCGACGCCCGCTGTGCACACACCGGCGGTTTACACAGGCTCATCTGTTGCTAAACCGCAGGTTTTCCAGCTGTTTAGCAAAGAATGAGCATGTTCTATAAACCGCCGGTTCTTCAGCGGCTGCAAGCAGAATCATGTGCTGCTTCCAGCCGCTGCAGAACCGCCGGCGAGAACACGCTGTGCAACCGCCCGGCTCCCGCCCGTCACCCGCCCGTCACCCCCGCACATACCCGCCAGGAAGCCGGTGGACGGCTCCGGAGCTTCCTGGCGGGTCCTCCCAGCCGCCGCCACTAACCCGCCCCCCGTGTGCACATACCCTTAATGGCAGAAATGGCCAGTACATGCATTGACCAGCCCAGGAAAATTAGTACAGCAGAATCCTTTACACAAGAATTAAAAGATGTGTAGTTAGTTCTCCAAGATGTTTTGAATAATCGCTTCTTCAAAAACTGTGTGCAGGTACACCTAGAAGAATTCATGCTTTGGTGCTGTTATGAAGGGTGATCACAACAAATATTGACTGGATTTAGATATTTCTTTTATTCATTCACTTTGAATTTTGTTAATTGACGAAAATAAACCATTAACGCTCTTATTTTTAAAGAATTCTTACTTTGCAGGAATTTTTCACAACCGCCTAAGTTATTTAATGTTTGTTTAATTACTTCGAATTATGTAGATGAGAATAATGTGCTCATTCAATTTTATGTTATTGCTTTTATTATTTTGTTACTAAATCCTATACCTTCTGCTGTCTCTCCCCAAATCTACACAGCACAGCTCATTACTGAACAGCAGAAAACCTTTGATCTATCGTGTGAACTTATTATTCTCTTTTCTCTTACGCTTACCTGTATTACAATACCACTGAATTATGTGAAATAATTGAAGCAGCTTAATGTCATTATAAAGGGGTGGTCCTAAGTCAAAATAAATTTCAGTTTGCAGTTTTAATGCTTCGGTCTCAGGACTGGATTCTGTGACCTCTTTCTGGGTGGTTGGTTTCTTTCCCTGGTGAGCCACAGTCTGTTCAGTCTACAACTAGAGTCACACATGCCAATCAGTTTTTTCCACTGGTTTCAATAAGAGATCTGTTATTTTAACGCTGGTTTTTGAGCCTCCTGTGCAGCTATGCATTTTTTGGACTTTGACATTTTTTGCCCAAAAAAATCAAGCAAAAACGGATCCGTTAACGGACGGTGCCTATATGTGCCATTTGTTAACGGATCCGTTTCCCATAGGGCACCATGTTAAAAAAACAGATCCATTTTTTTTTACTAAACTCTGCTTGCAGCATTTTTTGGGTCCTGTTAAAAAACGCATAGCAGAGCAGTCACACTTGAGTCCAGGATCCATTAACAGCATCAGTTTTTGGACTTAAAATTCTAATGTTGAAAAACTGATGCAAATAATGGATCCAGGACTTATGTGTGACCCTAGGCTATGTTGTAATACTGATGGTTCTACTGCCTTTGCTTCTTCCATTGATTTGCAATTACTCAGATGTTCTCACTTGCTTATTTTGTCACTGTTCTTTCACATTCCAGATGGGTCCATTTATACTCTTCTTTCACCAGCCTTTTCTGCTGGCTGTATTTCTATGTGGAGGTCTGCAAAGGAGTTCCAGCGCTGCAGCTAGAAGTATTAAGAAAACATTTAGTCTGGTTTCACACCAGCATTTTTTAAAAACGATTTCTTTGCAGCAAAATGTGCATCTGACCAGATACAATTTTTTCCCTTAAACCAGATGCAACTGGTTGATACCGTCTGTTATTATACCGAATCAATTTGCCGAATCCAGCATAATAACAGACAGTTTCATCCAGTTTATTGTGTTTTTTTTAATGGATCCACTTACATAGAAAACGCCCACTAGGAGTTTCTCAATGGTGGACATTTTCTAACTGTATATATACAATGTTCTAATTAAACCTCAGACCCCTTTTTCTTCAAATTAAGCAAGAAAATCACTCTGTCAGTGGAGGATTTCTGTTTACAAGTGGATTTCATTTTTGAAGTTGCACATCTGAGAGCTGTAGCATGGCAAAAGGAGTGGAGAACTTTGAAAATATCATCGGCAAATTTTGTTCCACCCTATTACTTTGCAGAGAATGAGACCTGATGTATTCTCTACTTTATACCTGGAGCTACAAAAACACCCCGAGAAGCTTATGGACTGTCTGTGTATAGCTGCAGCAAGTTTTGATGACTTGGTGAAATGCATCCAAGAATTAATTACCAGATAAGACAAGTGTTACCCCTGAGCATCTGATGTTGACACCAAGGTAGGTCAATTTTATTGTACCACATCTTGGTATTTAAATAATAGCACTATTGGGAACATCTACTAATTTAGTTTTATTCTGTTGCACAGATTCCTGGCTACAGGAGAAACTCTACCATTATTGCAGTTCCAATTCAGAATTAGAATTTCTACCATCTCAGGAATTATAAAAAAAACACCTGCCAGGTAGAGATGAGAGCCAATTTCAAATTCAACTGAACGTGACCGATTTGGCTCCAGGATTGAAAACCTGAACACTTCCCAAAAAGTTGGCAAACAAAGCTTTGTGTGGGAAAAAGTTTGAAATTTGAAATGGTCCTAAACCTTTACCTATTTATTTGGGACCAAAACAATCGCCAGAAGACCAACTGGCTCGGGACAAAACCTATTCAAATGGTTGGAGTGTCCCCAGACATCGGGTCTACCGGCCTGTATCAAGGTGAAGAATTATTTTGATCTTTAAATTAAATTTTTTAAGCTTCCTGGAGTTTGAAGATTTTTTTGACACCTGCAGTGTGTGAATTTTGTAAACTGTGCTAGATGTGGCAGCAGCTGGGAAGTCCAGGAAGCTTATAATGTCCTTAACATCCGTTTAAGATAGCCTAATACTTTTAAGGAATTTTTGAATACCGTATATACTCGTGTATAAGCCGACCCGTGTATAAGCCGACCCCCCTACTTTTGCCCCCAAAATCTGGAAAACCTATTGACTCGTGTATAAGCCGAGGGTGGACCCCAGCACAGGTATACAGCCCCCAGCAGTGTGGTATAAAGCAGCCTCCCCAGTGGTATATACAGGCCCCAGCAGTGTTACAGCAGCCTCCCCAGTGGTATATACAGCAGCAGCCCCAGTGGTAGTATACAGCAGCCCCAGTGGTAGTATACAGCAGCCCCAGTGGTAGTATACAGCAGCCCCAGAGATAGTATACAGCAGCCCCAGTGGTAGTATACAGCAGCCCCAGTGGTAGTATATAGCATCCCCAGCAGCCCCAGTGGTAGTATACAGCAGCCCCAGTGGTAGTATATAGCAGCCCCAGTAGTAGTATATAGCAGCCCCAGCAGCCCCAGTGGTAGTATATAGCAGCCCCAGTGGTAGTATATAGCAGCCCCAGCAGCCCCAGTGGTAGTGTATAGCAGCCCCAGCAGCCCCAGTGGTAGTATATAGCAGCC